>BPTQ01000006.1:176763474-177049205 GCA_019973895.1 Chrysanthemum seticuspe
CTTGCCTTTTCCTAAACACTAATACTAATATTGATTCTTTTTCGGTTGTTTATTGTTGCCGAATTAACGTTTAATTTCTTTCAATTTTTCTATTTTAGATAATTTATTTGCGATAGTGATTAAAATGTTACTACAAAAACAAAAATACAAAAATATTTTGACTTTATTTTTAGATGCGCTGCATGTTTAATTTTTCACTTTGATTTCGTTATAATTGGGATTTTAATACTTTTACTATAAAAATGTTAGGATTACTGTTTTCTTTGAAAAATCTTTTTCTTTTAATAAAAATATTGATAAATTAATTAATGATAATTAATTTTTGATTAAAATTGATAAATTATTAATAGATTTTATGTTTTTTAATCCTTTTTTTTGTATTTTAGATAATTATTAAATAGTTAAAATTAGTTTTTAATTAATAGTAATTAATTAAATAGTTATAAAAATAATTTTCTTTTTCTAAAAAGTTTCTTTTGTCATTAGGATTGTAAAAATATCATTTTCATAATTTTAGGGTTAATATTGCTTTAGTTTCACTTTTTAATTTGTACGTCGCGTAGATTTTTATTTCAGTTTTATAAAAACATAAAAACAAAAACATCATTGTAAAATTAGTGATAGCGTTTATTTAATAGATTTTATCTTTTTAACTTTCTTTAATTTGCAATTAAGCCGTTGTTATTTGTTGGCTTTTTCTTAGTTATAATCATAATCACAAATCCTTTTCCGTTCAAACTCCTCGATCACTGTACGTTTGATAAATCATTGCATAGCTCGCTGGGACATAACGACCCGGGGAAAAATAATAAAAATACAAAAAGAATCGTCGTTTTCTTAAATAATAAACAACTTAAAAGATTACCACCGCAAACCAAGGCAGTGCACTACCTAACTGGGGGTGCGACCATAATAAGTTCCCGAACTAAAGATTTAAAACTTGCCTTTGTGTCCATTGTGATTGGTGTACCTTTTTCAAAGAAGCCATTCATCTTGGATTATTGGTTAAGTTCACTGTTGTTTTGCCTCGATCTTGTGTTAATTGATTTTGTTGTGATATCGACGTTTCAGAACCAGAAAACCCATAAAGATTCTTCTCACCCCAGTTTTTATAAAACGTCTTCATAATTCTCATTCTCATCTGAAAGATTTTCATAATTCCCATTTCTCTTCTTAACTCTGAGATTCCTTAGAGTTATCTCTAGTGCATGCGCACTCGTTCTTCTAGATCATTGAGTCCTTTGCGTGATCTAGCAGAAATTCCAAGAAGACGTTCTCGTAGACGTGCTGCCCAAATAGTCGAACCCGAGATTCGTACTATTGCAAACAACAACATGGCAGATGAACGTACTATGGCGGAAATGCTCCAGGCACCCACCGAGGGTTATGGAGATGCCATTGTTTTACCCGTAATCAACTCTGATCACTTTGAATTGAAGACACATTTGATCCAACTTGTGTCTACAAATCAATTCCGCGGGTCTGATCGAGAAGACCCGTATGCACACATCCGTTGGTTTAACAAGTTGACTTCAACTATCAATTTCAAGGATGTTCCTCAAAAAGTCATCAAGTTGATGCTTTTTCCATTCTCTCTTGAGGGGACAGCCCGGATTTGGCTGGAAAAAGAACCCCCTCGATCCATCGAAACTTTGGAGGATCTTGTTCAAAAGTTTGTGAATTACTTCTTTCCTCCATCAAAGACGACTAATCTTAAAAATGAAATTTCTGGATTTCGTCAAAATTTCAATGAAAATTTTGGAGAGGCATGGGAGAGATTCAAAGATCTCCTCAGGAAATGCCCCCATCATGAATTCACGGAGCTTCAACAAGTCAATATCTTTTACAATGGGTTGAACGGTAATGATCAAGATTCCTTGAATGCAGCCGCAGGCGGCAATATCTTGAATCGTAAGCCAAAAGATGTGATTGAGATTTGCGAGCAAAAATCAAAAGTTCCTATTTCTCGCAACAAAGTCAATGTTCCGAACACTCCTGCTTCTTCATCCGGTAACTCTTCCGAGTTAGCCGCTCCGTTAGCCGCTCTAACGGACATCATCCATTGTATGATAAAAGAGGTAAAGGAAATCAAAAGCGAAATTCATAAGCCTGAACCAATCAAAGCCGTAAACAAGGTGTGTGAAACTTGTAGTGGTCCACACGCGTATTATGATTGTCAAGCAACCGATGCTTCCTTTTACCAAGCTCCCGTAGCTTCGGTAAACCACAATCAATACCGACCACAAGCTGATCCTCATTACCGTGCACCTAGCGGTATGACACCACCTGGTTTTCCTCCTATGCAAAACCATGGCAATCAGAATCGCTTTGTTCCGAATCAAGGACAAAATTTCAATAACTCACAAAATTTCAATCAAAACCGGAACAATTTCAACCAACCTCAACCATATCAAGCTCCTAATCATCAAAGTTATCAACAACCTCCTCAAGCTCCCATGCCAAATGACTTCATGAAAATGACTGAGGCAAACATGCGATCAATGCAAACTCAGATCAATAACATGAGAGGTGAGCTAAAAAGGGAAATTGATACCACATTATCTCGGCAGACAAATGAGTTAAAGAACATGATGAGCAGTTTCATGAACATGAATATGAACAAAGCTTCATCATCTTCTGGAGGACTCCCAGGCAATACTATTCCCAATCCAAATGCCGAGTTGAAAGCCGTCACCACTCGTAGTGGTAAGACGCACAATGGACCTACGACTCCTATGCCCCCTCCTCCTGTGGCATTTAGTCAAGTTACCAAGGAGACAACGGACAAGGTGCATTATTCAAGCCCACGAAGTACCGCACACGTCCTACCTTCGGTAGTCCAAGCTTTAAGTCCGGAACCCGATGTTCCAAAGAAAAATCTTGAGCCAGAAATCACTTCCATCCCGGCTCAAAAGTCTAGTCAGCTTCCTTACCCATCAAGAATGAATGATGAGAAGCTCAAAGACAAAAACAAAGAGCAAATGGAAAAATTTTTCCAAATCTTCAATGAGCTTCACTTTGATATAAGCTTCGTTGATGCTCTCGTTCGAATGCCTAAATTTGCATCCACGCTTAAAGGCTTACTCACCAACAAAGATAAGTTGTCTGAGATGGCGAAAACCCCTCTAAATGAGCAATGCTCAGCAGCCATTCTTAATAAGCTTCCCGAAAAGCTTGAAGACCCTGGCCGGTTTTTAATCCCGTGTGATTTCTTGGGGATGTTTCAATGCTCTGCCTTGGCCGATCTTGGCGCTAGCATTAACCTCATGCCTCTCTCAGTGTGGAAGAAACTGTCTCTTCCTGAACTTTCATCCACTCGTATGACACTCGAGCTAGCGGATCGTACCGTAACTCGTCCACTTGGGATAGCCGAGGATGTCGTGATGAAAGTGGGAAAATTTCATTTTCATGCTGACTTTGTTGTAGTAGACTTCGATGCAGATCCTAGAGTTCCCCTTATCTTAGGGAGAGCTTTCTTAAGAACGAGCCGTGCTCTGATCGATGTGTTTGCGGAAGAGTTGACCATACGGGTCGACAACGAAGAGCTCACATTGAATATCAACCAGAACTCTAAACCTCTGTACAAACAGAGTGTTGCCACAATTGATCAAAAATCTGAAAGAATCAATGCAACACTCTCAAATTTCAGGGTTAAGAGTGTTTACCAAAAACGTACTGAGCTCAAAGCTTTGAAAATTACCCCTGGTTCAAGCAAATGGTTTGAAAGCTGTACCAGGGAAGTCAAGAGTGTTCTTGATGATGATGACGATGATCTAGAATCGGAGACTTCATCGGAAGTGGTGGAAACTGCTAGCTCTAAGAGCACACCACTTGTCCCACCTCCGGCATCAGTTTGTCGCATCGAGATTGTTAAGTCTGTGGATGAAACCAAAATCTCTTCAGTTTCATCTGAGTTGGATGATGATGTTTGTGATCCAATGGGAGACATTATTCCCATGGATGATTTGCTCAAAAATGATCCATCATCTTCTAGTCCTATTCCCGACTCTTCCATCCCTTCTCTCACTCCTGATGAGGAAGATGACAACTTTTGGAATGAAGTCGATGCATTTCTTAGTGATGAGTCAATTCCAACGGGAATTGATAACACTTACCTTGATCCGGAGGGAGACATCCTTTTTCTGGAAAGTCTGTTGATTGAAGAACCATTTCCCACCCTCCCTCCCGGACATCTTCTTGACAATCACCATCTAAGCTTCAAGTTTAAGCTTAAAGATGTCAAAACTGGTGATTTGCTTCTCTCTGCTGAGGAATGGACTTGCATTCTCATGTACGTCTTTATTCCATTCTTCACAGATGGTGTGGTTGCTCTTTCCCTTTTCTCTTTCGGGAATGAGGACACCATCTTTGACCCCGGTATCATCCTTTATAGTTTCTACTATTAAACAATACCGCGGTTATATCTCGTCGGTGTGGAACTTTCTGATGTTCATATGTTTATTAACATTGTGAACGAAAGTCCGATCGAGATTGGTTTTCCACGTTACTTTCCCCATGAACAAATGAATTCGGGGTCGAGTCAAGCTAGCGACTCGGGAATCAAAAACAGTAGCATGCAATATGGGTTTTCACCCATATTTCTGTCTTCTCACCTCTTTCTACCACCCTAGTGTGGGGGGGTTGCCCACATGTTTCAAAAAAAAAAAAAAAAAAAAAAAAAAAAAAAAAAAAAAAAAAAAAAAAAAAAATCTTCTTTCTAAATAATGGCCGTAGTATTTCCCTTTTACGTTCTTTGTTTCGGCATAACCGCCGGTACTTTGAATATTGAGGGCAATATTCATTTCTAAGTGTGGGGGTAATTCTCACGAATTTTATCATATAATTATACCAATTCCCCCGTTTTTGGCCAAAATTTTTTTTTGGAGTAAGTGTTTTACACTTTCTCATTTGGTTATCAGTCCGCCATGTCTGTAAGACAAAAGGATTGGCTAATCCAGGAGCAAACGGCTCTTGGTAAAGATATCTCAAATCCGTTTATATGGCTTGCAATTTGCCCAAAATTGTATGGTATTCAACTCACCATATCCTAAAAAGTGAAGAGTTGGCTAGCCCGCAAGATTATGGCTTGTGGTAAAGGCAGTGGAAAAACCATAATTGGTAATCGACTCACCAAAGATAATATTGATAATTTATCTAAGAGTTGGCTAGTCCAGAAGGGTACGGCTTCTGGTAAAGACAAAATCAAATCCGTTGAAAGCTAGTGGTTTGCTCAAAATCACATGGTTATCGGTGTACCCTGGTTCTTACTTGAACTGAAACATTTGGCTACTCCAGAAGAAATGGCTTTTGGTAAAGAGATTAAAATCCATTATGTTTTCTCAAATCATTGCTAGGGACTAGCAATATCTCAGTGTGGGGGATTGATGAGTGTGTAAAAACTCATCATTTTTGTACCATTTAAACTGCAAATTCATCTGAAAACACTCAGAAACACATCAAAATGATCAAAATATCACAAATCAGTGTTTTATGTGTTTTAAATGCAAAAATATCAAAATCAGATGAAAAACATATCAAATTTGCAAAAATTGCAGTTTTAGTCCCCCAAGTTTCTAAAATTGTCAAAAATAGTCCCTGAGTCAAAATTTCAAAAGAAAAATCATCAAAGGTCCCTTTTAAATCATAACTTGTCAAATTTGGTCTTTTGATGAAAAATGTAAAAAGTTTTGAGAAATTTACAAAATGGTCCTCCAAGTTTGAAAATTGGCAGAATTGGTCCCTGGAAAATGTGAAAGTGGCAACTTTGGTCCTTGAATTATTGTTACTTGTCAATTTCAGCCCTTGCATCAACTTTGCAGATTTGGCAGCTCTAGTCCTTGTATTTTCAGAAATGGCAAGATAAACCCTTGAATATTAAACCTATTACTAACCTTGGCCCTTGTCACAATTCATTTGACCCTGCCACAGATTTTTGAACCCCTGCCATTTGGACCCTTCTTTTATTAATACCAGTCAAATGGTTTGACTCACTTTCCCTCCCTCTTCACGGGTTACCCACCATTTCATCATCACCATGCCTGCTTCTTCTGATCACACTCCACCTCCACTCCATCATCACCTATTTCCCCCCTCCAAACACAAGAAGCCAAGGCTCATTTAATACCCTAAACCTAACACTCAATCATCTCACAAACTGTTAAAACTGGTTTTGGCGCCAAAACACTTTAAATGGCTAAGATTGATTTGGGTGATCCAATGGTCAGTATTAGTGGTGGGAAATATCCAGAGAGAGGAGAGATGAAGCTTGGGATGTATAAAAAGCCAAGAGGAAGCATCAAGGAAGACTTAGTCTTTATTTTTTTTATCATAAATGTCGTTTTTAGCTTAACTTATCTTAAACTAGTTTTCATTTGTACTTGTAAGCTTATTTGTATCAAACAATAGTTTTTAAGTGTTTACAACTTATTTCAAGTACCAATTTTAGTTAATGCTCAATTTTCACTCTCTATGTCCACTGATGAGCTTTGTGATTTCAAACTCATTTGTTTAAGCCTTGAATAGTTTAGTTTCAACATAAAACAAGCTTTTATAAGCTTAAGATAGCTTTCCATAAGCTTACAATTCAGTCTCACTCAATTTTGAACCTTGGTCAACAAAAAGTCAAAATGGATCAAAAATGATGCAGCATGGATTTGGGTTGGTTCAGACATGGGAATGGGTTGAAATGGAAGCTATGGGTTGGATTATATAGGTTAGATGTTCTTGTTTCACAGTTGCTAGCCATAGTGGCTTGGGACAAATTGTAAGTGGTTTTAAAGCTTCTTAGCCAAATCAGTTATTGTAGTTTAAATTTGTTAAAATCTGTTGTATTAGTAGTATCTAGGTTGTCTTAAGTCAGTTTGATCATAATGTCAAGTTGTTTCACTGTTCAATTCTGTTTTGAGCTCATAACAGGTTAATAAGGAGTGTTTGGCTAAACTGGTTTAACTGTTATTTAGGTTTAGTCAGTTGTTTCTTAAAGTTGGTTCATATTGGTTAAGCATTCTTGAGCTCAGTTGAGTCTTAGGTTTGGTCTGCAAAACCACCTAAGTCAAAATTGTGCTTATATCACTCTTAACTGCCACTGTTGGAGTTTTGTGAATTGCAACTCATTGTATTGTGTTTGGATATCATTAACATTGCTTGAAATATACTTGTTACATCATATAACTTCATAATCAGTCATTTAATTTGGATCAAATCTCAGATTAGTCAAAGTTCATTTCTGTTGTAAAAGTCAAAAACTATGTCAAGTATCAGTTTTATGCAGAACTTGCAGGCACTGCACATTGTTCAATTCAGCTAGTTAGGGTCTCACATTTGGTCCAGTGTTAGTGTGCTAGGTGGTCTTGAAGACTGCATAATTGTTTTTCCCATAAGCTCCCTTGATAAGCCTGTGCATAAGCTCCAATTAGCCCCCTTTTGCCCTGTGCACTGTATAACAGGTTTTGACAAGAACTTGTAGAGCTCTTCATGAGCTCATAACAGCTTGTCAGAAGCTCATTTTTGGTCTAAGTGGTCTTGGTCAGGTTGTCTAGAGACCCAAACTTCTGTTTTTCCATTTGGCTTAGTAGCTTAGCTTGTGCACTAGCTTGAAGTAGGTGTACAAAACTGATTTTCACTTTTAAATCCAATCAAGTTAAATCAAAGTAGTTTGCACTCTAGAAGTTTAGACAGTTGGAAATGGGTTAGTTCTAAGTGATTTTAGTATGTTTTAGCTACTGGGAAATATTGGTGCTCATTTGGGATTAACAGCTTAATATTAAGTGCTTATTGATAAGCATTTTCCACTACAGTTCCATAATCTCATACATAAGCTGCTTGTTTTTCAATTTTCATAGATTCATAATATCAGTTTAGAATTTTCCTGAAGATTTCATAATTTTTGGTCTTTATTTGCTATTTTTCTCAATTTAAATAGATTTTAATCAATTTTTAATTAGCTTTTATTGAAAATAATTGAGAAAAAGTTCAAAAAAATAATTTTTCAATTTTATTAAGTTTAGATAAATATAAGAAGTGAAAAAAGTAATTTTCCAGATTTTTCATAGTTTATTTGGTAATTTTTAGTAATTTAATTAGTTTTTAATAGTTTAAAATCCATAAAAAATAGAAAAATAATCAGAAAAATACAAAAATAGTTTTGAAAATTCTAGTTTGATATTTTAGATTTTTCCATTTCATAATTTTATTTTTCTAGCTTTATTTCCTAATTTTTTGTATTTTAGATAATTATTAAATAGTTAAAATTAGTTTTTAATTAATAGTAATTAATTAAATAGTTATAAAAATAATTTTCTTTTTCTAAAAAGTTTCTTTTGTCATTAGGATTGTAAAAATATCATTTTCATAATTTTAGGGTTAATATTGCTTTAGTTTCACTTTTTAATTTGTACGTCGCGTAGATTTTTATTTCAATTTTATAAAAACATAAAAACAAAAACATCATTGTAAAAATAGTGATAGCGTTTATTTAATAGATTTTATCTTTTTAACTTTCTTTAATTTGCAATTAAGCCGTTGTTATTTGTTGGCTTTTTCTTAGTTATAATCATAATCACAAATCCTTTTCCGTTCAAACTCCTCGATCACTGTACGTTTGATAAATCATTGCATAGCTCGCTGGGACATAACGACCCGGGGAAACATTGTACTCCTCAGATCTTCATTGATTTCGTGCTGAAGCTGCTTTAGGTTTTCTTACGCTTGCGTGAGAGAACTTGACGGTTTTGCGCGGATCAAGCAATAAGCTATTGGAAGCTTTTATATGAGAACTTGAAATTGAAATGTGCAGCAGTGAACATGTAAACATGAAATGGTACTTTAACTTGAATTAATACTTGAACATAGTTTGAATACACTGAAATCACTTAATTTGTTACTACTACACTTGAAATTACACTGAAAAACTATTTAAGACATAAGAAGCTTAAAAACGACATACATATTTTTAAAACTAACTACCTCTCTATCCTTCTTCTTGGTCTCTTATAAGCTCCAAAGTCTTTTCTCTCACCTTCTGATCAAATCCCAGCAGCAATCTTGACCATTCATTGGCTAGAACTCATCTTAGCCGTTTATGCAATTTTGGCGCCAAATCCTGTTTTGGATATCTGGGGCAGGAAAGGTGATGCATTTAATGCATTGGTGAGGTAGGTAAGGAGGGGGGGGAACAATTGGTGGTGTAGGGTAGCTATGGGAGGCTGTTGGTGGCTGGTGGTGGGAGCAGACAGGGGTGTCAGGGGGGGGGGGACAGGGAAGGCGGTTTTATTATTTAAATGGTTGGGTTTTGGGTTGGTCGGGTTGTGGGTAAAGGACCGGGTAAAGGGATTGGGCCAGTGGATTTTATTTTGGGCTTGGGTTAATTATTTAGGTCCGAATGGTTTGTAGAATTAATAATCTTAGGGACCAAATGTGTAAAGTTCCAATTTCCAAGGACCAAACATGTAATTTATGAAAAGTAGTCAAAAGGGTTTGTTTTGCCAACTTGAATAATCCAAGGGTTAATTTTGAACATTTTTGAAACTCCAAGGATTACTTTTGACCAATTTAAAAGTCCAGGGACTAAAACTGTAATTTTCTCAAAACTTTTAGATTTTCCACCAAAGGACTAAATATGATAATTTGTGATTACAAAAGGACCTTTGGTGACTTTTCTTCTGAAATTTTGGCTCAGGGACTATTTTTGACAATTTAAGAAACTTGGGGGACTAAAACTGCAATTTTTGCAAATTTGATATGTTTTTCATCTGATTTTGATATTTTTGCATTTAAAACACATAAAACACTGATTTGTGATATTTTGATCATTTTGATGTGTTTCTGAGTGTTTTCAGATGATTTTGCAGTTTATTTGGTATAAAAATGATGAGTATTTACACACTCATCACGTAGTTTTTCTAAAAATGAGTCTTCCGCTGCATCTGAAAAGAAAACAACTCCTAGATCTTACCTTAGGTGGAAACCCACGGGAAAAGTTTTCAACCAAGTTGGTCTTAGATGGATTCCCACAGGAAAGATTTTTGATACTCGCATCAACACAAATAATAGTACTAATCATCAGGATAAAGAAGTAGAAACCACTACAACCGTTGATAGTGATCACCCTCGCCGTGAGGAAACATATACTTCTAACACTGTTATTTGTGAAAATTCTTCTTCTGTGGATGCAGGTTCTTGTAAAAGTGTTGAAGGTTCATACACCTCATGTGGTAAAGAAGAACTTTATGCCAATTTCGCATATGGAAATCCTTTTCTAATTCCACTCTTAACTCCACTTTTACATGACATAACTTAATCTTCTTTCTTCAAATCTTCTTTCATCTTTGTAAATATTTTTTTCAAAAAAACCAAATAAAAAATTTGAAAAACCATCAAAAACAAAATACAAAAATAGAAAATTTTCAAAAAATTCAAAAACATAAGAAAATTTCAAAAATTCAAAAATATTCTTCTCACGACATGTCTATCGTATAATCGATATTCTGTACGTTTCTAGAAATTTCATTCAACAATGATACGGGCATGTACAGATGCTTGAACGAGAGTTCTTTAAATGTTTTCTAAAATATGTCGTTTCTCAAAATTTCTTCAATAATGGCTTTCGTATACTTCAGTACGAAACCCGGACTAAAATGATGACTTTTGATTATTTTAAATCAAAACTCATGTTTTTAAAGAAAAATCAAGTGTACGCTTCAGTGCACTACAATTAAAACTGGTGAGAAATCATCATCATCTTGAGCACCCTTTTCAAGATTGTTCAAAAAGATTTTCAAAATCTTTTAAAATATTTGGTGCTCAAGATAACTCCCTCTAAAACCCTTTAATTGATTATGCTTTATTAAAGGGGGAGTATAAAACAAAAATGTTCCAAATTCATGCTTAAATCAAATCCGTTTGTCTCCCCAAAAGATTCTAAAATGTTGTTTAATCCGTTGATATAAAAAATATCACGTATATGCTATTTTTGAGGGGGAGGAGACGTGATTAAAATGTGATCAAAAAGTTTAATGTTCGTTGTTTGAATCTCAAAAGAGCTCGACTCAGTTGAAACCAATGAATTGACGAGGAATAATGTACCATCTCGAGAAACTTTCTATGGACTTGACCAGGACGGGTAATAATTTCAAGCTAGTTCTCTAGTGATGTAAACGTGTCTCGAATCGGTCTAGCTCATTTAAAGTCGATCAATTCAAAAAGTGCGAACTCTACCCTCTATGTGCAGATTTCTGTCAAAACTTATAAGCACATGTGAAGGAGGAGTGTTTCTGAAAATATAAAACTCACGGAGTGTTTTAAACATGTTTTCTATCATAAACACTCTGAGAGATATTCAAGAAAAATGGTTTTATGGCAACATGGGACAGTCATGGAGTTATAAGGTGACTAAGGATAGGTAAATCCGTCCTATGATCTGCCAGAGCCGGAGGGATCTACCCAAGGACATCACAAATAGTTAGTATTAGAAGTCCTTAGGTATGATTGAAAAAAAGGAGTAATGTGAGAAAGGAGAAAGAAGGGGTTGAAGAATTAAAAAGAAATGTAATGAAAAAGGATGAAAAGAAATAGCCCTCCATAATTCAACCTTAGGGCAGAAACCGGGTTCAATTCATATGCTACTGGTTGTCACTAGATGACACTGGTATTGAAGACAAAGACGTCATGGACCCAGTGACGCACTGCACTAAACCTCTTAGCCACTCAATTCCTCTTAAAAGGATGTGTTTCATTCTCACTGGGAACCCTACATAATCTATCGACTTTATCTTAGAGATTGTTGGTATTGAAGAAGGAGACCCTCTCCCTAGTCTCCGCTCAGGAAAACCAAAATGCACTTATTGAGTCTAGAGCCACGAGATTCATCAAAAAGATCTCATAGGAACACTTGACATGACATCGCTTGCTGTTCATCAATAAGGGCACAAGTGATATATATTCTAGAGTCCTACGCAGGTCTTAGCAATCTGCCAGAACATTTATGAGAAGATTCACATCTGTGATCTTCAATGATTGATTGGAAACTCTTGCCAAGGTCAACGTCAAGCAGCCCTGACAGCAGGTCATTTCGGTAACTCCCCGTGGATTACGCTTAGTGTGTCTCAAACGGTCTACAGTCATGGGGTGATGCTTCGGTGTACCTCAGCGACTCATCTGAACTGTAGGTGTACCTCGGTACATCGCGTTATCTCACTTGTGGGACTCCAGTTCAGGAACGGCCTTTGTAAGAATTAGAGATGTGTTTTCACACTATGCTGTTAACACCCTCGAAATTCAAACTTGTAAGTGCCGGAATCCGCTTATTACTAACCTGTTTTTATGTTTTCTTTTTATGGAAGCTCCGGAGCGGATTGATCGTGCAGATTCTCCACATGCTCATACCAACAGCACATGAAAGTTCTCATCAAAATCAAAGGCAACAAAATTTTAAGATGATTCTTCATCAATGTCAAAGAATCTACAAAGTTTAAAGACTCGAGAACTACATCATTGGTAACCAAAAGACAAATAGAAGTGTGAGCATGGTGGAGAAAGGCGTGGAGACACCTAACCAACGAAGTTGACAACGGCAGACAACCACATTAATTGATCACAAAGCATGAAGGAACAATGAAACAAGACTATTCTATATCTACACACAAAGTTCAAGCTCAAGGAAAGTAAAGACCTAATCAAGTGGAGCATCTTTTGAATGACCACCCCTTAGGGGGAGATTTTTAGCCTTAATAGTTTTTATTAGAAGTGATGGTCATTCACATTTAGGAACTTTGTAACGTGTGTTAGATATCGTATTAGAATAGTCAACGGGCTCGTGGATTGGACTAAGCTAAATGGCTAGAAGTTATGTTAAGCTAGCCTTGAATAAGTTCATGTAACTCAATCCAATCCAAGTCCACCACGAAGCCCATGGCCAAGCCCATTAGGGCGTTTGTACTTGTAGTATATATACCCCTCAAATTCTCATTTGAGGGGTGTGCTTGAGTGTGTGTGTGTGTGTGTTTCTTTGGAATACAAGTTTCCTTTCTTCTCTCTATCTCTCTACACATATACGCCTAACATATAGCAAGTCACCATTCTTGCTTAATCTTTCTTGCTTCATTCTACGCATAAGTATTTGTGTGGAACGTGTTCTTCGTGAGTTAGAGAAGGTTGGTTTTCGTGGTAAGGTTGATTTATTTAAGGTCCTACACTGGTTTTTGGAGAAACATGGTGTAAATGGATTTTGGCATGCATCTCTTCTTATGAGATGGATCTTATGATTAATGGGTACTCGATCGGCTCAATCAAACCTTCTAGGGGTATCCGTTAAGGAGACCCCATGTCTCCGTTTTTGTTTATATGTTGAGGTTGATAAATAATGCAATGCAACAATCTATTCTTACAGGTACTAAAATGTCTCGTAATTGCCCCATTATATCCCCTATTTTTTTCGCTGACGATTCTCTATTTTTCTTGAAAGCAAAAACCTCAGAATGTGACTATTTGCTTGCGCTCATTAACCGTTATTGTGAAGCATCTAGGCAGCGTATAAATTTTTCCAAGTCAGAAGTAATGTTTTCTCCTAATACCCCAATGAATGAGCAGACAGAGTTATGCAATCGTCTTGGTGTTAGATTAATGGAACGACGCTCACGTTACCTTGGTCTTCCTTCTATACATGGGCGTAACAAAGGTGAGTTGTTCTCTTTCATATTGGATAAGGTCCTTAAAAAAATGCAAGGATGGAAAAATAAGCTTTTATCTCAAGCAGATCGTGAGGTGTCGATTAAATCCGTTATTCAAGCCATCCCTTCATATACTATGCAGTGTTATATGTTGCCCAAAGGCTTTCTTCAAAAGTTCTTGGTCTATATAAAACGCTTTTTTTTTTAATGGGGATGCACATGAACGTCACATTCATTGGTTAAGTTGGGAACATATTTCACAAGCTAAAGATTGTGGCGGGATTGGTTTTCGAGACCTATCATGTTTTAATTTATCTCATCTCGCTAAGCAAGGATGGAGACTCATTATGAATCCAGGTTCCTTTTGGGGTCGTGTTTTGAAAGGAATATATTTCCCGCATTCCAACTTCCTTACAACTTCTAAAGGTTCACGCCCTTCATGGTTGTGACAAAGTTTGCTTCAAGGAAGAGATCTTCTTCTTCATGGCATACGGTGGCAAATCGGTAACGGGTCGAATTTATTATTTTGGACGCAAAAATGGCTGATATACTCGGAAGACTTTTATATCCGACAACCGCGAGGTCCTTTTTCTTCCACTTCCTTAGTCTATGATTTTATCAGAAATGGTACATGGGACATGTTGAAGCTTCAATCAGTTGTTTATCCGGAAGAGGCTAAATTTATCTCTCAAATTCCTATATCTTGCACAAGAAACTTAGATAAAATCGTTTGGCACTATGAATCCAAAGGGGCCTACACTGTGAAATCAGGATACCATCAAGCACTCATCCAATACAAAATGTGCCTGAGCACATTGGCTTCTTCATCATCGACTCCAAACAGAATTTTCTGGAAACAAATTTGGAACCTAAAGACACTTCCAAAAATTAAGTATTTCTGGTGGAAAGCTTGTTCGAATGCTCTTGCCACATATTAAAATTTATCACGTCGAGGTTGCTATTGTTTACCAACAAGTCCTATTTGTTTACTACATGTTGAAACTGTTGAGCACATGTTATTTTAGTGTGAATGGACGAAAGTGGTGTGGTTTGGCTCGGCTCTTAGTCTTCGCCTTGACATCATGAATGGCCCCTTCATTTCGCGTGTTCAAAATCTGTTAGATATGGTACCTTCTACCTCGGAGCGTTTGAAATTTCATACTTCATTGGCCAACATTGCATGGAATATTTGGAAATGCTTAAATGAATATGTGTTGAACAAAATTTGGCCTAGTCCATTACGTACGATATCATCGATGAATTGTATCGAAAGGGATCTAATTTCGGTGTTTTCTGCGTCATTGTCCAAGTCCAGTGTTTTGGTTGCTTTTGACGAATCTTATGAGAGTTCACTAAGGTGGATCCCCCCAATCAATAACCGCGTGAAGCTCAATTGTGATGCATCTTATAAACCAAACCGAGCATCTTCTGGGATTGTTGTTTGTGACTCTACAGGAACTATAATCTTATGTTCAGGTGAAATCTTTTCTGCTTCTGACCCTCTTGTGGCTGAGCTTTTGGCTAATTGGAGTTCTTGTCGTCTTGCATTTACATATGGGTGGCAAAATGCAACGGTCGAGTCAGATTCGCGTATAGCCATTTCTCTTGCTTCTTCCGAAGTCGAGCCTCTTTGGGCCTTAGCCGTAATTGTGGTAGACATCAAAGCTTGGGCATCCCAACTTGTTATTTCTTTTTCATGGGCTAAACGTGAATGTAATTTAGTGGCACATCGTGTTGCTAAAATAGCTTTAGATCTCTTGATAACGTTTTATGGGATGTCGATATTCCTGATGAAATTACCTCAACTGCAAGGAGTGATATTTCTTAATATATTTTGTGAGGCTTTTGCCCTTCTTTCGTTCAAAAAAAAATACACAAGTCTAATGACCCGTTTAATAAATAGAAAACTTATAACTCTTGTGTATGTCAACGTTTAGTACGTTCCTCATCTGATTATATAGGACTTGATGGTGTAGTTATAAGTTAATTATATACTAGCGGGGTACTCGCGTATTGCGGTGGCGGATACCCTGTGACGATTCATCGGAGAAATAGATCACGATAAGGCCTGTTTCACCAGTTTATATCGGTTCCAACGGGTCCTCTCATTGGCTAGCCGAATATGTGACGACATAGGTTCCCGGTTGAACCCGTTGGTGTGTTTAATTATTTTATATTTTTTATTATAATGTAGCTTGTTTAAATTGTATATTGTGAAATTTTTATTATACTTTTTAGTAAGAGGTGTTTTAATTACTTGTATTAATTTGATATATATGATTTTAATTGGTTGTACAATGTTAATAAATTATTGTACTTTTAATTAATGAGATGTGTTAATAGTAGTATTAATTATGTGTTAATTTAATGTCTTAGTACATTAAAAAGTTGTACAATATGCTTCTTTGTTTGTATGTTTCAATTTTCAAGTTTGTAATGTTTTAGTACATTAAGAAGTTGTACACCATTTATATATACTTGTAATTCTAATTATAAGGCATTAAATGTCTAATTGTATTTAAATTATTTGTACATTTAGCAATAAAATTTGTAATGCTGAATTTTAAGGCATTTAATGCTCAAAAATGTCTTTGTGCTTTATAAGATAGTATGATACACACACATATATATATATATATATATATATATATATATATATATATATATATATATATATATATATATATATATATATATATATATATATATATATCTCACCGGCCTAAACGGCGAGCAAACACTCGAACGTAAGAGCAAGGGATCACCCAACGAATACACGAGCTCAAAGGGGGAGGAGAGGGGGTGGGCAAGAACCATGTTTCCAAATAAGTGGCGATCCGAATCTTATCTGAACTGCGAGAATAACTATCTGAGTCGTGCCATAAGGGGTCATTCTTCAAACGGGACGTGACCAATCCTTTAGGTTGTTAAAGTAGGTTGGGTAACATATCGGCTATAGGAGTACTCCAGGATATAAACCAGGGCAACAAAAGTGGAGCATACGGCGATGACGCCCGTTTTCATTTCGTGGGAGTCCCTGCAGAGGAAAGGGATGTAGGTGATGGCGCGTTCTGTTTCTTATCTAGAGAGGGCCACTGAAATCCTTTCTATGGGCTTGTGCGTGGTAGTTAGTATAGATGAATAAAAGCGGACCGCTTGAATGAGACCTATTCTCTTAATATAATAGGCGGAAAAGCGGAATAGAAAAGCACGGACGAGCCACATGCAGGGAAACTTGCACGTGTGGTTATGGCCGGGGACCCCAGTATACTGTACTAATATGTGTAGGTCCCCGTAATTCGAGTGAGATTGTCATGGTGCAAAAGCAGATATGGTTTGGTATTCCCTTGTTCCTTGTATTGGTTATGTTTATTATTTCTTGTCTAGCATAAACTACTCAAGATCCGTTTGATCTCCCAAAAGAGGAAGCTGAATCGGTTACAGGCTATAATGTAGAATATGTGTGGGATGCGATCCTTAATAGTTCACTGTTTGCGGAAGCCAATGTTCCGGGGACTCATTCTGACCGAAACATTGGGCGGGTCTTTACCAATTTAAAAATCTACTATTTTATAGAAGCCAAAAAACGTGAGCGCCTAGCCCGAGCCTTATTGAAAAGGCCCTTTACTAAAAACATAGAAGGTAAGGTCAGCTTTCGAGCTGTAGTGGGACAAAATTTGTCGCATCATGTTGATACGAAATAGTAGATAATTATGGGTTGAATAAATCCCACTACTCGGGGTAAATATGTTATAAGATGATAGGTTAAAGTCGTGTTCAATTTAATTGACGTGTTTCTAGGTGATGGGTTACGAGGCTATGTAAGTGTTCTAAAAGTTTATGACAAATGTTCAAATTCATCTTCGGAGACAGATAATAAGATAATGAATGGGAATCGATAGATAGTAACTCACAATATTTTGAAAATAATTGAGACCGTTGTGCCACTCACAATGTCTGAGAAAGTTTTAGGGGATCATTAAAAATAAATAAGTATGTATAATAGTTTAGTAATATGGTTAAATAAATACATAATTGGGAGAAATAGGGTTTGACATGATGCTCTAATGACTGAGTATAAATGGTAAGAATCGGTAAAGCATTTTTAAAAATAACCTTTACATAAATAAGAAGTAACGCTTTGCTAAATAGATATAAGTAGTCGAGAGCAAATCAGGTATATATAAATAGTATCAATAATCGTGCTTTAGAAAATAAGTAGAAATGCTTAGAAAATATAAGTGCACGGGGAGTAACACAGTAAGATAAATCGATAAACTGTAACGGGTTTCGTTATCATTATGAAATGATATTATATATGGTTATGAAAAAGTTTAGAGACCATTGTAATCACTTACAATGTCTCAGAGGTAAGAGAGACCATTGTAAGCAGTTAC
The DNA here is from genome assembly GCA_019973895.1 of Chrysanthemum seticuspe. Classification (NCBI taxonomy): domain Eukaryota; kingdom Viridiplantae; phylum Streptophyta; class Magnoliopsida; order Asterales; family Asteraceae; genus Chrysanthemum; species Chrysanthemum seticuspe. Next base: position 176,781,536 of record BPTQ01000006.1, read on the forward strand.
AGTGTCTTAAAAATAAGAGAGACCATTGTAAGCAGTTACAATGTCTTGGGAAGGTTTCATAGATTACAAAAATGTAAAGGTAGATACATGATCGGAAAAATATGGTTGAGAGAGAGAGAGAGAGAGAGAGAGAGAGAGAGAGAGAGAGAGAGAGAGAGAGAAGGGGGGGGGAGAGTATAACAATTAACATTTTTGAGGTAATTATTTAATTATCTACTTTTACTTATTATTTTATTTTTAAGTAAACTTACTTTTACAAGTAACTAGATAGGTTCACTCGCGTACGTCGTTAAACGTACATTGTAACTGAAACTCACTCCAGACTATGCTCAGTCTACATGTTATGCATTATAATTTCATACATTCATATTTTATATTTCATATTATTATTTTTTCATTTTTACGTAAACTTTGCACATCTTACGTTTTACGTGTTTAAAACCTACGTTTTAAGTTTATCAACGTCTAAACACTTTGTTAAACTCACGACCCATTCTAAAATACTAAACTTAGCTATTTTTGAAAAATTATAATTTTTTTATAAGTTTGGAAATTTTACGTTATAACATAATCTGAAAATCTTTTTAAGTAAATCCTCATGACAAGTATATGTCGGCCTAATCCCGTTACAAATCTCGTCCATATAAGACTTGTAACATCTTAGGTTTACATATAAATTCATGATGATAATTGTAAATACAAAAGTCAAGTACATACCTGTTAGGATTTAGAAAATCCAGTTGTTAAAGTGTCGGTCACCTCAAGTATATGTAATCGTTAGAAAGCTCGTAGTCGTAGTTATTTAATGTTAGTTAGTACTTAGTTAAGTAACACCGTGGAGGACGGACGGGTCTTCACTGTATGCCTGATCCACAGCCCGTAGGTGGCGTTTTATGTAAGGTATTATAAATACCCTCTACCTCCCAAGGTAGAGGGTTGGAGCTCATAATATGATTTTACTTTCTCTCTCTAAGTTCCCTAAACCTCTAAACTTTCTTTCTCTAAAAACCTTAAAGTGTACGCCCCATTAAACATGGTTTGATGTGTTTGTGAAATCCAATATGTAACAATTGGTATCAAGAGCCATGGTTTGATCATCTCTCTTACATGTTCTTGGATTTCTAGTGGTTTTATATGGTTTTTGGGTTTGAAAAAGTTTAGTGGTATTTGCATCATTTGGACCATTTCTAGTGTTAAAGTTTGGATTTTGATTGTACTTTTGTGTTTAGAATCATTATAAGTGCTTAGGCTTTGATTTGGAAGGCTTGAATCAGTGTGGTTGGGTTAGTTTTGGATTGAAAAGTGTTGTTTTTGAATTTTTCTAACTAGCGACTTGTGTCACGGACTAGAGTTCTTCGTAGCGACTTGTCTCTACATTTTCAGCGACTTGTCTTTGTTGTGTGAAGCTACTTGAGCACTAAGCGATTTGTCTTTTGAGACAAAACGACAAATAGTACAAAGTAGTGGTCGTACTGTTTTGTCTAGCGAGTTGTCACTAGCGACTTGTCCATATAGCGAGTTGTTTCTATAGCAACCTCTGTGTCTAGCGACTTGTCACTAAGCGATTTATCTTCATAGCGACTTGTGTCACTAGCGACTTGTTCTTCTAGCGAGTTGTTACTCTAGCAACTTGTTACTAGCGACTTGTCTTCATAGCGACTTATGTCACACAAGCGACTTATATCTCAAGCGACTTGTCCCTTGAGCGACTTGTATACCTAGAGACTTGGTGCAAAGCGACTTGGTGACTAAGCGACTTTTCTTCAAGGTTTGAAGCGACTTGTTTAATTATTGTTTCTGATATGGTTTTCTCTTGATTTAGTAAAATCCCGTGAAAGAATCTATTTCCCGGTTTAATCGTAGAGTTATAAAATCCTGTGAAATCTGTAATCATGTCTACCAACGTGCCTACAATCATCTCTTCTGTAGCTGAGGACGTTCAAGCAGCTGGATCAGATACTCGTCCACCTATGCTTGATTGAACTGATTATGACTCATGGGCTCAACGAATTAGGTTGTACTGTTTGGGAAAGGAAAATGAGGTTAACATTCTCAAATCAATTGATGAAGGACCTTATCAGATTGAGACTACAAGAGACACACTTGAAACTGCTGCGGATGGTACAGTGATCTTAGGTTTGGACAAACCAAAGACGTATGATGAGCTCAATGATAAGGAGAAAAAGAGATACGATGGTGATATCAGGGCTTCAAACATTATACTTCAGGGTCTTCCAAAAGACATCTACAAGTTAATCAATCACAACACTGAAGCCAAGGCAGTTTGGGACAATGTTAAGATGCTTATCTCTGGTTCTGAATTGACCAAAGAAGACAGGGAATCTCAATTGTATGATGATTTTGAGAACTTCGAAATGAACCCTGGAGAAAGTGTCACTGAATACTATGTGAGGTTCCACAAACTTGTGAATGATATGAGGAATATCAAAATGACCATGCCAAATATTCAACTCAATTCAAAGTTTGTGAACAACATGAATCTCGAATGGCACAAATTTGTCACCTCAGTTAAGTTAACCAAAGGATTATGGAACACCAACTATGAGCAATTGTATGCTTTCCTACTTCAGAATGAGAAACATGCTATGTTTGAACGAATGATTCTTGAAAAGTTCAAATCTAACCAGGGAGAGGCAAGCTCATCAAATGACTCAACAGCATTCTACACAAATGTAGGAATTACCACCAAAGCCTCTCAAGTCATACCAACGGGTAACGGTAACCACAAGCTTATTCCAGATCCAGCATATAAGCCTCCAGACTCAAACACAATCATGGAACATTTCATCAATCAACTGGCTCTTATGGTTAAGAAAAATCTGAACCTCACTCCACACACTAACAATGAGATCAGAACTGCATCCAATCTACACAATCATGCTATTATCAGAGATGGTAAGATCATGGTGCAACCAGTGCAAGGAAGACATTATGAACAAGGAAAAGGTGGAGTAGGTGGAGGGTATGTGGCTAATCAGAATCGTGGAAGGAATGGAAATCAAGGACAAGGAAATCTAATCAAGTGCTACAACTGTGGTGGTAAAGGACATATAGCAAGGAACTGAACATCTCTAAAACGCCCTCAAAATGCAGAGTATTTCAGGGACAAGATGCTGCTGGTACAAGCTCAGGATAGTGGAGCGGTTTTTAATGAAGAAGAGTTGTTGTTTCTTGCTGAGGGAAATGCCAAAACATATGATGCTGATGTGGATGAGCAGCCAACTCAGGAAATAGGTCACAATCATCAAAATGCCTTTCAAGTTGCGGACTGTGATGCATTTGACTCTGATGTCGATGATGAACCTACTGCTCAGACAATCTTCATGGCTAGCATTTCACCAATGGTCTCTCCAAAGGTCTCATCACCACAACAGGCTGGTCTATGATTCAATAATTTCAGAGGTATTAAAACTATACGATGAAGTTGATGAGCAAAAGATACATAACGAAGTAAAATCACATGAAACTAATGAATCAAATATAGATAATGTGGGTAATAGAAATATTGTCCTATATGATCAATATGTGATACAAAGTGAAAGTGAGATTGTACCAAGTGATGCATCTTCTGCAGTCAATGATGACTATATTTTTTATGAATATACTGCATGTGCCCCTGATGATTCTATTATCTCTGAACTGAATGCCTATAAAGAACAAGTTGCTATTTATGAACAACGTGCTAAGTTTGAGTTAACTACCCGTGAGCAGGAAATGGATGACCAAATGCGTACAATTATTAGAAAAAGTAATTTTAGGGAAGAAATATTAAAACAAGAGCTAGATTCCTTAAAAGACAAACTAAACAAAACTGTTAAGCAAAAGCAAGAACTTCAAGAAAATTTTAAAGTGCTTAAACAGGAATTTAATGCTAAGGAATCAAAACTTTTAACTGATTTTTCCAACCTAAAAACTTTGAAAAACAAGCTTGAAAATAAGTTGTACGTACAAGGGAATACCATTCAGACTGCTCACATGATCACTAAGCACAGAGTCTTAAGCGATAAGCATAGCATACCCCTAGTAGAGGAGCCAAATCCCGAGTATTGTAAAAAGGCTAAAGCTTTCCATACGATTGTATATGATGGTAATGAGATCCTCAAGACTAGGCAAACACCATCATGTATTGGAAGCACGGAAGAGGATATAAAATTAGAAGATGCCTCTAGGGTGAAAATGGATAAGAAGCTAAAAGATCCTGAGTGTAAAAAGAAAAACATAATGATCAAACCCCATGATTACACTAAAGAAAATTGGATTTCCCTGAACATGTTTAAGCCTCAAACTCAATTAACCCCAGAACAAGTTTTTTGGAAAAAGGATATAGATATGCAAAAAGCAAATGTACTTGTTGAAACAAACACTCCCCTTAGGAAAATGCCGCCAGCTACTGTGTATCCTCCGAATACACCAATGCATTTAGTTCCTAGAACTATTCCCACTAAGAGCAAGACCTTAATTAGCATGTATGTTGTTTATCAACTATTCGTTGATTTTGAAAAGACATGTAAGAAAAGAATCACACCTACAGGGATAACTGAAGGGGAAAGGGGTTTTGAGCAAACTAAAGAATGCTATTTAACTGAAGTCATGTCTTTCTTTAAACAATTAAAAAGTCAATTTGAGAGTCTTCAAAAGGGGATAGACTCAGAGATTAAAGAAATGGAAAAATAATTTGATGCAATGATAGTTGAGGTCAATAATTATGAACGGGAACTTAAATATAATGAAATTGAAATAAAGAATCTGCACATCTTAAATGAGAACTTGATTTCGAGTTGTGTTGCTCAAGATGTGTTTTATACCGTTACTAAGTATTCTATTACTGCTTCTCAATTTCATGAATTATCTGTTGCTTTGAAAGTTTCCCATGATCGTGTCATTGAGCTTGAAAACAAAAACTCAAAACTAAATGAGAAAATTGACAAGGATGATCACGATAATTTGGTAAAACACTTTTCTAAGTTGGAAGTTGAACATTTTGATTTGCAACTAAAATATCAACACCTCAAAGAAAATGTTAAAACCTCAAACATCAAGATATCCTCGGATGTTCCAGAGTTTGATGTAGTTTTTGAAATAAACAAACGTGATGAACAGATTCGAGCTCACTGTAACACGATCAGAAAGTTGAAAGCCCAAATTTCACAATTAAAGGGTGAAAAGAACAATGTGACTGGCTCCCAAATGCCTCCTTCTTTAGATTCTCAATTTTCTCAAAACTTTCATCTTCAAAATATCATTAACGTATTACAACAAGAAAATGAGAGTTTTCTTGAAGAAAATGAAAAGGTCAAACGACACTTCAAAGAGTTATATGATTCATTGAAAGTCACTCGTGACAAGAACAATGAAAAAATAACTTCGTTACAAAAGGAAATCGAGAATTTGAAGAGTCAGGTAAAAGGGAAAATGCCACTTGTCTTTAATGAAAATGTTGCATCAAACGCATCTGCAGACTCTAAATATACTGTGACTGTTAAATACATTCCTCATCATCTTAGAAATAACGAACTTGTGTTTCATAACTATTTCTGTCACCTTAAGGATAGTCTAGAATGTCTCCGTGAGATTGTAGAAGAGGATCGCATAAATAAGCCACTTGATAGTGAAATTAGGTATGCTTGCATATATGCCAAACGATCTCAGGAGTAATTAGAATGTTTAAGAGCAACATGCCCTAAATCCTTATGTGAGAAAGATAAAGCTGTGATGCCTTGTTGTATGCCTAGTGCTAAGTATGCAACCCATCCTATGCCCAATATTAAGAAAGTGAACTTTAATGTGCCTTCAAGTAGCTCAGATCCCAGCACTTCTAAACCTGAAATGCAAAAAGTAGCAAAACCAACTAATGTTCCCATTCCATCTACATGAGTAAAAAGTGACACCAAAGCGAGCAGGTCAAAGCCTCAAGGCAACACAAAGAATGATAGGACCTTGCAAGCTAGGAATGTTCAGTGGAAGAGAGTAGAAGATCACCTTAGGAAGAATGAAACTATGTTGAATAAAACGATCATGTTGATTCTAGTGTTAGCTCTAAGCATGCTGTAATTAATGAGAATTCTGTTACTTTTGGCAAAACATGTAATGATGATTGCTTGGTTTCTGTTACTAATCATGAATGTGGTGTGAATGATTTGATTAATGCTGTTAAATACCCAGTTAAAATCGTTAATGCCAACAATCAAGTTAAGAAGGCTAGAAAGCAATGGTGGAAGAAGGTTAGAAAACATTGGAAACCCACGGGAAGAAATTTTAGTAATATAGGTTATCAATGGATACCTATTGGCCGCAAATTCAATGAGTTGTGCCCTAAATTATCTAAGTCAATGCCCATTAGGAAATGGATGCCTACCGGTAGAACTATTCCTTTAAGAAGTGAACATACTTTGAATAGGTCTAATGCGTACAATAGCACTGCATCTATCCCAAATGATTCCATTGATTTTGCTTCTGATGTGGGTGTTCCAATCACTGTTACTAACCAAATGGAACCCATTCTTTCATGGGGATCCCAACTATCCAGTTATCCACTTTTGTCTGTGTTCAACTGCAGGTCGTTCAAATCGTTCTATGGTACTTGGACTCAGGCTGTTCCAAGCATATGACTGGAGACCGCTCGCGGCTCATGAACTTCGTGAGTAAATTTATTTGGACTGTTAGATTCGGGAATGATCATTTTGGTGCAATTATGGGTTATGGAGATTACGTTGTTGGTGATAGTGTAATCTCCAGGGTATATTATATTGAAGGTCTTGGTCATAACCTATTTTCTGTTGGTCAATTCTGTGATTCTGATCTAGAGGTGGCTTTTAGAAAACATACTTGTTTCGTTAGAGAACTTGATGGTGTGGAACTTTTAAGAGGAACACGTGGCTTAAAACTATACACCATCTCTATCGAAGACATGATGAAATCTTCTCCAATCTGCTTGTTGTCAAAGGCTTTGAAAACAAAGTCATGGTTATGGCACCGTCGTCTCAATCACTTGAACTTCGGCACCATTAATGATCTTTCCAGAAAGGACCTTGTAAGAGGCTTACCCAGATTAAAGTATGAAAAAGATCATCCTTGTTCAGCATGCCAATTAGGAAAAAGCAGGAAATATGCCCACAAACCCAAAACCGCAAACTCAGTTATGGAAGTTCTTCATACTCTTCATATGGATTTGTGCGGACCTATGAGAGTGCAAACGATAAATGGGAAGAAATATGTATTATTCGTTGTTGATGATTACTCTCGATTTACTTGGGTTAAGTTTTTGAGGACAAAGGATGAAACTCCAGATATCATCATCAAACTTATCAAACAGCTGCAGGTTTGACTTAACAAGACTGTTAGAATTATTTGAACAGACAATGGCACTGAGTTTTTTAACAAAGACCTAAGTCAATTTTATGAAAGCATTGGAATCAGTCATCAAAGAAGTGTTCCACGCACGCCTCAACAGAACAGTGTAGTTGAAAGACGAAATCGGACCCTTGTTGAAGCTGCAAGAACTATGCTAATTTATTCAAAGGTTACAATGTTTCTTTGGGCTGAAGCCATTGCCACTGCTTGCTACACCCAAAATCTTTCCCTCATACACACCACTCATGGAAAAACTCAATACGAACTTGTCCATGAACGAAAACCTGATCTCTCCTACCTTCGTGTATTTGGTGCTTTGTGCTATCCAACGAATGAAGGTCAAGATTTAGGTAAATTAAGAGCTAAGGCGGACGTTGGAGTTTTTGTGGGTTATGCATCAAACAAGAAGGGTTACCGAATCTACAACAAAAGAACTCGAGATATCATGAAAACTATTCACGTCACGTTCGATGAGCTGTCTGGGCAAATGGCTCCAGGACAATCAACTTCTGGACCCGCATCACAACCTTCATTATGTAGTCCCATTAGTTCTTCTCTTGTACTAAATCCCTCACCAGCAACTTCATATGTACCCCCTTCGAAAGATGATTTGAAGAAATTGTTTGATCCAATGTTTGATGAACACTATGAGCCTATTGCTAATGATCAGTCAAATCCATCAACAGAGGCTGCCCCTAACCCAGACAACGTAGATAACCCTTCAGTTTCTATGTCATTAAGTCAAGAAGCGCCTACTGCATATCACTCATCCTCATCATCAAATCCTCAATCATCTAGTGTACATCATGGAAATGTTTCTGGCACCTATGATGGAGATAACCCCTTTGCTACTCCCGAAGATGCTCCATCTGAGAACATATGTGCTCCTGAACCAACTTTAGAACCATCTTCATCAGGAGATCCGAACTCTGCTACTTCAGTTCCTCAACAACAACCACACGAACACCTTAGAAAATGGACACATGACCATCCACTGGACAACATCATTGGAAACCCTTCTCGCCCAGTATCCACTCGTAAACAATTGGCAACTAATGCCTTATGGTGCTTCTTCAACTCCGTATTATCCAAGGTCGAACCAAAAGACATTAAAACTGCCATGAATGAAGACAGCTGGTTCAATGCCATGCAAGAAGAAATTCATGAGTTCGATCGACTAGATGTATGGGAATTAGTACATGCTCTTGACTGTGCTATTATCATTGCTCTAAAGTGGATCTTCAAAGTAAAACTTGATGAGCATGGTGATGTGTTAAAGAACAAGGCTCGATTGGTTGCAAAAGGATACCGTCAAGAGGAGGGTATTGACTTTGAAGAATCATTTGCTCCAGTTGCACGTATCGAGGCAATCAGAATCTTCCTGGCTAACACTGAAAGTAAGAACATGGTAGTCTATCAGATGGATTTAAATACGGCTTTTCTTAACAGAGATCTTAAAGAAGTCGTATACGTCAGCCAACCTGAAGGTTTTGTGAATCCAGAGCATCATACTCATGTCTATCGCTTGAAGAAGGCTCTTTACGGTTTGAAGCAAGCTCCAAGGGCATGGTACGATACGCTATCAAAGTTTCTTCTATCTAATGGATTCAGCAAAGGAGCAGTTGATCCGACATTGTTCACCAGAAAGTCAGGCAAACACTTAATTCACGTTCAAATATATGTTGATGATATTATTTTTGCCTCGACTGACCCCAATGAATGTGACCGTTTTTCTAAGGAGATGGGCTCCAAATTTCAAATGTCAATGATGGGACAAATGTCATTTTTCTTGGGATTACAAATTTCACAAAGTCCCAGAGGCATTTTTATTAATCAATCTAAATATGCTAATGAAATTTTAAAGAAATTCGGATTTGATTCTTGTGACCCTGTTGACACTCCCATGGTGGAGCGTACTAAACTGGATGAGGACCACTCAGGGATCATGGTTGACCAAACTAAATATCGTAGTATGATTGGGTCCCTGATGTACCTTACTGCCAGTAGACCAGACATTCTGTTCGTTGTATGCATGTGTGCTAGATACCAGGCTAAGCCTACCAAAAATCACCTTGAAGCGGTTAAACGGGTCTTTCGGTATCTCCAAGGAACCATCAACATGGGACTTTGGTACCCGAAGGACACTAGTATGTCACTAACAGCCTATGCAGATGCTGACCAGGCAGGGTGTCAAGATACACGTCGAAGCACGTCAGGAGGTGCTCAGTTTTTGGGTGATAAGCTTGTGAGCTGGTCTTCAAAGAAACAAATGAGTACTTCTACATCCTCTACAGAGGCAGAATACATAGCCATGTCATCTTGTTGTGCTCAAATCCTATGGATGAGATCCCAATTATCTGACTATGGCTTTGAATTCAACAAAATCCCTCTGTATTGTGATAACAAGAGTGCCATTGCTCTCTCATGCAACAATGTTCAACATTCAAGAGCAAAGCATATCGACATTCGACATCATTTCATCAGGGAGCAAGTAGAGAACGGTGTGGTGGAACTATATTTTGTGAGGACTGAATATCAGTTAGCGGACATCTTCACCAAAGCTCTTCCTAGAGAACGTTTTGAGTTTATCCTTCCACGACTTGGTCTAAAGAGTCTACAAACCGGAAACACTCAAACGTCTTCAAGAGGAAGACGAGGAGTAAAAGCTATTCTTCATCCATCTCTTGTAAATATTTATTCAAAAAGCAAAATACAAAATTATAAAACCCACAAAAAGAAAATAGAAAATTATAAAATTTCAAAAAATCCATAAAAATCAGAAAATCTTTGAAAAAAGCTAAAAATATTTTTTTTCATCTTTTCTGTTATTCGATTTCATCTACGGTCTTTGTGTTCTCATTCAAAGAGTGACACGGGTCTTTAGATGAAGTTCGAATGTACATAAAAAAAATTGAGAGAAAGATGAAAAACAAAAGGTTTATAGTCTTTTCAGACTATACCCCGTTTTTAAAAGAAAGAACAGAGCCATGCTTTATCTTATTTTTCAAATCTCATGCTCTGATTCTAAAAACAAATGTTTGTCACCAAAAAGACAAATGTTTCCTTTACAAATATTTTTCCTTCTATAAATTCTTCTGAAAAATATTTGTTATCTAATGAAAACTACATAGCTTTGAAAACTAACTCAGACACAATTTTTTTGAAAATCATATGGACTTGACATTTGTCAAAATCTCTATCTCTCAATCAACAACTTATGTCATTGATTGAGGGGGAGAATGATTTCAATTAATTCAAAAGGTTATTTGTCATACAATTCGTTCAGACCAAAGCTAATGTCATGTTTTCAAAAGATACTCAAGCATGTTTAATCGTTGGAGCTTAAAGTCTCAGATTTGATCCTTATCGGTTAAATGTTTTCATAAGCAAGTCACAATTCTCCTCAAAAGCTTTCAAAATTAATTTAAATCTATAAAGATCACAAATCTTAAATGACTTGAAAATTGTGATCGAGGGAGAATTTGTGATTTAAATTGGATTTAAACTGATAATTCGATAAATGGTTTTATAAGTGATTAGCAAGCTCTCATCCCTAAATGTTAAGGGGGAGCATCTATATCAAGCCAAAAAGGATTGAAACGTGATTGATTTGTCTCTAAGTGCAGGTTTTCCCTAATATGTGCAAAACACTTTCGAATCTCAATGCACATATTGAGGGGGAGCAAATTTTTGAAACCACATCCTTTCCCAAAAATATCTTTAACTGTATTTGAAACACTAATTTTGATCGGGAAGGTGATGTCGATATTTTTAGAAAATATTGATCAAAGAAGTGAATTCTTCCTCTTGCCTCCATGTGCCAAAATGATCTCAAACATACGATGCACATGTTGAGGGAGAGCCTTTTTCTAAAATATCAAAAACAATTCAGGTACAAAATACTTTGATAATATATCACAAGTACCTGAATTGATTTTCAAATGGTTTTCAGTTGGTTCCAATGGCAGATGAACAATACCAAAAAGACCGACCAAATTTACTTTATGTATGGTGATATAAGGATGGTTAGGTTAGGTATTCGTTCCCTCGATCCAGCCAGAGCCGGAGGGATCTACCCAGGGACAATCCACTAGATAGTGTAGAGTACTTAGGTATGATGAAAAAAGGAGAAAAGTGAGAAATGGGAAGAGTGCGGACTAAGATAGAGCTAGAACTGGAATAAACCCAACAAGGTTCTAGTTATGAAGTCTTGGTAAGCACTGAAGGGGTTGAAGAATGAAAAAGAATTGAATGTGAAAAGAAATAGCCCTCCAATAATTTAACCTTAGGGCAGAAACCGGGTTCAATACATATGCTACTGGTTGTTACTAAGGTAACATCGGTATTGAAGACAAGACGTCATGGACCCAGTGACGCACTGCACTACATATTCCCAAGATACTCAAGTTCCTCTTAAAAGGACTTGTTTCATTCTCACGGGGAACCTACATTATCTATCGACCCTCTCATAGAGATGGTTGATATTGAAGAAGGAGACCCTCTCCCTAGTCTCCGGCATAGGAACCAAATGTGCACTATTGAGTCTAGAGCCACGAGATCATCAAATAAATCTCATTAGGACACCATCAATGAAGACTCTCTGTTTCACACAATGTGGAAAGAGAGGATATATATTTTAAGAGTCCTACGCATTATCCTTGTGGTATTGCCAGAACATCTGAGTGATATGTCAACATATTCACAATGAAGATGGAAATCCTTCTAGAGCCAACATCAAACAAGCTCTTGGTAGGTGGCATGTGAGATCTATCCAATAGATCAACCATGTGACAACTGAACAGAAACAATGGGGTGATTCAAAAATTATGAATCAATCCTGGTTCAGGTAATGGATTGACGGATACCTTTGAAAAACCGGTCGTTGTGCTTAAAATTCTTTTCTCTAGCACATCGACTGTGTATTAATATCTCAAAATTAAAAGGTGTTTATGATTGATAATTGATTTTCCTTAAAACCTTCGTTGTATTGCAAAAACACTTTATATTGAGCAATACATGATTGTTTTTCAAATTACTTTTCATCAATCAGTGAATCTCTATTCGCTGGTTCACTCACTCCGTGTTGTCTTCTTTGAGATGTTCCGGTTTGAGAACGGCTAGAGCAGCTGCGAAACCCTGTCAAGGAGATTCTTCGGAATTATACCTGATCACAGGCAGTACTTGTACTGAACAACGGGGAACCGTGGGCCGTGTATCTCAATTCAACGGAAGTGATCAAAGACACTTTTCGTGCACTTTATTGCTAACTGTTGTATGCAGGTACACACAATGTTTGCAGCTGATCAGAATTGAGAGGTCAATCCATAGCCGCATGCTCACATAACACATTCATCTCTAAAGAAATCATGATAAATGCATCAACGACTCTGATATTCTCACTCCATGCTTCTGCTACGCTGCTGCAAATATCATGAATCAACTAAAGCTTCCGCTACTCTGATGAAAAAAAATCATGATCCAGAATGTGAGCATGTCGGTCCAACGTCACAACTTCACATAATGTCAACACTACAAAGGAAGAGTCAGAGATTTATGGTAGCTGATGATCTCAAAGCTGGCTCAAAACTCATTATCACGTGGATCAGTTAAAGACCACCACTTGTATTATCCAAACATGCAAAACATGAAGAATCAAAGACTACGGGCTACAGAGCAAAGAACTTTAACAAGAATCCAAGAACAATCTTCATGTAATATCTGTTTGTATTCAATGTAATTTGAGGTGACCTCCCTTAGGGGGAGATTGTTAGGATTTAGAAAATCCAGTTGTTAAAGTGTCGGTCACCTCAAGTATATGTAATTGTTAGAAAGCTCGTAGTCGTAGTTATTTAATGTTAGTTAGTACTGAGTTAAGTAACACCGTGGAGGACGGACGGGTCTTTACCCATTGTATGCCTGATCCACAGCCCGTAGGTGGCGTTTTATGTAAGGTACTATAAATACCCTCTACTTCCCAAGGTAGAGGGTTGGAGCTCATAATAAGATTTTACTTTCTCTCTCTAAGTTCCCTAAACCTCTAAACTTTCTCTCTCTAAAAACCTTAAAGTGTACGCCCCATTAAACATGGTTTGATGTGTTTGTGAAATCCAATATGTAACAATACCGCAAGATTTTAGTGATTAGTTCAAAATAGTACCACGCCCGTTAGGTCAAGATTATACCAAGTCCGTTAGTTCAATATTATACCAATTCCGTTAGTTCCAAGATTAAACCAAGTCCGTTAGTTAATATTATACCAAGTCCTTTAGTTCCAAGATTATACCAAGTCTGTTAGTCAATATTATACCAAGTCCCTTAGTTCCAAGATTATACCAAGTCGATTAGATCGAGTTTATAACAAGTCCGTTGGATCGATATTATACCAAGTCCGTTAGATCAAGATTGTACCAAGTCCGTTAGTTCAAGTGTTTCAGTAAATAATTCAAGTGGTTCAGTAAGTAGTTCAAGTGTTTCAGATAAATAAGTATAGTATTTCAGTAAAAGAGTGAAATATTTTAGTAAACAAGTAAGTGAAACAAGCATGTATTCTCTCCAAATATAGTTAAAAACAGTAAAAGTAGGGGCCATGAACTCACCGTAGTGATAAGTAGTGGATTATAACGCTATATAGTGTAACGCGAAATCACTAGATCTAACAATGACCTACGAAAATATAGTGATCGTGTCTTAGGATAAGGCATGATAACATGAAAGTGTACAAGTCTATATGAAGTTATTGACTTGAGTATAATATTGTACATAGGACTTATAGTGGTTAAGTAAGCTGTTATAGTAATGGTTTAACGATTATGAAGTATCCTAAAGTGTCATTTGGCTATTTGTCCTTTATAAATAATATCGTACCATCGTTCGGGCTATAATAATTCAGAGGTCATGTACTGAACGTATGAGGAGTCGGGATAATTTAAATCGTAAATCCATAACTCGTCGATACGTCACCTCGGAGAGGCCTCTCATATGAAATTCCCTATTAATATGAAACTTACTATTTATAATTTGTACGTGTAAGAGTTAAAAAGGAGACAAATGGTTTATGAAAACGTTTCTTATGTTACGTCAAAGATTTTGGTAAGTCGAAAGTGATATAGAGATGGTAAAAGTCATATCTTATAAAAAAAAATTCAAAATGGTTATTGGTTTAATACTAAACATTATTGGGATAATAACTTAAAAAAACATCATACTTATTCAAAAATACACTTTTGGTCATCGAACAAATTTTTTTTCTTATATGGGTACTGAACTTTCAATTTCGGACTCTTTGAGGTACTTTATGACATTTTTGCCCCTCAAAATATTAAAAATCCAAAGGCAAAAATGTCACAAAAGTACCCTAAAAAGTCCGAAATTGAAAGTTTAGTACCTCAAAAAAGCAAAAACTTTTGTTCGATACCCATAAGTGTATTTTTAAACAAGTAATACTTAAGTAGTTTAGGCCACTTGTTATGAAAAAAAATGGGTTAAAATGGTTTTTGGTTATATTTCTCGCCAATAAGTAAAATACCATTTTTGAGGGTCAAAAGGACTATGTTATTTTATGAACATGATACTTATAAGTTATTTATGAAACCTGGAAATTTTTGGTACAATATCAATTTCGAAAATAGGTCTAACGCGACTAAGTTTTTGGTAAATAACTTAGGTAAAACAGCTTTTGCTGGTTTCTGTGGTTTCCAGGCCTCGCTTTATACTTTTAGGCTTAAATTCCCAAGTTGTTATAAGTAAAACATCTTTTATGACGACTTTTGTGTTTTACACTTTAGCTGGTTCGGAACAGAATGGGTCAAAATCTCATTTTAAAATCAGACCAGTAAGGTTTTTATCCCAACACCAATTTTTCTCTTAGTAATTTTTATCTAGCCATAACTTTTAAACTACAAACTCTTTTAACATGATTTCAAGGGCCATATTCTTGTCTTAACTTCCTCTACATCTTTCTTAGATTGGTACAAGTCCAAAGCTCATGATTTCATGTTAACTCTTATTATATGTTTTTTGTTTCAAAACCATTTGTTAAGTAGTGCTCTAAACAAGTTTAACTCATGATTTTAGATATGTATAACACTTAATCGAGTCATAATACATATGCAACTTGTACAAGGTATGAAATATACAAAAATGAAAGAAAACATAAAAATCAACCACAAATCTTACAAAGATTGGATGAAAGTAACAAGAAATACAAGGACAACTATCCTAAATCTTCAAGCCTTCTACCACTTGATTCCTTGAAAACTCTTATAACCTTGTGCTAGGTACTCCAAGTGAAACTCTACTTCAGCCATAAACCATTGAGTAACTTCCAATTTGCTCAAGTAATCTTCAAAACAACCCTAGGACCTTGTAGTACTTACTAAATCCTTCATCTTTCTTGTACAAATTCTATCTTGAAATTGAGCTATGATGATGGTGGTGTGATTGATGGTATACAATGGGAGAGGGAGACAAAGAGAGATATTTGGTGTGTTATCTTTGTGATGAAGAAATTTATAGAGTTTATATATTTTAAACAAGACATATATCTTGTTTTAGACACAAGTTGTGCCACCAAAAGCTACATGGCTTTGGTGATTATCAATTGCATGCCACCTCAAGCATGAGGTGGTGTGGTGCTTGGTTGCAAGCTTATGTGATAAGTTTAGATTTATAAAGTGTAGTTTGGTCCCGGTAATTACTAATGTTAAGCCCTTAAGTCTCAAAACTTAGAACCGAGTAAGTAAGAATGTAATACTTATAAAAATGTTAAAAGTTTTCAATATACTCCAACTAAGTATATTAGATGTGTGACAAGTTTAACGAAGAGCGTAAGTGTTGTTAAAACCAAATAATGTAGGTTCGAATACGTATAAACGTAAAAAGTATAAAATTATGTAAAAATAGCAAAATAGCAATAGTTCGTATAAAATATGACTATTAGAGAAAATCAAGTATATAAAACATCTAGACTGATCGTACTCTAGTGTTGGTTACGAATTATGCTTACTCGATTGAATTTACAGAATTACTTATAAAAGTAATATCATTTAAAATTAAAATAATAATAAGTGAAATTTAATAGTTAAATTATGGTATGAAATGTACGAGTTGCTACAGTAGCACAATTACAAAATTAATTTGTAATGATATTGTTTCGAGTACATTTAGGGATGTTATTGTTCCCCCAAGTCTGTGCATTTACCGTTGCTGAAATTATGTGTATGAATGTATGATGTTGGCTGTCAGGGTTTATGGGAAGAGGTGGTAATTCTTATGTAAGGCATGTGTTGTTGACGGCAAGTAAAAATTGGTCTTTGGTGCTATTTGATATGCTTTGTTACATGTGTTTTTGTTTATATGCTGTTTCTGAATATCTTGGTACATGTTTCCATTGGCTAAACCATACTAAGCTGATGACAAAAATCCCAGACATTGAAGACAAAGTACCATACACGCTGATGACAACATCAAAGGTAGGAATTGTCTATCTCAACAGCATTGGGCAGAAACATTTTATGTCAGTTGATGAGATTCACAAGTTCTGCACAAGCACTTTGAACCGTGTATTCGACGGGATTCAAAGTATACTGTTAGAGAACAAACATCGGAATGTAAATCCACCTAGGTTGTCAAATCAAGTCGTCGAGCTTGGAAAGATAAAGGATTACGTGAAAAAGAGAATCAGATACCGCAGACAGATGAAGCGGATTGAAGGGTTTGTTGGTGGAAGAGAGATGCAAAAAGGTGCTTACTTTATAGATCGTCCATGAGATGATGAGTTGTAAGATCACCCCTTAGAGGGAGATTGTTAGGATTTAAAGTGGTGATCTTATTTTGTAACGGACTTGTATTAGGTAAACTAGTTAGTCACTAGTATTAGCCCATGATACATGGCCCATAGGAGGACCATACGTGTAAGATAAAAGTATATAAACCCTCTCCTAGTTGTGGAAAGGGTGTGGGATTTATTTGTAAGCTAATAAGTTACACTTTTAATACCACATTCTCACTACATCTTTCTCTCTCTAGTTTTGAGTAAAACATCCATATTTTTGTGCATAATCTTGATACATTGGGTTCCTACACATTTGTTATGGAAGCCTAATCCTATTGTGCTTGCCTTGTTATGAACCGCTTTGATTTAATGACATATGTTCTTTAGTTTATTCTATATGTGTTTTAGATGATTTATGTGCTATTATAGACTTACACCTTTGCGTAAACCATGGCTACCTGTTGATTATAGTTGTTTAGTAAACGATAACTAAGTGAAAGATACTTATATGACTCATTAAATTACCTTGTAAAGTAACTTGAATGATGGCGATGACTTGACCGAGCTGCCACCTGGTTAAAACTAGTACATAATAGGGTTTAAGATTTAGTAGTGACACTGGCGTTATTTGACCTAACCTGGCAGTTTCTCCTTTGTCAAAGAAAACTAAGTGGTTTGGCACCCACACAAAAATGTAAGTTACATATATTAACTAATTACACTTAATGCTTGGATAACTAGTTAGGGTAGATGACCTGACCAAGCCTACCCAACTTTTAGGAAGAATTTAAGAGCGGAAGCGACCGTACTCAACCTCCTCTACCTTAAATTCACCAAAGCACACTAGATAAACATTGCACTAGAACAATGTCATTGATGAAATTCGGGAATTAGCAAGTCAATCATACCTTTATCTCTTGATCTTCTCTTCACCAAATTACTATTTGTTTACTTTACTTTTATTAAATTTTTGTTCTTAGTTATTAGCATTAAAAACATAATTAGCGGATTTAAAATGCAGGTGATAAATAAGGCTATAAGTTAGACAGTTAGCATCCCTCGCTCCTCACGAATAACCTGGTCTTGCCGACTCGCTACTATATGAACGGGTACACTGCCCGTGAGTGTTAGTGAACATCTAAAGGATTAGGTACATTATAAAATTTAAAAAAGACGGTTTCACACCATCAATAAACAAATGTAATTCATGATGAATAAATACGCAAACCAAATTAGCAATGATTTTTATGATGATTAAGAATGTTTTCTTTGATGTTTACATCCTTCGGGGTGGTAAATTTTGA
Source organism: Chrysanthemum seticuspe (assembly GCA_019973895.1). NCBI lineage: Eukaryota > Viridiplantae > Streptophyta > Magnoliopsida > Asterales > Asteraceae > Chrysanthemum > Chrysanthemum seticuspe. The sequence continues at coordinate 176,799,983 of BPTQ01000006.1, forward strand.
GCCGTTGGTTTCCCGACGCCGATTGGTAGTGAAAGGGACAGTAAAAATTCGGGTTTAGGCCTGTATTTATAGACTTGCTGATCAGATTGTGCATACCCCGTATGTCCATAGTACCTCATACGCCATATAGATGCATACGGTGCATGCATTATTGACCCCATATTCCGTATACTTTCTCTTATGTGTAGAAATTCGTTTTATCTTTCCGTGGCCTTTCGAATCACCTAAAACGAAGTTCGTATTTAAAAGTTACGGCCAAAACACTTCAGCACCTTTTAGAGACCTTGATTCCAGCTTACGACTTCAATTCTTCCATGCATACAGTGTATACAATGGGTTGGTATTCTCCGTATATTGTTCATACTTGTAGATTCTAGAAGCAATATGTATACGGCGTATACATAAAATAGGGTCTACGGCGTAAGCTTGTACAACACTTGCTCTTTAATCTTGACGAGAGCTTATCCGCTGTATGCTCTAGGAGTGGCATACAGCGTATGCGTCTTCAACACTTCATTAACTATTGAATTAGGAGTGGTATACAACGTATGCATACGGCTAGACATTGGCTTCGTCACATTTTGGCTGTTTTTTCTTGGTTCCGGTCTTTTCTTCGAAAATTCTCCTTTTGCTCCAAATAAACACTAAAATAAAAATTTATAGAAAATAAGTACAAATATCTTATCAAAGTAAGTAAAAAAGGAGAAATTATCATGGGAATTTGATAGCAAAAACATGTATAGTATAGGAGCTATAAACTACATAGTTCATCAGATCATCATCATGACTTACATCACCCAAACCTAAACAACGCCACTTCCCCATGAAAATGTAACAATGCAAAAAAGACAACAAAAGCAATCACATTCTCATTAATCAAACTACTTCTTCCTTGCTTCCGTTGTTGAGCTCAGAAAAGCTAGCCTTTTAGCAGATCTATTCCTAGTTTCACTTTTGAGCGTTGTTTTTCCTATATCTTCTACCTTAGTTGAATCTGATGATGATGTTGTACTTGAGATTGTAGAACTACTAACATGTGTTAAGAATTACTGAACACATACATTTCTCTTAAAACAAAATATTTGAACCTAAAGATTCTAACATCTGGGATCTTTTGGTGTTCAAGTCATTCCATTTAATTCTATGGTATTATCCAACACATCATGTAGAATGAAATCAATAACTCCTATTTTTCTAGAGGCATTGAAATGAAACAAGAATACTTGCTTCTTTCCTTCGATCACCAGTATCTTTGCTAGTCTTTGTTGGGGGTCGGATGTTTCAAGCATTTAAACCAACCTAGGACACTGATGTCCGATAATGACATCGGCAGAGGAGGTAAAGAAAGTAAACATCGTTGTTGCCGTTTCATCTGGCACAAAGGCGAAATTATACCTGTATGTTCAACATCGATATTCAAAATGTGAGTATCAGTTTTTTGGGTTAATATGGTGCGCATTTTATTACGTTATTACCTGTAGGTGGGCTCTAGTTGGGGTCCATGATCTACGCACTCCCAAACTTCATTATTGTTCCTGACCTTGCTCGTACACTCAGTGCATGATGTGTCATACCAATCTCTAGATCTATTGACAGTTACTATTGTTTCTTCACGGATGAATCTGACACCCTGTAACCATAAGCAAACATAAGTATTTTCTAAAATACAACGCCAAACACTCCTTAATATTTGTGGACTAAACTGTCAAATAGCTGACCTTGTAGCTCTCTGGGTATTTCTGAAGCAACAACGCTAAAGAATATCGGTTCTTTAGACTTTTTTTCTCTCGATCTTCGAGACGGTTTTTGAAGACATTAATCGACAGATTCAAGTTGTACTTTTTCCTATATTCGTTCCATATTCATATGTAAATAGCAAATTTATATGCCAAAAGCTGTTCGAAAAAATTACTAGGCTAAATTCAATTCTAATGCAAGTCACTTACTCAGCCCGAGACTACTCAACTTCTAGAATGTCTGATTTTAAGAAATAGTGAGTTTTCGGTGTGGCAGATAACTGTAAGTCTGTAAGGTTAATGATTGACGTTATAGTTCATATTACTTTTAATGATCAACGCTATAGTTCATATTACTTTTAATAAGAAAATGTTCTTAGACTACTTTAAATTTTAGTGAATACCTCTGTATCACGACACCTGACATGAGCTGACAACAATAATGATAGGCCTCTCCATCGTTTCAAGCGATCCTCTGTCAAACTCTCATGCCATGTCATCCCACATCATAAATTCGATGATAATTCCACTATTCATGTGAAAGTTTTAGAAGATTTTAAAAGAAAGGTATGTTACTCATTTTATACTAATTTTTTTTTGGGTATATAAAGTTACTTACTCCAAGTTTTCAACGTCATTTTTTCTTTGTACAATCCCGCCTCTTATTGGGATCTCTGGAAATAATCACCTCTCCAATCAATCTTACATAACCTATATAAACTGTGAACCTAACTGATAACATCAAATAATCCTGATTTTTAAGTGTCATCCCCCATTTATGCTCATATTTTATGTTATTTATATGAATTTATACTCTTATTCCTTTATATTCCGTTTCCAGGTATTATATGAGCATTGGAACTTAGAGACGCGGTTTTGGAGATATTCTTAATGATTTTCACCTTAGTATGCTTTTATGGAAGAACCAGCACTAGGAGACTTGAGTTTGGAGGATAATTAAGTTACGGCGTAGTCAATTAACAAGTTTACGGTGGAGCTTAGAATTACGGCTTAACTATTCTTAAGTTACGCCGCAATCATCACTACGAGACTTGAGTTTGGAGGATAATTAAGTTACGGCGTAACAACATTATTTGATTACACCGTAACTATGATCGGGCCTATAAATACAAGCCCAAAAATCCGCATTATTCATCATTCACTCACCACACAAAAGCAAAGAACGTAAAGAGGGTTCCAAGGGCAGATCATACTCAGCATATGGAGCTATTTCCAAAGGAGAAATCACACCATATCATCGATAAGCTTTAGCGATTTCTATTTCATTACACTTTAATTCATGTCTTTATTAATTATGTTAAACATTGAATTGATTGTGTGTTTTAATAATATCGGCTAAGCACCTTTGGTTCTAGCCTAGTTATGATTACTTGATTTTGTTGTTTATGTTTTTGTATTTTATTATTGTTTCTAGTGTATGCATGCATAGTTCGTTGGTAGTTACCCTAGCTTCGGTAGTTGTGAGTTGCGGTCATATTTACTTGCTTAGGAGAATTGACCAAAGGACCCTAGGGAATTAGGTATAGAGGGTTGGTAAGAATTGACCAAAGGACTATCAATCCCTCTTGTGCGAATTGACCAAAGGATCGCCTTTCGGAAGGAGGGACTTAAGAAGTTAGGGATGTGTGTCTAAGATGCTAGGGCCCGGGCACACATTGTTTTGAATCTTAAATGTAGGGTACTTAATGACTTAGCTTAGGTTGCTAGAGATCATCGTCTCCCCAAAGGGTAGGCCTTTGATGTCAGGTAGGAACCTTTTTCTAATAGGCTATGACGAATTGACCAAAGGAGTCTAGCGAATTGAACCCCCACTTGAAGCAATAGAAAGTAATTAGAAAATATAGACATAGCATGATAGGATGAATAATTAGGTTAGCACACTTTCTCTCTATTGTACACAACCTCGTTTAATTTTCGCAATTTATTTCTTGTTTATTAGTGTAATTAATCTTTCATCATTAATCTCTTTAAAACCATGACACTAGACTTAATTAGGATCCAAAACTACATAGCTCTTGGGAACGACCTCGACTTTACCACCTTCTATACTACGCACGACCGGATTCACTACTTGTTAGTGCAATAGGTAGACCTTAGGTAGACGAGACCTTAGAAATTTAAATCCTGATCGGAAATCCTGCATCAGAATTTTAGCGCCGCTGCCGGGGAGCTATATTAGGATTTTTTTTAAGTCTTTTATTTTTGTTTATTTATTTTTTGTTTTTCTCACGATTTACTTTTAGTGTCAGATACTATGGTAGCTTTAGACATCAACAAACTCACTCTCGAGGAATACCTCGCAATGACTCGGTATGAGCAAGGGTCGGGGCTTGTTAGGATAGCTATTGGAGCGGAGGTCCGATTCGATATCAAGGACCAGTTTTTGAGGGAATTGCGCGCAAACCCTTTTTCCGGAAGTAAGAACGCATATGCTTACGAACATATTGAAAGTGTTTTATACATCGCAAGCCTGTTCAACATCCCTGGTGTCTCTCAAGATGCGGTCATGCTTCGAGTATTCCCTATGACACTTATGGGATTGGCTAAACGATGAAATCTTCTGTAAAGAGCCTTCAATCAAAGATTTTGCCCCCCTCCCCCTCAAGAACGGCAAAACAACTAGAAGAGATTCACAATTTCAGACAAGAAGATGGTTGATATGTGTCTAAATACACATATATTTTATATTATTTAAACCCACAAAAACGACCAAAAACACACAAATGACTATATAAATGTTACAAATATTATGAAAATGTGTTTTTGTGTGATTCAGGTACAAAAAGATTGAAAACAAGTGAAAAATGATCAAAGTTCACAAAACTGTCATTTTCAGTCCCTGGAGTTTCACAAATTGGCAAAACTAGTCCCTGAAAGTTTAAAATGTATGAAAAGTCAACTTTAGTCCTTGGATAATCAAACATGTTCATAAATAATCCCTGGATGAAAGTTTTCACAAATTGGCAACTTTTACCCCTCAAGTTTCAAAATTGACAAAATTAGTCCCTGGGTGTTTAAAAATGGAAACTTAATAAATAATACCTTTGTACTATTCATAACTTACAATTTGGAACCTTTTGATAACTTTTGGGAAAATTACAATTTCACCCCCTCAACTTTGGAAAATGTCATAAAAGGTCCCCCGGGTGTTTTAAATTGTAATAAATACAACAAAGGTCCTTTGGTTTTGCAAAATTGGCATTATTAGTCCTTGTGATAACTTATGAAATGTTACAGGTTTAGTCCTTCATGATTTCAGAAATTACAACTTTAGTCCTTGGGCTTTTATACACTATAAACTAAACGGATCCTTATTACTTCATAAACCAAATCCATATCCAGCCCAATACAACCCAGCCCAATCCCCTTAAATATAAAACCAGTTTGACCCCAGTCAAACCCACCTAGTCATCTCCTTCCTCTCACAACCCCGCCAAAACCATACCACCCTCCACATCCCTGGTTTCACCACCAGCTCATCACCAACCTTTCCCACCTTGTCCCCTCCACCTCCACAACACACCAAGGTTCATTAATTGCTCTCAAACTGCCCCTAGCAGCGTGGATGACTTTTGGCGCCAAAAGTAATTTAAACGGCTAGGATGAATTCAGAGCAATCAAAGGTCAAGAATTAAAGTGGGATTTGATTGGAATGATGGTGGGAACTCAAATGACTATAAAGATCAGAGGAGAGGCAGAGAGATGACTACCTTGGACTAGCCAATGGTCAAGTAGTATAACGATTTTAATGCTTTCTTTAAATTACTTGTCATTTACAGTTTTAATGTTGTAATTTTCATCAAAGTAGTGTAATGGAACATCCTTTTCAGTTTAATTTCAAGTATCATTTCAGTTTCAAGTTCTTGCTTAAATTCCTTTAATTTTCAAGTCACTTTAATTTCTTATTAAGTAGTTGTTTAAAGGACTCAATTAGCTCACATAAGCTCCTGACAAAGCTTTAAAGCTTTTAGAAACCTTAAAACAAGTTTAGTCTTTAAAATTCAGAAAACACTAAAAAATCAAGAAAAACAATGAAAATCCAAAAATAATGAAGTGATCTTGGTGAAACTGCATGGAGCAAGGTTAATTGTGGATTGCCTTTGGTTTAGAAGCTTTGTGGAAAGCCTTAGGATGTGTTCTGTGGCCATGGTTCCCATTTTCAACTTGGATTCACTTGTAAGCTCATTTTTACCATTTTTTGCATATTACTGTTTTGTTGTTTATCTGCTTTGATTTTGATATTTTTATGTTTCTTTGTTGTTTGTTAGTCATAATATGTCTTAATATTAGGTATTTATGTTTTGGAATTAATTATGGTTTGATTTTGTATTTGGACTGCCATATGCTAGTTTTTGAGAAACCTAGGTTTAGACTTGAGTGACTACTTGTTTATGCTTAAAAAGGTCTATTTTGACACAATATGATCTCCGGATTTGATGAAATAAGTTTATGCGGTCTTATGCCATGAAAACCTCATTTTGAGCCATTTTAAAGGTTGTTTGGATTTGATAGTGAATCTGTGTTTAAGGTTGTGTTAATGGTTGTTCTTGTTTGATGTACTCTTTACATGACCTATTTACCTCAGTGAAACCTTAATCAAGTGGTGTAGCATGGTAGAAAGTCAATTTGACACTTGACAATCTCATTATGAGCACTATGAGATTGTTAGAACTCATAACCTTGCTTAAGTGTTTAAATGTTGTTTATCTTTGTTAATTTCATGTACTTATATCTTAATATAACATATTAAGTCAGTAGATTAAGTTCTAAATTCAGTTTAGTCAAACTTTAGTGTTCTTGTAAAAGTCAAATTTTCATTTTTGTCATTTTTGAATAAACTTAATAATTTCAGTGTGCCTTTGCTATTTAGTTTCTGTTTAAATGCTTTTAGGGTATTATAGTTTTGTTGCTAATCTTGCTTATTGTATTTTTGTTTATTTTTGTTTTCCATGTTTAAGTGCTTATTTTGTAGCTTCTTTGTGCCCATTTTTGCCCTGCACCATGGTTAGGACTGTTAAAACCATGAGCTTGCAAAAGCTTGTGGAGTTGGCCCTATCCAGTGCACTTGGCTTCTTTGTGTAGGCCTTATGGCCTTTTTATTATGTGTATGCTTGTTTTTCAGTTTGTAGCTTATTTATATAGCTTAATCAACCTACCTTTTTTGTCCCATCTTACTCACTACACAGAAGCAAACTGTGTAGTTGGAGTTGTTTTCCTAAGCTCATGAAAAGTTCCTCATTGAACTTGAGCTTGTGATCTTTGGCTTCATGTGAGGCTAACCAATCATACTCAGTGTTTCAGTGCTTGTTGAGCTCTCATGAGCTAATTAGATAAGTCATTTAGAGCTTGTTGTTTGCCCATTCATAACAGTATACTGAGTAATCAGTGAACTTACACCATTACCAACAGCTCTAAAAAGCTCATTTGTGGTCATAAGCATGTGTGGTTTAGTTTTTTGTGAAGCTCATCCACCCAACTTTAAGATCCTATGCTTAATTTTCCCCTAGCAGCTTATTTGCTAGGGCTGCAAGTGGCTTATAACTTGTCCCGTTTTTCAGTGTATACTGAGTGTATCAGCATACACTGAGCAGATCTGAGCCTTGTTGCTGCTTTTCTCAGCTTATTATTGGCTTATTCAGTTAAGCTGAGATCTTGACTCTTGGTTTATAATTAGTTCACATAGTTAACTTTAAGATTACCATCTTGTATTCCAAGTTATAGCTTATTTCATAGCTGAAATCAAGTCAGCAGTACCTTGCAATGGTTCAGCAGTACTTTGGATTTGGAATTGCTTATTAGCTTATTACAAGCTTATTTGATGAAATCCAGTACACATGCTTGTTTATATTTTGTCATATCACTTGTATTCATATTATTTTTCTTTTACTTTCCTGTGTGGAGCTTATACCAAGCTTTTGCAAGCTTCCATTCCATCCAAGTTAAGCTCAAAAAGCTTAACTGTCTAAACCTTAAGCTCACACTACCACAGTCCATTTTCTTGTTTATATTTATCCATTGGACTTGTATATATCTTATTTTACATTTTGTTTCATGTTTATAGCTTTTTCCAAGCTTATTCTAAGCTTAAGTCTCAACAGTCAAGCTTATGCTTGACTGTCTTGAGTCATAAGCTCATGATTTGCTTATTTCTTAGTTTGTAAAGTTTTGTTTTCATTTAACTTATTTATATTCAGTACATATTGAGTTTCAGAAAAAGAAAATTCCAAAAAAAGAGCTTTTTCAAATAAGTGATAGCTTCTATTTAGAAGCTTAATTGCTTATTAGCTTATTTCTGTTAATAACATATAGTTTTTATATTTTTCCTAGCTTCTTTTATTTATTTTAGAATTATTTAAAAAGTTTCAGATATTTCTTTATTCATTTATTATTTTTAATAAATCAATAATAGTTTTTAGTAATTAATAATAGTAAATAATTAATAATAAATAGAATAATTGTGTAAAAAATACATTTTCAGTTTCAAAAATTAATTTATAATATTTTAGATTTTTCAGATTCTTTATTTCATTTATTTAAGTTAATTTTAGATTTTTTTTTTATTATTTAATTCATTATTAAATACATTTAATTCAGTTTTAATTTATATTAATTAATTAAATAGTATAAAAATTTATTTTAATTTTCCAATAATTTTCTTATCTTTTTAGAATTCCAAAAATATGATTTTCACATTTGTGGGAGTTGTATTGGATCGAATTCAGTTTTTATTTTGTTACGTTTACGTAATTGTTACGTAAACATATACGTTTTAGTTTTTTTTTAGATTTTCTTTACTTTTATATAAATTTGTAAATTATAGTTAAATATTTTAATTATATTTAATTTGCATTTAAGTCGCTAAGACATGCAAATCCCTATTATAGTTATAATCGTTTTATTTTTATACGTTTACGTTTAATTTAAGTTAAACGTACGTTTGTATATCTTTTACGTTTTTAGGTTTCTGATTGCACGTTTTTAACGACATAGCTGTGACAGAGCTATTACTATTCACATTCTTAGTGTTAGTCAATCAGATTCCTGTTTTTTGTATATTCAATATCATTTCAGCACACACAGTCGTTGTATTACAGTGTTCACACCTCGTTGGGATTTAACGACCCGGGGATATAATTCTATACTCCCATGGATTTTAATTGTCTTTGGTCCTAGATTAGTTTGACTTTTATGGTTGACCATTCACAAGTGGTTGACTAATATAAAGATGACTAGTTTAGGACCAATCAAAATTTGGCGCCGCTGCCGGAGAGGTGTGCTGCGTACAACGTACTTGTATATATATTATACATAATATCATATTTCATTTTCAAAAACAATATAAAACACAAAAATATTTTTTTTCATTTTCTTTCTATATATATAAAAGATAAAAATACAAAAACATTTTTCCTTTTCTGTTTATATTATAAAAATCAAAAACCAAAAATATTCTCCTTACATTACTATTCATAATTCTGTGAGTGGTGACCCCACTCCAATTTCTCATTCAGTCACTTCCCCATGAACCATTTAATTCGGGGTCGAGTCAAGCTAGCGACTCGGTAATCAAAAACAGTAGTTAAACATGGGTTTTCACCCGTGTGTACCACCTAAGTGTGGGGGAGATGCCCCACATGTTGTATATAGATCTAAAAAATGAATGAAAATTGTAAATATTAAAAAAAGAGAATAATTGTTGTGTTTCTACACTTAGCTAGTAATGTTATCTTTTTACGTTCAAGGATTCGGCATAATAGCCGGGACTTTGAATATTGAGGACAATATTCATTTCTAAGTGTGGGGGAGGGGGGGAAATTCTGGCGAATTTAGTCATAATTGTACCCTTTTAGTCCCTTTTTCCCCCAAAATGGCCAAATTTAAAAAAAAAATTAGTGGAAGTACTATGTACTAAACACAACAAATGGTAATCAGTCCACCATGTCTAACCCACATAAGGATTGGCTAATCCAGGAGCAAACCGCTCTTGGTAAAGATATCTCAAATCCGTTGACGGCTTGCAATTTGCCCAAAATTGTATGGTGTTCAGCTCACCATATCTTTAATTAGTGAAGAGTTGGCTAGCCCGCAAGTTTATGGCTTGTGGTAAAGGCAGTTGGAAAACCATAATTGGTAATCGACTCACCAAAGATATTTTATCTAAGAGTTGGCTAGTCCAGTAGCAAACGGCTTCTGGTAAAGACAAATCAAAACCGTTGAAAGCTGGTGATTTGCTCAAAATCATTTGGTTATCATTGTACCAAGGTTCTTACTTGAACTGAAACAATTGGCTACTCCAGAAGTAATGGCTTTTGGTAAAGAGATGAAATCCATTAAATTTTCATAAAAGATTGCTAGGGACTAACAATAGTTTAGTGTGGGGGATTTGATATGTGTCTAAATACACATATATTTTATATTATTTAAACCCACAAAAACGACCAAAAACACACAAATGACTATATAAATGTTACAAATATTATGAAAATGTGTTTTTGTGTGATTCAGGTACAAAAAGATTGAAAACAAGTGAAAAATGATCAAAGTTCACAAAACTGTCATTTTCAGTCCTTGATGTTTCACAAATTGGCAAAACTAGTCCCTGAAAGTTTAAAATGTATGAAAAGTCAACTTTAGTCCTTGGATAATCAAACATGTTCACAAATAATCCCTGGATGAAAGTTTTCACAAATTGGCAACTTTTACCCCTCAAGTTTCAAAATTGGCAAAATTAGTCCCTGGGTGTTTAAAAATGGAAACTTAACAAATAATACCTTTGTACTATTCATAACTTACAATTTGGAACCTTTTGATAACTTTTGGGAAAATTACAATTTCACCCCCTCAACTTTGGAAAATGTCATAACAGGTCCCCCAGGTGTTTTAAATTGTAATAAATACAACAAAGGTCCTTTGGTTTAGAAAAATTGGCATTATTAGTCCTTGTGATAACTTATGAAATGTTACAGGTTTAGTCCTTCATGATTTCAGAAATTACAACTTTAGTCCTTGGGCTTTTATACACTATAAACTAAACGGATCCTTATTACTTCATAAACCAAATCTATATCCAGCCCAATACAACCCAGCCCAATCCCCTTAAATATAAAACCAGTTTGACCCCAGTCAAACCCACCTAGTCATCTCCTTCCTCTCACAACCCCGCCAAAACCATACTACCCTCCACATCCCTGGTTCCACCACCAGATCATCACCAACCTTTCCCACCTTGTCCCCTCCACCTCCACAACACACCAAGGTTCATTAATTGCTCTCAAACTGCCCCTAGCAGCGTGGATGACTTTTGGCGCCAAAAGTAATTTAAACGGCTAGGATGAATTCAGAGCAATCAAAGGTCAAGAATTAAAGTGGGATTTGATTGGAATGATGGTGGGAACTCAAATGACTATAAAGATCAGAGGAGAGGCAGAGAGATGACTACCTTGGACTAGCCAATGGTCAAGTAGTATAACGATTTTAATGCTTTCTTTAAATTACTTGTCATTTACAGTTTTAATGTTGTAATTTTCATCAAAGTAGTGTAATGGAACATCCTTTTCAGTTTAATTTCAAGTATCATTTCAGTTTCAAGTTCTTGCTTAAATTCCTTTAATTTTCAAGTCACTTTAATTTCTTATTAAGTAGTTGTTTAAAGGACTCAATTAGCTCACATAAGCTCCTGACAAAGCTTTAAAGCTTTTAGAAACCTTAAAACAAGTTTAGTCTTTAAAATTCAGAAAACACTAAAAAATCAAGAAAAACAATGAATATCCAAAAATAATGAAGTGATCTTGGTGAAACTGCATGGAGCAAGGTTAATTGTGGATTGCCTTTGGTTTAGAAGCTTTGTGGAAAGCCTTAGGATGTGTTATGTGGCCATGGTTCCCATTTTCAACTTGGATTCACTTGTAAGCTCATTTTTACCATTTTTTGCATATTACTGTTTTGTTGTTTATCTGCTTTGATTTTGATATTTTTATGTTTCTTTGTTGTTTGTTAGTCATAATATGTCTTAATATTAGGTATTTATGTTTTGGAATTAATTGTGGTTTGATTTTGTATTTGGACTGCCATATGCTAGTTTTTGAGAAACCTAGGTTTAGACTTGAGTGACTACTTGTTTATGCTTAAAAAGGTCTATTTTGACACAATATGATCTCTGGATTTGATGAAATAAGTTTATGCAGTCTTATGCCATGAAAACCTCATTTTGAGCCATTTTAAAGGTTGTTTGGATTTGATAGTGAATCTGTGTTTAAGGTTGTGTTAATGGTTGTTCTTGTTTGATGTACTCTTTACATGACCTATTTACCTCAGTGAAACCTTAATCAAGTGGTGTAGCATGGTAGAAAGTCAATTTGACACTTGACAATCTCATTATGAGCACTGTGAGATTGTTAGAACTCATAACCTTGCTTAAGTGTTTAAATGTTGTTTATCTTTGTTAATTTCATGTTCTTATATCTTAATATAACATATTAAGTCAGTAGATTAAGTTCTAAATTCAGTTTAGTCAAACTTTAGTGTTCTTGTAAAAGTCAAATTTTCATTTTTGTCATTTTTGAATAAACTTAATAATTTCAGTGTGCCTTTGCTATTTAGTTTTTGTTTAAATGCTTTTAGGGTATTATAGTTTTGTTGCTAATCTTGCTTATTGTATTTTTGTTTATTTTTGTTTTCCATGTTTAAGTGCTTATTTTGTAGCTTCTTTGTGCCCATTTTTGCCCTGCACCATGGTTAGGACTGTTAAAACCATGAGCTTGCAAAAGCTTGTGGAGTTGGCCCTATCCAGTGCACTTGGCTTCTTTTTGTAGGCCTTATGGCCTTTTTATTATGTGTATGCTTGTTTTTCAGTTTGTAGCTTATTTATATAGCTTAATCAACCTACCTTTTTTGTCCCATCTTACTCACTACACAGAAGCAAACTGTGTAGTTGGAGTTGTTTTCCTAAGCTCATGAAAAGTTCCTCATTGAACTTGAGCTTGTGATCTTTGGCTTCATGTGAGGCTAACCAATCATACTCAGTGTTTCAGTGCTTGTTGAGCTCTCATGAGCTAATTAGATAAGTCATTTAGAGCTTGTTGTTTGCCCATTCATAACAGTATACTAAGTAATCAGTGAACTTACACCATTACCAACAGCTCTAAAAAGCTCATGTGTGGTCATAAGCTTGTGTGGTTTAGTTTTTTGTGAAGCTCATCCACCCAACTTTAAGATCCTATGCTTAATTTTCCCCTAGCAGCTTATTTGCTAGGGCTGCAAGTGGCTTATAACTTGTCCCGTTTTTCAGTGTATACTGAGTGTATCAGCATACACTGAGCAGATCTGAGCCTTGTTGCTGCTTTTCTCAGCTTATTATTGGCTTATTCAGTTAAGCTGAGATCTTGACTCTTGGTTTATAATTAGTTCACATAGTTAACTTTAAGATTACCATCTTGTATTCCAAGTTATAGCTTATTTTATAGCTGAAATCAAGTCAGCAGTACCTTACAATGGTTCAGCAGTACTTTGGATTTGGAATTGCTTATTAGCTTATTACAAGCTTATTTGATGAAATCCAGTACACATGCTTGTTTATATTTTGTCATATCACTTGTATTCATATTATTTTTCTTTTACTTTCCTGTGTGGAGCTTATACCAAGCTTTTGCAAGCTTCCATTCCATCCAAGTTAAGCTCAAAAAGCTTAACTGTCTAAACCTTAAGCTCACACTACCACAGTCCATTTTCTTGTTTATATTTATCCATTGGACTTGTATATATCTTATTTTACCTTTTGTTTCATGTTTATAGCTTTTTCCAAGCTTATTCTAAGCTTAAGTCTCAACAGTCAAGCTTATGCTTGACTGTCTTGAGTCATAAGCTCATGATTTGCTTATTTCTTAGTTTGTAAAGTTTTGTTTTCATTTAACTTATTTATATTCAGTACATATTGAGTTTCAGAAAAAGAAAATTCCAAAAAAGAACTTTTTCAAATAAGTGATAGCTTCTTTTTAGAAGCTTAATTGCTTATTAGCTTATTTCTGTTAATGACATATAGTTTTTATATTTTTCCTAGCTTCTATTATTTATTTTAGAATTATGTAAAAAGTTTCAGATTTTTCTTTATTCATTTATTATTTTTAATAAATCAATAATAGTTTTTAGTAATTAATAATAGTAAATAATTAATAATAAATAGAATAATTGTGTAAAAAATACATTTTCAGTTTCAAAAATTATTTTATAATATTTTAGATTTTTCAGATTCTTTATTTCATTTATTTAAGTTAATTTTAGATTTTTTTTATTATTTAATTCATTATTAAATACATTTAATTCATTTTTAATTTATATTAATTAATTAAATAGTATAAAAATTTATTTTAATTTTCCAATAATTTTCTTATCTTTTTAGAATTCCAAAAATATGATTTTCACATTTGTGGGATTTGTATTGGATCGAATTCAGTTTTTATTTTGTTACGTTTACGTAATTGTTACGTAAACATATACGTTTTAGTTTTTTTTTAGATTTTCTTAACTTTTATATAAATTTGTAAATTATAGTTAAATATTTTAATTATATTTAATTTGCATTTAAGTCGCTAAGACATGCAAATCCCTATTATAGTTATAATCGTTTTATTTTTATACGTTTACGTTTAATTTAAGTTAAACGTACGTTTGTATATCTTTTACGTTTTTAGGTTTCTGATTGCACGTTTTTAACGACATAGTTGTGACAGAGCTATTACTATTCACATTCCTAGTGTTAGTCAATCAGATTCCTGTTTTTTGTATATTCAATATCATTTCAGCACACACAGTCGTTGTATTACAGTGTTCACACCTCGTTGGGATTTAACGACCCGGGGATATAATTCTATACTCTCATGGATTTTAATTGTCTTTGGTCCTAGATTAGTTTGACTTTTATGGTTGACCATTCACAAGTGGTTGACTAATATAAAGATGACTAGTTTAGGACCAATCAAAATTTGGCGCCGCTGCCGGAGAGGTGTGCTGCGTACAACGTACTTGTATATATATTATACATAATATCATATTTCATTTTCAAAAACAATATAAAACACAAAAATATTTTTTTTCGTTTTCTTTCTATATATATAAAAGATAAAAATACAAAAACATTTTCCCTTTTCTGTTTATATTATAAAAATCAAAAACCAAAAATATTCTCCTTACATTACTATTCATAATTCTGTGAGTGGTGACCCCACTCCAATTTCTCATTCAGTCACTTCCCCATGAACCATTTAATTCGGGGTCGAGTCAAGCTAGCGACTCGGTAATCAAAAACAGTAGTTAAACATGGGTTTTCACCCGTATGTACCACCTAAGTGTGGGGGAGATGCCCCACATGTTTTATATAGATCTAAAAAATGAATGAAAATTGTAAATATTAAAAAAAGAGAATAATTGTTGTGTTTCTACACTTAGCTAGTAATGTTATCTTTTTACGTTCAAGGATTCGGCATAATAGCCGGGACTTTGAATATTGAGGACAATATTCATTTCTAAGTGTGGGGGGGAAATTCTGGCGAATTTAATCATAATTGTACCCTTTTAGTCCCTTTTTCCCCCAAAATGGCCAAATTTAAAAATAAAAAAAAAAATTAGTGGAAGTACTATGTACTAAACACAACAAATGGTAATCAGTCCACCATGTCTAACCCACATAAGAATTGGCTAATCCAGGAGCAAACCGCTCTTGGTAAAGATATCTCAAATCCGTTGACGGCTTGCAATTTGCCCAAAATTGTATGGTGTTCAGCTCACCATATCTTTAATTAGTGAAGAGTTGGCTAGCCCGCAAGTTTATGGCTTGTGGTAAAGGCAGTTGGAAAAC
Source organism: Chrysanthemum seticuspe (assembly GCA_019973895.1). NCBI lineage: Eukaryota > Viridiplantae > Streptophyta > Magnoliopsida > Asterales > Asteraceae > Chrysanthemum > Chrysanthemum seticuspe. The sequence goes on from BPTQ01000006.1 coordinate 176,815,589, forward strand.
CATAATTGGTAATCGACTCACCAAATATATTTTATCTAAGAGTTGGCTAGTCCAGAAGCAAACGGCTTCTGGTAAAGACAAATCAAAACCGTTGAAAGCTGGTGATTAGCTCAAAATCATTTGGTTATCATTGTACCAAGGTTCTTACTTGAACTGAAACAATTGGCTACTCCAGAAGTAATGGCTTTTGGTAAAGAGATGAAATCCATTAAATTTTCATAAAAGATTGCTATGGACTAGCAATAGTTTAGTGTGGGGGATTTGATATGTGTCTAAATACACATATATTTTATATTATTTAAACCCACAAAAACGACCAAAAACACACAAATGACTATATAAATGTTACAAATATTATGAAAATGTGTTTTTGTGTGATTCAGGTACAAAAAGATTGAAAACAAGTGAAAAATGATCAAAGTTCACAAAACTGTCATTTTCAGTCCCTGGAGTTTCACAAATTGGCAAAACTAGTCCCTGAAAGTTTAAAATGTATGAAAAGTCAACTTTAGTCCTTGGATAATCAAACATGTTCACAAATAATCCCTGGATGAAAGTTTTCACAAATTGGCAACTTTTACCCCTCAAGTTTCAAAATTGGCAAAATTAGTCCCTGGGTGTTTAAAAATGGAAACTTAACAAATAATACCTTTGTACTATTCATAACTTACAATTTGGAACCTTTTGATAACTTTTGGGAAAATTACAATTTCACGCCCTCAACTTTGGAAAATGTCATAAAAGGTCCCCCAGGTGTTTTAAATTGTAATAAATACAACAAAGGTCCTTTGGTTTAGCAAAATTGGCATTATTAGTCCTTGTGATAACTTATGAAATGTTACAGGTTTAGTCCTTCATGATTTCAGAAATTACAACTTTAGTCCTTGGGCTTTTATACACTATAAACTAAACGGATCCTTATTACTTCATAAACCAAATCTATATCCAGCCCAATACAACCCAGCCCAATCCCCTTAAATATAAAACCAGTTTGACCCCAGTCAAACCCACCTAGTCATCTCCTTCCTCTCACAACCCCGCCAAAACCATACCACCCTCCACATCCCTGGTTCCACCACCAGATCATCACCAACCTTTCCCACCTTGTCCCCTCCACCTCCACAACACACCAAGGTTCATTAATTGCTCTCAAACTGCCCCTAGCAGCGTGGATGACTTTTGGCGCCAAAAGTAATTTAAACGGCTAGGATGAATTCAGAGCAATCAAAGGTCAAGAATTAAAGTGGGATTTGATTGGAATGATGGTGGGAACTCAAATGACTATAAAGATCAGAGGAGAGGCAGAGAGATGACTACCTTGGACTAGCCAATGGTCAAGTAGTATAACGATTTTAATGCTTTCTTTAAATTACTTGTCATTTACAGTTTTAATGTTGTAATTTTCATCAAAGTAGTGTAATGGAACATCCTTTTCAGTTTAATTTCAAGTATCATTTCAGTTTCAAGTTCTTGCTTAAATTCCTTTAATTTTCAAGTCACTTTAATTTCTTATTAAGTAGTTGTTTAAAGGACTCAATTAGCTCACATAAGCTCCTGACAAAGCTTTAAAGCTTTTAGAAACCTTAAAACAAGTTTAGTCTTTAAAATTCAGAAAACACTAAAAAATCAAGAAAAACAATGAAAATCCAAAAATAATGAAGTGATCTTGGTGAAACTGCATGGAGCAAGGTTAATTGTGGATTGCCTTTGGTTTAGAAGCTTTGTGGAAAGCCTTAGGATGTGTTCTGTGGCCATGGTTCCCATTTTCAACTTGGATTCACTTGTAAGCTCATTTTTACCATTTTTTGCATATTACTGTTTTGTTGTTTATCTGCTTTGATTTTGATATTTTTATGTTTCTTTGTTGTTTGTTAATCATAATATGTCTTAATATTAGGTATTTATGTTTTGGAATTAATTGTGGTTTGATTTTGTATTTGGACTGCCATATGCTAGTTTTTGAGAAACCTAGGTTTAGACTTGAGTGACTACTTGTTTATGCTTAAAAAGGTCTATTTTGACACAATATGATCTCTGGATTTGATGAAATAAGTTTATGCAGTCTTATGCCATGAAAACCTCATTTTGAGCCATTTTAAAGGTTGTTTGGATTTGATAGTGAATCTGTGTTTAAGGTTGTGTTAATGGTTGTTCTTGTTTGATGTACTCTTTACATGACCTATTTACCTCAGTGAAACCTTAATCAAGTGGTGTAGCATGGTAGAAAGTCAATTTGACACTTGACAATCTCATTATGAGCACTGTGAGATTGTTAGAACTCATAACCTTGCTTAAGTGTTTAAATGTTGTTTATCTTTGTTAATTTCATGTTCTTATATCTTAATATAACATATTAAGTTAGTAGATTAAGTTCTAAATTCAGTTTAGTCAAACTTTAGTGTTCTTGTAAAAGTCAAATTTTCATTTTTGTCATTTTTGAATAAACTTAATAATTTCAGTGTGCCTTTGCTATTTTGTTTCTGTTTAAATGCTTTTAGGGTATTATAGTTTTGTTGCTAATCTTGCTTATTGTATTTTTGTTTATTTTTGTTTTCCATGTTTAAGTGCTTATTTTGTAGCTTCTTTGTGCCCATTTTTGCCCTGCACCATGGTTAGGACTGTTAAAACCATGAGCTTGCAAAAGCTTGTGGAGTTGGCCCTATCCAGTGCACTTGGCTTCTTTGTGTAGGCCTTATGGCCTTTTTATTATGTGTATGCTTGTTTTTCAGTTTGTAGCTTATTTATATAGCTTAATCAACCTACCTTTTTTGTCCCATCTTACTCACTACACAGAAGCAAACTGTGTAGTTGGAGTTGTTTTCCTAAGCTCATGAAAAGTTCCTCATTGAACTTGAGCTTGTGATCTTTGGCTTCATGTGAGGCTAACCAATCATACTCGGTGTTTCAGTGCTTGTTGAGCTCTCATGAGCTAATTAGATAAGTCATTTAGAGCTTGTTGTTTGCCCATTCATAACAGTATACTGAGTAATCAGTGAACTTACACCATTACCAACAGCTCTAAAAAGCTCATTTGTGGTCATAAGCTTGTGTGGTTTAGTTTTTTGTGAAGCTCATCCACCCAACTTTAAGATCCTATGCTTAATTTTCCCCTAGCAGCTTATTTGCTAGGGCTGCAAGTGGCTTATAACTTGTCCCGTTTTTCAGTGTATACTGAGTGTATCAGCATACACTGAGCAGATCTGAGCCTTGTTGCTGCTTTTCTCAGCTTATTATTGGCTTATTCAGTTAAGCTGAGATCTTGACTCTTGGTTTATAATTAGTTCACATAGTTAACTTTAAGATTACCATCTTGTATTCCAAGTTATAGCTTATTTCATAGCTGAAATCAAGTCAGCAGTACCTTGCAATGGTTCAGCAGTACTTTGGATTTGGAATTGCTTATTAGCTTATTACAAGCTTATTTGATGAAATCCAGTACACATGCTTGTTTATATTTTGTCATATCACTTGTATTCATATTATTTTTCTTTTACTTTCCTGTGTGGAGCTTATACCAAGCTTTTGCAAGCTTCCATTCCATCCAAGTTAAGCTCAAAAAGCTTAACTGTCTAAACCTTAAGCTCACACTACCACAGTCCATTTTCTTGTTTATATTTATCCATTGGACTTGTATATATCTTATTTTACCTTTTGTTTCATGTTTATAGCTTTTTCCAAGCTTATTCTAAGCTTAAGTCTCAACAGTCAAGCTTATGCTTGACTGTCTTGAGTCATAAGCTCATGATTTGCTTATTTCTTAGTTTGTAAAGTTTTGTTTTCATTTAACTTAATTATATTCAGTACATATTGAGTTTCAGAAAAAGAAAATTCCAAAAAAGAGCTTTTTCAAATAAGTGATAGCTTCTATTTAGAAGCTTAATTGCTTATTAGCTTATTTCTGTTAATAACATATAGTTTTTATATTTTTCCTAGCTTCTTTTATTTATTTTTGAATTATGTAAAAAGTTTCAGATTTTTCTTTATTCATTTATTATTTTTAATAAATCAATAATAGTTTTTAGTAATTAATAATAGTAAATAATTAATAATAAATAGAATAATTGTGTAAAAAATACATTTTTAGTTTCAAAAATTATTTTATAATATTTTAGATTTTTCAGATTCTTTATTTCATTTATTTAAGTTAATTTTAGATTTTTTTTTATTATTTAATTCATTATTAAATACATTTAATTCATTTTTAATTTATATTAATTAATTAAATAGTATAAAAATTTATTTTAATTTTCCAATAATTTTCTTATCTTTTTAGAATTCCAAAAATATGATTTTCACATTTGTGGGAGTTGTATTGGATCGAATTCAGTTTTTATTTTGTTACGTTTACGTAATTGTTACGTAAACATATACGTTTTAGTTTTTTTTTAGATTTTCTTAACTTTTATATAAATTTGTAAATTATAGTTAAATATTTTAATTATATTTAATTTGCATTTAAGTCGCTAAGACATGCAAATCCCTATTATAGTTATAATCGTTTTATTTTTATACGTTTACGTTTAATTTAAGTTAAACGTACGTTTGTATATCTTTTACGTTTTTAGGTTTCTGATTGCATGTTTTTAACGACATAGTTGTGACAGAGCTATTACTATTCACATTCCTAGTGTTAGTCAATCAGATTCCTGTTTTTTGTATATTCAATATCATTTCAGCACACACAGTCGTTGTATTACAGTGTTCACACCTCGTTGGGATTTAACGACCCGGGGATATAATTCTATACTCCCATGGATTTTAATTGTCTTTGGTCCTAGATTAGTTTGACTTTTATGGTTGACCATTCACAAGTGGTTGACTAATATAAAGATGACTAGTTTAGGACCAATCAATGGTGATACATTATACCAATCTTGGGATAGGTATAATAACCTCCTATTCAAATGCCCTACTCATGACCTCAACAATCAGCAAAAGGTCAACATCTTCTATATGGGTATTGGAATTGCTACAAGGCATATGCTCGATTCTCAGAGGTTGATCCCTGGAATAACACCTACTCTAGCATTGGAAGCTATACAAAACATGGCCTACCACTCTCAAAAGTGGCATGAAGGAGGGAGCCATAGAAGTTTAGGCGGAAGTTTGGATGGTATCGCCGCTATCACCAATAAACTTGATACTCTTGGCCATGATATGTTAAAACTTAAAGAAAGTGTGCACGCTATTCAAGTTGGGTGTGAGACATGTGGTGGAGCTCACCTTGCTAAAACCTGCCCTCTTAATGATGAAGATAGGAAAATTGAAGAGGTCAAGTATGGTGAAGCTAATGGACCTTTCCAAGGATCCAATGAAAATGGTAATGGATATCGTGTAGGACCACCGGGGGTACTACAATCGTGCACCTTTTAGAGAAACAAGGTCTAACCTCGATGAAACTATCAACAAATATCTTGAGGAATCAACTAAAAGGAAAAAAGAGCAAGACAAATGGTTGAAAAGCTTTCAAAATAGTACATACAAAATCCTCTCTAGCCATGACGAATCTTTAAAGAATTTGGAGTCAATGATTGGAAAGCTTAGTGAAGAGGTGCAAAGAAGTAATGTAGTGCATGAAACACATAGAAGTAAACCTATGGTGGCTTGCAAGGATGTCTTTACGGACGACGAGGTTAATGAATCTATGATAATTTTCATACTTCTAATACTGTGCAGGAAATTGAAGTTGGATCGTACAGCAGTAACAAATTACGTCGTAACTCTTGTGATGAGTTACGGCGTAACCAGGAAACAGCTATTGAGCCTAAGTTGGAAATCAGTTGTATGAATGATACAAAGCCAAGCCAGTTACCAAAGAAGGAAGTTAGTACGGATAGCTTCGCTCTTCCGTGCTTTATTGGTAATCATGATTTATCTTCATTAGCCGATCTTGGGTCTAGTGTGAACGTTTTGCCACTTTCGCTATTTCTAAAACTTAAGTTAACTAATCTTTGGAAAACAAGCATGGTAATTGAAAGAGCGGATATGACTAAGGCGAATCCGATTGGGATTGCGGGTAATGTATTGCTAAAGGTCGATAAGTATTTCTTCCCTTTAGATTTCATTGTTATTGATATGGCCAACACCCCTAGAGAACACTTAATCCTTGGGAGACCTTTCCTTGCTACTTCACGCGCCCGAATCAAGGTTTTTGAAAAAGAGATTTCATTGGGATATAATAATGATAGGGTAGTGTTTAAAATGAATAATGTTCTTTGCCAAGAACCGGAAGAAGTAGTAAGTTTGTGCATGGCGGACTTGGTAACTAAGGAGGAGCCATCTAAATTATTCGACAGTTCTAACGATGCTTTTACCCATGACACTCCTTCATATGTTTGTCATATGCAGGAAATGGAGTCTAATGATAGCTATGATAGTGATGAATCTTCTTGGCGGGATGACGAAGATGATCGAAATTCACATGGGAAAATGGATGAAAGAGGTGTAACTGTCGTAACGGGGAAGCTACATTGTTGTGCACCTATGACTACTACGATAGAAGGCTCAAAATTAACCTTGCCAACATGTTAACCTTTTATCAAACATTGCAATGGAGGTTGCCAATTCTTGGTAAGATGGATGAAAAAGGAAGCAACCGTTTGGTGGTGTTTTAAAGAGGAGAAAATAATTAAGGAAAATTGGTTCCGAGAACACTATATGATGGCCGACTCGTTTGAAAATATAGAATGGACTGTTTACTTTTGTGAACCGACGATTATGATGTCTGGAGGAACTACTCAAGCATGGCCTACGTGTGATCCCCATCTCAAGGTATGTAATGGAGGAGAATTCCCTGAGCAAAACTTGCTCAAACGTAATGAATGGGCATGTTTTAATGAAGAAAAGAGAGAAAAAGTCGGCTACCATGGGATTTCGTTTGAGAATTGGATTAAGGTAAAATTTGGAAAGGTGAAATTAAAATGGGAAGCCGAAGCTCAATTTCGTTATTAATGGTCCAAGACTAATTTTCTGCGAGAGACTCGATATTGCATGAATCCTTTCATACCTCCAACTGTTTGGGACCAGCCTTCCTCCGGTCAAAGAGAAATTAAGGACGGGCAGGTCCTAAGACCTCCATAAAGCACCATGGCTTTGACTCTAACTTAAAGACTCGTTAATAAACAAAAGTGCTCTTTCGGGAGACAACACGAATTATCCTTTTCCTTTTCTGTTTTATTTAGTATTGTTGGGTTTTGTGCTTTTGTTTTAAGTTTTTGTTGCAGGAATTGGAGTTGAATTTATGGCGTTTAAGGCCTCTTGGATTCCATCCCGTTAGCTAGTTACCGTGTAACTTTTCTCTTAGGTTACGCCGTAATCGTTCTTCAGTAGCAGTTCACTCTAGGTTTCAACCAGTTACGCCGTAACTACCCTCTATTATTACGCCGTAACCTGTCTTCAGAATAGAAGATTTCCAGGTTCAAACCAATTACGGCGTAACTCATTCATTTGGTCACGCTGTAATTCATCCTTCAGCTTAAAATTTTATTTTTAATATTTGCCCAATAACCTTGTGTTAGTTCTAAATGAAATTTGTGGGTATGTTTGCTGTAAGCCCTCACGAGAATTCACTCGTCCACTTGGGACACCAAGTGGTTAAAAAGTCTTGTTGCATATGCTAAATGCAACTGTGATTCCTACGAAAGTGAGTTAGGTTTTATTATTTTTTTTTCTTTTTATTTTTAGAATTATGCTTGTCGGTAGTTTGTGATTTCAGGGATCGAAGTTTGCTCATGGATACTTAACGAAGGCACAATTATTCAACGTGGGCCTTCTCTTATTTTAGGAGCAAATTTCAGGAAAGTTCTCGCTCTAATTCTACTTTCTCTTCACCTTTATTTTATGTTTAGTACAAAAGGGAATTTGTACATCTCAAGGGGGGATGAGAGTAGAATTATTACATGAACTTATTTGCCCTCGTTTTTCTAGTTTATTTCAAAAAATTATGTCATTTTTAAAATTTTGACATGTTTTTCTTAACCTAACTAGATTAGACCTTAGCCGAGCATACTATAACACTTGAATTCCATGGTGAGATTTAGCCTAATCCGTTTTCACTTATTTACCCAAATCCACCAAATTATGAGTGTGTCGGTCGCTTGTAAACTTTAGAACTTGGCCTTTGCATCATTTCGAGACCATAAACGAGGTGTGTCGAGTTAGCTAGATATATATGGAATAATCAATTTGAGAAGGAAATATTTTTAGGATTATTACCCAAATAGCCTATTTTTGTGTGTCTATCGATTAGTCACCTAGACTATTCGACCCCCATGTTAAACCCTTTTGTTACACTCACCTTTAGTGCAAGATACCCCTAGATACACCCTTCAGAGCCATTCCTTTCATTTCATACCCTTTATGATTATTTCGTTACACCCTTTCGCCTTAGCCTACTGTGTAGTCTTAATTTGTGGCCGGGAAGTCATTGTTTTCCCAAGTTCAAGGTTTAAGTAGAGAGGTTCGGAATTACGCTTTCGTCAAAGACTTACATCTGAACATCATCGAAGACCTCCATATTCTCATTATATGTTCATCTCAAGTGGGGGGATGTTTATGTTTTTATTTAGTTATGAAAAAAAATGATGATTTAAATTTTTTTTTATTGTTTATTAGTTATGTTATATAGTGCAATGTTATACGCACTATGTTATGAGCTTATTGGATATTAGCATCGAGGAGGCCACCTCGGTCACATTTGAAGAATTGAGTTGGTGATAATATTACACCAACAGTTTGAAGAACATGTAATGTGCCCATCATGACGTCCGCTAATGGCACATCTACTTCATATATCATGATCCGGTTTCTTCATCTTAAAGCTTGAACTTTGGATGGACGGTGGGCGGAGACAACCTGGTTATAGGTTAAGACTATTTGTTTTATTATTTTTATTTTACACCAATTATTTCCCATGTCTTATCCTACCTTTTAGTCATGAAGCGTGTCTAGGTGATGAAGTGAGCAATATTTGGTGTCTTGGTCATGGATTTGGTCATGTATCAGTGATTTTGTCCACTTTGCCGTGACACGTTAGTAATGACATTTCACCCATAACCTCATTTTGTGTTCACCCATATTGCTTCCAAAGATTATTTAGTCCTTAACTCTAGTGGTGGAGATTTGTGTAACCACCAAGCTTATGATAGAATACATGCTATGACTGTGCTTTGAGTGATCACTCCGAAATTGACACTTAGACTAGATGAGAGAATATGAGTGTTTGCTCCCATTTCGTGAGGTGTTTGGCTTTGATTTATTCTAGGATAAGGAATTTTTAAACTCATATCTTCCAGGTATTGGGGGATATATTTTTATAAAATTTTATAATAAGGTCTACTTGAGGGCAAACAGAGTTCAAGTGGGGGGATATTTGATAACATCAAATAGTCCTAAATTTTTAGTCTCAATTTCCCCCGTTTATGCTCATATTTTATGTCATTTATATGGATTTATGCTTGTATTCCTTTATATTTCACTTCTAGGTAAAATATGAACACTAGAGCTTAGAGACGTGGATTTGGAGATTTTCCTAAGGTTTTATCTTAGTATGCTATTTATGAAGAAGCTACGGCGTAACTCATGTTCTCAATTACGCCGTAGCTGGGATTTTGTCACAGAATACCAACTCAACTGCAGTTACGGCGTAACTCTCAACTAAAGTTTATGCCGTAATTATCTAGGTCATGAAGTATTTCGCGCCTCCATCAACTACGCCGTAACATTCTCACAAGCATTACGACGTAACAGCCTTCTGTTAAGAGGATGTATTAGATACGGCGTAACTCTCATCAACACTACTACGGAGCTGCAACTATGGCGTAACTATTCCTTATGTTATGCCGTAGTCACTTTTAAGAGGTTTCTGTTTAGAAGATAATTAAGTTACGGCGTAACTCTCAACTTAAGTTACGCCGTAACTGTGATCGGGACTATAAATACAAGCCCTAAAATCTGATTTCACCTCATTCACTTACAACTCAAAGGAAAAGAACGTGAAGAGGGTTCCAAGGGCAGATTACACGGAGCATACAGAGCCATATCGAAGGGAGGAATTACACCATATCGATAAGCTTTAGCGATCACTACTATCATTTACTTTAATTCACGTCTTCAATTATGTTAAATATTGAATTTATTGTATCTTTTAATATGATCGGCTAAGCACCCCTGCTGCTAGCCTAGTTATGATTCCTTGATTGTATTGTTTGTGCTTTCATGCTTCTATAAATTGTTTCTAGTGTATATATGCATAGTTCGATGGTAATTACCCTAGCTTCGGTAGTTTTGAAGTGCGGTCGTATCTAGTTGCTTAGGAGAATTGACCAACTGACGCTAAGTAAGTAGGTAGAGAAGGGGTTGGTAAGAATTGACCAACTGACTACCTTTCCCTCATGTGCGAATTGACCAAAGGATCACTGTTTGGATGGATGAACTTAAGAAGTTAGGGATGAGTGTCTAAGATGCTAGCGCCCGGGCACTCATTGTTTCGAATCTTGCGTGCAGGGTACTTAATGACTTGGCTTAGGTTGCTTGAGACCCTCGACTCCCCAAAGGTTAGGCCTTTGACGTCGGATAGGAACCTTTTTTAATAGGTTAGGAAGAATTGAACAAATGTTGTCCTAGCGACTTAAACCCCCACTTGAATCAATTGGAAGTAATTTAGAAAACATAGACATTACATGATATGATGATTAATTAGGTTAGCACACTTTCTCTCCATTGTTCACAACCTTAATTTACTTTTCGCAATGTACTTCTTGTCTTTAGTTTAATTAATCATTTCAACCTTAAAACCATTTAAAACAAGTGACACTTAGACTTAATAGGATCCTCATCTACATAGCTCTTAGGAACGACCTCGGCTTTACCACCTTCTATACTACGCACGATCGGGTTCACTGCTCGTTAGTGCATTAGGTAGACCTTAGGTAGACGAGAACTATAAATATTAAATCTTGGTCGGAATACCTGCATCACATGCACTTAACATTTGCATCATAAAACATCCAAAATTAAATGGTTAAAACAAAGCACATGCACACCAATAACAACTTCATGCACCACAGATTTACCAAAATGGTTCAACAATAAGTTCTACTTTGTCTAACCTTCAATTACACGAATATGGAAGACGAATACACCAACACACTATAACCTGCAACAAACAAAACATGAAACACTTGAAGTGAACTTACTCAATTTTTATATTTGTAAACCCTAACAACGTAAACATAACACAACAAATGCACTAACAAATCAAAAAGTTACAGCAAACAAAGCATCAAAGATTTGAAGTAAACTACATACTTACACCTTTAAAACCACATACTGCATTTCAACTTTTCTAGCCCATAATTACAAACATAACATGAAATAGTCGAAGTGCATTACATGGTTAAACGTTCAATACTACGCCCACATTAAAGGAGAATATTAAAAAAGCTGTTTAAACATACCTGCAAACCAAAACTACTCCAAACGAAGCTTTGAAAATCTTCTCTTCAATGCCAAAATAAAGATTTCATTGGGAGATAGATAAGCCACCACTTTTGGAAATCCCCACTGAACCTTTTATGTGAGTTATATATATAGCTAATCACACTGATAACGGAAAACTGGGGTTAAGCATGCAACTAACCTAAGAAACTAAGTGACAACTTAATGGAAAACACACCAAAACATATTTTTTTAATCCATAAAATAGGTGTTAAGCATGCAACTAACCTCCAAAATTAAGTGTGAGCTTAGTGGAAAACACACCCACAATCACAACAAAACTAATTTTTTAATCCCTCTAAGCCGACGCTCAATTCGGCGTTTGAACAGTGTCAGCTCAAGTCGCGGCTTCACATTGCACCCAAGCCATCCTCCTCCTTGGAGCCGACTTCCCACCTGGACGCTTCATAACAATACCAGCTCCAAATTCCACTTCAATTAATGTTATATAATATAATATGTATTAAGGCTGCAATTCTAAGCTTCAACACAATTCTCATGCAACAACGGGGCATCCAAATGGTTGTTACAAAACATATATGATAATAAATATCCTTTCTCTATTTATACTTGCATAGGGGGGGAAGTTCTTAACTTAGCAGCTTTAGTATATACATTATACATCTATACATTATACAAAGTCTTACAAGTTAGATCATTTTTATTCTTAAAAATATATCCAAATAGATATACAATTCCATGTGACGTTATAAATAATCTTATCATTAACTATGGTTTTCTCTTTAATTTCTAACAATAGATTCTAAGGGTGGTGGCAGTGGACTCGGTATGGTCTTCGGCATGATCCATACCGAGCGGTTTGAGTGCTGCTTCGTGTTCGGTTTGAATCGGCATGAAGGATGGGAACACCAAATCGGCAAACATCCCCGATTTGGTATGGATTATATTTCGAACGTTGGACAAGAATTCTATCCGTTGGAGTTTGTGTTTGTGAGATACTGTGATATGTTCTGTTTTTCTTTTTTCTTTTTTATGTGTTTTGCAAGTAGGCGGAAGGAAGAAGACGACACAAATGATAAGATTGGTTTGGGTTGATAAATATAATATTCAACTTTGGTATTTTATCTTTTGTAGAGTAAAGTCAAGTGATAAGTGGTTATTATATTTTAGTTTTGTATGGTTATAAGACGTTCACATAACAACTAATTTTCAGCCCAACGACAGAGTGATTAAAATATATGATTTTATTTAAAAAGAAAAAAAAAAAAAAGGTATGAGTTAGGCATGGTTGCCACTAAAAATCTATTGTTAGGTATGAGATAGGTATGAGATGAGTTGGAAGGATATTATTGGTGAGTGATTAGGCATGAAAAATTTTGTTTGGCATGGTTGCGACCACCCTAAGTATGAATAAGCTGTAAAAAGTGAAAGTTATAAGCGCATACTCTAGTTTCTATCATATATACATGATAAGCCTACGAGTCTAGGTCCTCAAGGATAATGTTCCAATTTTGTCATTTGCTTAGTGTTTGGGGACTTTTGCACATGCTCGGCTTGAAAAAAGAGCTCTTTAGTATTTCACAATGCAATTCTATAGAATTTGAGTTTAAACATGACATATTAGGTGAATAATTGTTTAATAAACGTGGTCCATTCTATATAAACGTGGTCCATTCTATATAAACGTGTTTGTTAACTATTCATATATTAACACTACTGGTAAAATTAATAAAATAAATGTTGATGGTCCATGTGTTATGTGTGAGATTAAGGAATTCGTCCATAAACACTCTAATTAAGCAAGGCGGATGGATAGGGTTATACGTGTAGAACAATTCAGATGGATAATCATATGCAGATAAATTTAGATGTATATTTTGATTCAAAAAGAAGGTTTTTTTAAAAAATGTTATTGTGAATTATGATTATTGAGGATGCCACAACAATCTTAAGTAGATTTGAACGAAATCAATCACTTGAAAATTAAGATATCACTAAAGTAGGGATGTAAACGAACCGGATGTTCAGTGAAAATTTTATAAACTGTTCGGTGAAAAGTTTGTTTATTTTCGAGTATTTATTAAATGAACGAACATGAATAATATTTTATGCTCGTTTAGTTAAATGAACGAACATGAACAAAAGTTGTGTCCGTCAATTTATGTTCGTGAATGTCTAATTATGCGTTTATTAATGTTCGTTTATGTTCATCTATTTGTTTATGTTTGTATATCATATCTTTTATTTGTATACTTTTAAAACTGGTTTATTTAAACAAAACAATACTTATAAGATAAATTATTATGCATACTTTAATGAAGTTTATGTTTGTTTTTCTATGTTTTATGTTTGATCGTTTATGATTCATTTAGGGGCCGTTTGATAAAATATTGTGATTTAGCGCTGAATGAATTAAAGACACTGAATGATTTATAGGTGCTGAATGAGTCTGACTCTGAATGAAAATGATTGTTCTATATTTGTTTTGAATAATATCCTGAATCATAGTACATTACCATTTTAATCTTTTATACAATCTAGTAAGTGAATATACTTTTCGATAAATGTTAAGAATTGATATATTATAGTGCAAATTAAAAGGTTAGTGACATTAAATAACCAATTTTTTCCTCAAAGTGTCGATATTTGTGCATCTTTTGTAATGGAGACGAACTATTTTAGCATATACTTGTCATTATATCAATTAGTTTTAAACTTATATATTGTGGACATAAGAAATTCATTTACGTTAAAGTAATAATATTCATTAAAAGAACAAAAAAAAATTGGACATCAATTCCTTCGGAATGAAAAGGCTGCCACCTATGCTATGGCCCATCCAGTGTAAAAATTGTCGTTCAGAGCCTTTGCAAATTTTTATCAAACGGCAATTGCACTGACCGATTTCCACAATTCATGCTTAATCATCTCAATAAGTGCCTATCAAATACCCCCTTAGTGTCTTAATGAACTAACATAACGAACATTAACAACTCATTTTCTTTAAACGAATATGAAAAAAAAAATCATCCGTTTAGACACTCGTGTGCGTTTATTTGTCCAATCAAAATTAAAGAAACAAACATAAACAAAGTTTCGTTCATGTTCGTACGGTTCATTTACAGTAAAAGAGTAAAAGTCATAAAATGAACAATGTATATCATGCATCTCGTTAATTTTGGTAAGTCATTTTTGTTGTCTTTATATGAGGATATGCTATTGGATTTGATCTAAGGCTAGCCCCAGTGGACTCAATCTTCATGTCGATCACTTGATTTTTTGGAAAATGTCGATCGATCACCTTGATGTGGAACATGTCGATCACTTGATTTTTTGTTTAAGTCGATCGTGTGTACGATCGAAACAAACACACATAAAAATAACGCACAACTTTCTTAATTAATTTTATTAAAGGTCGCCCTTACTGGGACATCTAATCGCCTGAAGGTCGCCGGAGAGAAAAAGCTGACGTGGCAGAGAAAATGAAGGGGATTGAATCCCCTTACTGGGGTTAGCCTAATGGCTCAAATCAAAAAAAGTTGTTTTGATTTGAGTCATTAGATTAAATCCAATGGCTCATAAATACCCAACTTGAGTTAAGTCGATCCTTATTCCTATATTTATTTACCCACATATTGGTAAACTGAATATTTTAAGGGCAAACAATCATTTCTATATGTTGGTGTGTGCACAAATGTCCAAAACCATCATACAAGGGAAAATGGGTTTTTGTTTTAGGAGACAATGCTCCTTTTATTGGGTATCCACTTAAGAACGTGTTCTTTTCGATGTTAGTAGTAAAATTATACTTCATAAAAATAATAAAAACTTAGAAAAACCGGAAAAAAATGAGAGGATCACTTGAAAAAAGAGGGGGGAGGGTGTCTAAATAGTGTTATGTTATTGTTACTTTCGGCCCTTTTTTTTTTGTATCTTTTATATTCTCCAGTTTTTTGACTCACTCTATTTGCGGTACAACATAATTTTTTACAGTATTAATTTCTGTTTTGTATTTTTTGTCAGTTTAATACTTTAACGTTAGCAACACTATGAAAAAATAATGACTAAAAATCATCTCCCTCCGAGAATTCGTTGCGGGAGATATGATCACTTTGACATTGTTGTCAGTTTGAAAGGAGTTAAAGGTGAAGGGGCGCTATGTACTAATCTAGTATTCTAGTTTTAACTTTAATAAAAGTGTAAAAAGAATACGAATGTGTACTTTTTAGACCCTTCCAATTTATTCTTTTGTTGAGGAAACCGTTGATTGCGGATTATAATCTGATAAAGTGATCCACTTTCTTTTTCACTCCAATTTCATCCTCAACCCCTTTTATACTTTTTAAAATTATTCCAACAAATTTGTCCGCCAACAATTTGAAAGTTTCTACTTTGCATACAAATATTTTGCGAGGGAAACGAGTATTGTTATCATGATATATTTAAACGTACTGCACATCAGTAAATTTGTATATGTGGTTGTTAAAATGGAAAATTTTAACTATGCAAAAGTATATAGCTTCATAAGGCTGCCCACAGTAGGGGGATTCAATCCCCCTACTTTTCCTTGCCACGTCAGCTTTCTCTCTCCAGCGACCTGCAAGCGATTAGGTGTGCCAGTAAGGGCGATTGGTTGTTTTTTTTTTTATTTATTTTTTAAACAATTTTAACACAAAATAAAATTTCATTAATAATTAAAACGTTACATAATAATTCAAATAAAATTAAAACATTACGACAATACAACGACTAAACTAGTTTTGATTCTGACGATGCCAAATGTCTTCAACCAAATCGGCTTTGAGGCTAAGATGAGTTGTTTTGTCGCATATCTCCTTGGTAATTTCCAACGATTCCACATGCGTTCTTATGGGATCATAAGAACGGTGCTGCTCTGCTGGAAAGAATACGGGAGATATCGCCGCATGTTCGTCCTGAATTATCATATTATGTAATATGATACATGTGTACATTATATGCGATAGACGCTCTTTGTCAAACCCTCTAGCCGGATATTTAATCATTAGCCACTTCTTCTTTAGTACACCAAAAGCACGTTCCACATCTTTTCTTGCTGCTTCGTGCATCGTCTTATGCAATATTCGTTTGTGATCATTCGTCCCTGGATTTTTAATGGACTTCATAATAACCAACCATTCCGGATATATCCCATCAGCAAGATAATATCCGCGTTTATAAGGCACGCCGTTAGCAACGAATTCCACATCCGAAGCTCTCCCCGTTTTGAGATCATTGAAAAGAGGTGATGCACGTAAAACATTTAAGTCGTTATTCATCCCGGCGACACCAAAGAACGCATGCCAAATCCATAAATCTTGGGAGGCGATCGCTTCCAATAAAATGAAAGGATCCTGCCCGTGATCACCCCTACAAAATTGAGCTTTTAAAGCATGTGGGCAATTCGCCCACGGCCAATCTGTGCAATCGATGCTACCTATCATCCCTGGAAACCCATGAGTTTCGTAGTGATGAGCATAGAGTTTGTCAACGTCACTAACCGTCGGCTTTCGCAAATACTCTGCACCATATAACTCCATTATGACCTCACAAAATTTTTCGAGACACTCACGAATTGTTGACGCACCCATTTGCACGTATTCTTCTAGAGCATCAGCATTGACTCCGTATGCCAATTGACGGATTGACGAAGTACACTTCATCAATGGAGAAATACCTAGTACGCCTGTACAATTAGGAGTTTGTTGGAAATAAGGTGAATGATCGGTTATATCTCGGACAATTCGTGTGAATAGTCTTCGGTTCATACGGAAACGATCATGGAATGCTTGATAGCCGTATCTTGGGTTCTCGCTGAAGTAAGCATCCACTAAACGGTTATGAGCACCCACACGATCCCTAATAACTTGGGTTCGTGAGACTTTTTGTGATGCTTGAAAAGCCTCCCAACAGTCTTCCGCAAACATCATAAACTCGGTACTAACTTCATTTTCATCATCCGATGACGAATCGGCAATGAATAGCTCGTAAGAATTAAAACTCATAGTGTGTAAATAGAGAGTAAGATTTTTTGGTTTGGATATACAGAATGTGTGAGATTTGTGTGTAAATAAGTTGTATATTTATAGGATAGTTTTAGTAGTAATTTTTTTTTTTTTTTTTTTATAACGGTTACATTTTTTTTTTGTTTGCACCTCAACGGCTAGCTCCTTTGTTCTCGTCGATCGTCCACACGAACGATACACAAGTTTTTTCATGCGATCGACACAAGCCACACCAAGGGGATCGATCGCCCTGGTGCTCGATCGACACTCGATCGATAGACGATTTCGTCTACTGCGTCTAGCCTAACCTTATTCCTTGGTTTCCTTTTTTTCACTAGTTAGAAGATGAAAGTTATTCATACATTAGCATCTGTTTTTGAATTTAAGCCATTACAACAAAGAAATTCTTCGTGTAATAATGATTAAGAAACTCACAATACTTGACAGTTGAGACTTTAAGAGTTATATCACTATTGTATCATACATTAGCATCTGTTTTCGTTGAAATTCTTCGATAAGTTATAAATTCGCGTGACTCCATCTTTTTTATGTCGGGACTGTTGGAAAATGAGTTTTGCAAAATGAGTTTTTGCAAATTTTGGACACTATTTAATATATGTATATGTTATATATATTTATATTTCTTGGTAGCTTTGCGTTCTCCTCGACGAGAGCTTCGCAACGAGCTAAAGAGTGTCAAAAATGGAGTTGATATGAATGAGATATCGTGTCTCAAAGTGAGGCACTTGAAACACAAAATTTGGAAAAGTGGGAGTATCTCACATCGCCCAAAACAAGAAGTGAAACCTTGTTTATATAGGAATCTTGATATGAACCTTCAAATTGATTTGTTGGTTTTACTCCAACACCTACGTGGGCGCGCGCAGGGGGGGGGGGGTGCGGATTTCTGGGCCAAAATGGGTTTGAAGCTTCTGAACTCATGCGAGCCCGCGCGACCTGCGGACACGAATGCAGCTCCGAAACCTCGCATACCTGCGTAATATTTGTTAATAAATTATATGCAAATCGTGTTTTATTATAACAGATTTGTATATTTTCGGAGCTTATTTATCTTGGAAAACAAGTTAGGTTTTCAATATAAATACAGGCAACTCTCATTCAGTTTAAAGTATCAAATAACGCAGCTTCTCCAGCAAAGATTTCCAGCTTTCTCTTCGATCAGAAACACTCAGAGCTTCGGTGAATTTTCAGGCAAGTGAGTCAGGTCCGACTGTGCAACAGTTAGAACGTTGTACCCGGGGAAACAGACGGCGAATCTGTTTTAAGGGAATCGTGTTAAACACGAGCCTCGTTCACGACCTTTTACTGCTTAGTGTATGTCTTCTGCTTCTACTCCTTTCTGTCTGCGTTTATTTACTGTTTTTACATTCTGTTATTTTATTATTGTAATCTGATTTATTATTTTAATAAAAAGTGTACACCGTTTCCCACAGTCTTAAAACAGATTCGGTTAAACCGAATTTAGAACACTTTGTTATCAAATCGGATTAATATTTAACAGGATTTTATAAACTGTTTTCTGTCGAAACCTTGTTGAGTTTCTTTGGAAATCAGTTTCTTTTAAACAGTTTTATACATACAGATTTGGCGTTCAGATCTATATCGTTTTTTTAAGCAGTTTATCTTATCAGTTTATAACGAAATCAAGATTGAGTTTCTAATAAACTGATTTACGTGATCCATCGAAACCAAGTTAGAGTTTTGTTGAATCAGATCTGGTACTAGTATATACCAATTTACAACGGCTTGTTTGACTGTTTGTGTTTGTTTTTCAGGATGACAAACACCAATACCCCTGTTGTGACTACTCATGTGAACGTAACTGGTGCGCCAGTTACCAACACGGTTGCTAATCATGCTGAGAAACCAGAGAAATTCAATGGACAGAATTTCAAGAGGTGGCAACAGAAGATGTTTTTCTATCTCACTACTTTGAACCTTGCGTTGTTCTTAAAAGAGAACCCACCTAACGTGGAACCTCCTGCAGAAGGTCAATCCTCTAATCAACAGGCTGTTCAAGCCTTGGAAGCATGGAAACATTCAGATTTTTTGTGTCACAACTATGTTCTGAATGGTTTGGTTGATTCTTTGTACAACGTGTACTGCAAGACCAAGACTGCCAAAGAATTATGGGAGTCATTGGAACGCAAGTACAAAACTGAGGATGCTGGTACAAAGAAGTTCGTGGTAGCTCGTTTTTTGGATTACAAGATGGATG
Source organism: Chrysanthemum seticuspe (assembly GCA_019973895.1). NCBI lineage: Eukaryota > Viridiplantae > Streptophyta > Magnoliopsida > Asterales > Asteraceae > Chrysanthemum > Chrysanthemum seticuspe. The sequence continues at coordinate 176,835,308 of BPTQ01000006.1, forward strand.
ATTCAAAGAATGTGATGAGTCAGGTTCAAGATCTGCAGGTTTTGCTACACGACATTCATGCTGAGGGAATGACTTTGAGTGAAACTTTTCAAGTTGCTGCTATTATTGAAAAGTTACCTCCAAGCTGGGTAGAATTCAAGAACTACCTGAAGCATAAGCGAAAGGATATGAGTGTTGAAGACTTGGTTGTTCGTCTTCGTATTGTACAGGACAACAAGCTGGCTCAGAAAAACACGTATACGCCTGATTCTGCAAAGGCAAATATGGTTGAGCATGTTTCGTCATCTTCGAAGTCCAATGCCAAAGCTAAAGGCAAAGGAAAAGGAAAGAATGACAAGAAGGGCAAAGGGAAGTCTGATTACCTTGCTCCTAAAGCTGCAATTGTGAAACAGAAGTTCCAAGGGGTGTATTTCAATTGTAACTAGCCAGGTCACCGTGCTGCTAATTGTAAGATGCCGAAGCGGGTGACTCCATGCCAGGCTAATATGGTGAATGAAGATGTGGACATGATTTCTATGGTGTCTGATGTCATTGCCATGATCTCTGAAGTTAACCTGGTAGGTTCCAACAACAGGGAATGGTGGGTGGATACTGGGGCTACCCGTCATGTGTGTGCTGATAAGAGTATGTTTCACTCTTTCAGAGCGGTTGATAGTGGAGAGAAGTTGTACATGGGTAACTCTGCAACTGCTGAAATCAAGGGCGAAGGAGATGTAATCTTGAAGATGACATCCGAGAAAGAGCTCAAGTTGACTAATGTCTTGTATGTTCCAGAGATTCGCAAGAATCTTGTGTCTGGTTGGCTGTTGAACAAGTTTGGTTTTCGTCTTGTTTTTTAGTCTGATAAGTTTGTTCTTTCTAAGAATCAAGTGTATGTTGGTAGGGGATATGCCCTGAATGGTATGTTTAAACTCAATGTAATGGTTGTTAAGAAAGATATCAATAATATGAATTCTTCTGCTTACTTGATTGAGTCTTCTAATATGTGGCATGGCCGTCTTGGACATGTAAGTTTTAATTCAATGCGTCGTTTGATTAAATTTAATTGCATACCTAATTTCCATATTGACTCAAAATATAAATGTGAAACTTGTGTTGAAGCCAAACTTACAAGAGCATCTTTCAAATCGGTTGAACGAAAAACCGAACCACTTGATATGATACACACTGACATATGTGATTTGAAATCACTACCCACAAAAGGTGGCAATAAGTAATTTATCACGTTTATTGATGATTGTACAAAGTATTGCTATGTTTACTTACTGAAAAGTAAGGATGAAGCTATAGACAAGTTTGTTCTATACAAAAACGAAGTTGAGAATCAACTTAGTAAGAAAATCAAGGTGGTCCGAAGTGATAGTGGAGGTGAATATGTGTCTCCATTTGCTGACCTATGTGTAAAACATGGAATTAGACACGAGTTCACTGCTCCCTATTCACCTCAGCAGAACGGTATTGCCGAAAGGAAGAACCGTACCTTGAAAGAAATGGTTAATGCCATGTTGATAAGTTCTGGTCTAAGCCAGGACATGTGGGGGGAAGCCATTTTAACGGCTACTTATCTTTTAAATAAGATACCTCGTAAGGAAAAAGAAGAGACCCCTTATGAATTATGGATGGGAAGAAAGCCATCATATCAGTACTTACGAGTGTGAGGGTGTCTAGCAAAGGTAGCTATACCGACTCCCAAGGCCCAAAAGATTGGACCTAAATCTGTGGATTGTATATTCATCGGATATGCTAAGAATAGCAGTGCTTATCGCTTCATTGTATATGATTCGAAAAATCCAGATATACAAAAGGGTACATTAATGGAATCAAGGAATGCTTCATTCTTTGAAACTATATTTCCTTGTTTAACGAAGGAAACTGGAAGTTCATCTAGAATAGATGAAGAAGTTGTCCAAGATAAGAGACAACGAGATGATAATGATCTCCAAAATGCGAGACAAGATCAAACTGAGGAAGAAGAGGTTGAACCTAGAAGAAGCAAAAGGGCAAGAACCGAGAAATTGTTTGGACCCGATTTTGTTTCTTTTATGGTTGAAAACGAACCTACTTCATACCGAGAAGCGGTTACTTCCTCAGAAGGGCCTCAATGGAAAGAAGCCATTAAAAGTGAAGTAGATTATATTTTACAAAATCATACTTGGGAGCTCGTGGATTTACCTCCTGGTTGTAAACCACTAGGCTATAAATGGATCTTCAAGAAGAAGATGAAAGCCGATGGCACCATTGACAAGTATAAAGCAAGATTAGTAATCAAAGGATTTAGACAACGAGAAGGTCTTGATTACTTTGATACATATTCGCCTGTTACGCGAATAACATCGGTTAGGATGATACTTGCTATTGCCGCTTTAAGAAATTTGGAAGTTCACCAAATGGATGTGAAAACGGCATTTATAAACGGAGATTTAGAAGAAGAAATCTACATGAACCAACCTGAGGGTTTCATGGCTCCTGGACAAGAGAACAAAGTTTGTAGGCTTGTTAAGTCATTATATGGCTTAAAGCAAGCTCCCAAACAATGGCATCAAAAATTTGACCACGCCATGCTAGAGAGTGGATTCAAAATTAATGAATGCGACAAATGTGTTTATCTCAAAGACACAAATAGTGGATATGTAATCTTGTGTTTATATGTTGATGATATGCTTATCGTTGGCAGTGATGACAAGATGATCAAATCTACTAAAGACATGTTGAAATCAAAGTTTGACATGAAGGATATGGGTTTGGCTGATGTGATCCTTGGAATAAAGATCACACGAGCTCAGAATGGACTTGTGTTAAGTCAAGCACATTATGTGGACAAAATTCTTAATACTCATAATGCGGGGGATTCTGGCCTAGCTAGAACTCCAATTGACACCAGTAAGCATCTATCTAAAAATAGAGGCTTAGGTGTTGCCCAATTAGAGTATTCAAGAATTATTGGCATGTTAATGTACTTAATGATAGGTACCCGACCTGACTTAGCATATGCTGTTAGCAGGCTAAGTAGGTATACTAGTAACCCGAGCTATGCATATTGGGCAGCTATGACTAGGGTACTTCACTATTTGAGATACAGTCGCGATTATGGACTGCATTATGATCGCTATCTAGCTGTTATCGAAGGATACAGTGATGCAAATTGGATATCTGACATAAAGGATTCTAGATCGACTAGTGGATATGTGTTTACACTATGAGGGGCAGCTATATCTTGGAAGTCTTCCAAGCAAACGGTTATAGCTAAGTCCACGATGGAATCAGAATTTATCGCGTTAGATAAATGCGGACAAGAGGCGGAATGGCTACGTCAATTCGTAGAGGACATACCAAGGTGGCCTAAACCGGTAACGGCCATTAGTATACATTGTGATAGTCAATCGGCAATTGGCAGAGCTCATAGCATAATGTATAATGTAAATTCCAGACATATCCGTCGTCGACATAATTCGATACGACAACTACTCTCAACAGGAGTTATCTCAATTGACTATGTGAAGTCAAAGGATAACAACGCGGATCTGCTTACGAAAGGCTTAAGCAGAGAGCTAGTAAGTAAGTCGTCTAGAGGAATGGGACTAAAGCCCTTGAAGGAATGAGTTTCTATGAAGGAAAACCTAACCCAGTTGACTGGAGATCCCAAGATCTAGGTTCAATAGGACAACCTAATCATAGAAATGTGGGGGAAGTCACGTCAATGTGGGGGAGTTACTAAATATTGTAACTTTCATAGTCCATTCCTATAACAATTGTGACTTGTTGAGAGGTTAAACATATGGCTTTAATGATTCAGGATGAAATCATAAAGCATAATGATTCAAGATGAAATCACAAAACATATGTTTTTAATGATTCAAGATGAAATCACCTATGTGAGAGAGAAGTGGGGTCGCTTCGAAGGGAAATGTAGGGGCGCAATTCCTAAGAGCTCTTGAAGAACCAGGCTAGTGTTCATGACCATAACGAACACGACTATGAGGACTTGACATTGTCAGGGAGAGTCCTGTGTGAAGTGTAATGTCGTCTACGTAAATGGATAATGAGTTCAAGGACATCGCGTCTACTCAGATCTAGGAGACTAAGTGCATCTCACAAGGGAAGGTTCAAAGGGTTACACCTACCTATCCTATGCAAGACTTAACCGCAGAAATTTCACCGAAACTTTCGTGTGTTTTCGACCGATTTCCATTCATGTGGGGGATTGTTGGAAAATGAGTTTTTGCAAATTTTGGACACTATTTAATATATGTATATGTTATATATATTTATATTTCTTGGTAGCTTTGCGTTCTCCTCGACGAGAGCTTTGCAACGAGCTAAAGAGTGTCAAAAATGAAGTTGATATGAATGAGATATCGTGTCTCAAAGTGAGGCACTTGAAACACAAAATTTGGAAAAGTGGGAGTATCCCACATCGCCCAAAACAAGAAGTGAAACCTTGTTTATATAGGAATCTTGATATGAACCTTCAAATTGATTTGTTGGTTTTACTTCAACACCGACGTGCGCGCGCGCAGGGGGGGGGTGCAGATTTCAGGATTTCTGGGGCAAAATGGGTTCGAAGCTTCTGAACTCATGCGCGACCTGCGGACACGAATGCAGCTCCGAAACCTCGCATACCTGCGTATCTTTTCTTTTTGCTGCAGATTCGGGCTTGTAGTTTTCCAAATTCTGTATTCTGTATCGATTTATTTTAGGAATAGATTTAAACTTAGTGAATAAGTTTTACAGAATAATATTGTGTTAATAAATTATATGCAAATCGTATTTTATTATAACAGATTTGTATATTTTCGGAGCTTATTTATCTTGGAAAACAAGTTAGGTTTTCAATATAAATACAGGCAACTCTCATTCAGTTTAAAGTATCAAATAACGCAGCTTCTCCAGCAAAGATTTCCAGCTTTCTCTTCGATCAGAAACAATCAGAGCTTCGGTGAATTTTCAGGCAAGTGAGTCAGGTCCGACTATGCAACAGTTAGAACGTTGTACCCTGAGAAACAGACGGCGAATCTGTTTTAAGGGAATCGTGTTAAACACGAGCCTCGTTCACGACCTTTTACTGCTTAGTGTCTGTCTTCTGCTTCTACTCCTTTCTGTCTGCGTTTATTTACTTTTTTTACATTCTGTTATTTTATTATTGTAATCTGATTTATTATTTTAATAAAAAGTGTACACCGTTTCCCACAGGGACATCTTATACGTTTGAATATCAAGGTCCATTTAACATGTTAGGACATGTCACATGTATCATACTTTATTACATCACATTGTAAAAAGGGGTGATATACACATCACTTATTTTGATGCATTCATCACAATTTTTGCATTACAGTGTTATACGGTGTGATATATAGCTTGTATAGTTTGATGTATTTTTACCCATTGTAAATTGTAAAATCCATATATTGGTAAATGTATTTGAAATTAAGGCTAGGTACACTTACAAAGATCGAGGTCCATTTGACATGTTAAGACATATTAGGGAAGTGATTTGTACACCATTTTTTTTTGCCATCTACCACTAAATTACACCAGTGATACACACAGTACAACACTGCTATGCATGATTTAGTGGTGGATGGAAAAAATAAATGGTGTACAAATCACCTCCCGACATATTACATGCTCACATGTACCATGTTTTATTAACACTACACATAATAAGACTTGTAAAAGGTTAATTTATTTCTTACTATTACTTGGAGAACATGTTCCTGACAGATATAGACATGCATATAGTCGTATACTTGGTGCTGCATGGGACTAAATGGCATTGCCAGACTCAAACAACTCATCAGCTCATAATGCTTCGTACACTTATTAACTGTTCGCATTTAGTTTGTCTTCTTGTCCGTATAGATTTATTTTAAGAAAAATTTCAAGTTTGGTCAAGTTTTTAATCCATGATCCACTTTCTAGTAAAAAAAATGTGTTTCAAATTTAGTCTTATAAGATTGCTAAACCGTACGACTACGTTGAAACTTGACACGTTAATTCTTTATTGTATCCTTTTGATTTATCTTGTTTCTCGTTAGCGGTTCAAAATTCTTTAGGGTTTTCTTTGATAGACCGAAATGACATTTTGTGCGACCAATGTTATGTTTTGCTAGACAACTGACAAGTTTGATAATGGTATACCCCATCTTACGTCTTGAAACCTAGCTTCCGATGATGTACACGTGGCACTCGGAAAGTGTTCATTCGCGTAAAACCTACCAGGCTATCGTAAGGGAACCCGCCAATACACAAGAGTCCAACTCCCGGAGCCTCAAAACTTCGAAGAGCTTTAACCTCCGAGGAGATAAAGGCTCCGACACTAGAAGACAAACATAATATTTCGTGGACCCTACACGCGTAACGATTGTCCTTTATCTTCGCACATATAGACAACTGCACGTGGGCACGATCTCTGATCCTATTCTCAGAGCCTTCCTAATGGCCACATAGAATATGCTCCTTCTCAGCCAATCCAGCTGAGACACATGGCAAGTTTAGATCATTCATAGGGTGTAACAACTCGCTCATTTCAGGTCATTATTTAACTATCTACTTTACTTACTATTTTAATTTCTAAGTAAACTTACTTTTACTAGTAACCAAGTAGGTTCACTCGCGTACGTCGTTGCATATACATTTAACTTGAACCGACACCAGACTATGCTTAGTTTACATATTTTATGCACTTTAGTTTCTTACATTCATATTTTATATATCATATTTTTATTTTTTCACTTTTACGTAAACATTGCACATTTTATGTTTTACGCGTTTACAGCTTGCATTTTTAAGTTTGAAAAACGTTTAAATACTCCGTTAAACTCGTGTCTTATCTAATATACTAAAATTATATATGTTGATAAGTTATAACATTTTTATATGTTTTAGACTTTTTATATTACCCGGTTTTACGTTTTAAAAACTTCACGTTACTAATTATCGGGATCAAACTATACCATCTATACATATAATAACACAAGATTAACACTAAATATCCACATTACTTCTCCTTGTGCCACCTCCAACTTACACCAACATACACATGTCATTAGTTAACTATACTTGTGCATAATCACCACTTAGTCATCACTTTATCACTTCATACATGCAATAACCATTATAGTTTGATTTCCTACCTGTTTTACTACTCAAATATTGAAGGTTATAAGTTTCTATAGTTACTACATGGTTCTTTTCCATCAAAACATCCATCAATCTCTTCAAGTCTAAGGTTCCAATGGAGTCTTAGTAAAGGGTATTCTTGAAAGATTTTGAAAGGGTTTGCAAGTTGTTATTTTGGTTAATTAATCTAGAGTTTGTAAGGGTTGTTAAAGATTTGGAAGCTTAGGTAGTTTTGTATTGATTTTGGTTGTGTTGTTTTTGTTCTTATCACTTTTAACCACAAAATCTTGTAAGGAAATCAATATTATTTTCATGTTATTTTCTGTATTTTATGTTAATCGTATATAATATTCATTTATATGATATGGTTATACATTGTATATGGCTAAAAACACTTGAAAATCATGTTTTGGACTTGATTTGTAAGAAGATAGTTTTGACTAGGGACTAGAACGTAATTACTGACAAACATGAGTAGGTATAGAGACTTGGAAAAAAAATATAGGGTTGTAGGTCTATGTCTTAGCTTCGTTTCTTTGGGTGGCTCAACCCGTAACTCCACCCCATGAATTAACTAGAAAATAAACGGCGAAACTATGCCATATTTGATAACCATATTTCAATGGCCAAAAGCTCTTCTATTTTGTAAAGAATATCCTATTGGTGTTCAAATGAAAGTTTTAGGGACCCTTTAACTTAAACATGGCCGCTGGAATGGGGTAATTGGGAGTTTTAGTTTGTAATCTAGAGCCATTTCCGTGAGGCTGAATTGTGCAACTAAAACTCAACTTTGACATTTAAGGATACATTAGTAATTTCACTCAGGTTATGAAACTTTTAGAACAGTGGGACCCATAAATATGATTAGTGGACTCAAATACTTTTTCGTTGATGTAAAAACCAAGTCATAAATCTTTACGATATTAGAGTGGCGAATTTTCTAAAATCGGACAACTTAAAATATAAATCAACTTGGTAATAAAACTTGTAAAAATTGTATAAATGGTCAAAACTAGTCCCTAACGGTTATAAACTTTTAAAAACACTAAGTGTGCAAACCTTAGAGGGGGATGAATACGTTTTCATTTAAAACTTAAAACTTTTGTATCAAATTGACCGATTAAGTGTGACGTAATATGATATGTGATAATAATATTTCAAAAATGAATATAATAGAGAGAATGAAGTAAAACACATTTTCATAACCAAAACATAAACATTAAGCCACAACACAATCATAAACATAATGTAAAAATAAAGCGATAAGTAAAAGAGATTGCAAACCCGACATGGTTATTTATAGTGGTTTGGTAACGAAGCTCCTCTTCGCCCTTCTCCACTCCACGAGTACCCAACTCAAGAGTTACTTCACTAGATTAACAAATTTCCTTCTCGGCAGAGAAAACCTTACACAACGTTGCTTACACTTTATCCGCTACAAAGATAAATACCGAGTCCTAACACCGGCAGAATCAACCCATCGTCGCTTACACTTTTTCGATACAAAGTTAAATACCTAGTTCTTCAGGTACAAGAAAACCCGTTATGTTTTATGGCCCAACATAACAAATCATGTGTTTTATGGTATAAACACATAAACCATCTAATCTAGTTTAATGATACAAGATGATGTTATAAATGTATAACATAGATCCAAGACAAAATGTCTAGTGGATATAGATGCCTAATCTAAATGAACTTCTTTTTACAAGAAGCCTTCAAATGGATGAATATGATAAGATAACCATTCTTGTAGATCTTCATATTTGTATGCTTGTGGTGGATGTGGATGGCAAGATCTCTAAGCTTGCTTTAGTGGATCATCATGAAAGTATGCTTACAACAAAATGAATGTTAGAAGCATTATGATCAAGGGTGTTTCATATATTTAACTACTGATCTAAATAAATGAAAGAGATAGAGAGAATATGTGTTAAGAGATGAGATCCCTTACAAAGTGGGAACAAAATAAAAAGAATAAAAAGTATTTTTGACCATCCGATCAAGATCAAAGAAATCTCACGATAAAAAAAGAGTGCAACCAAAAGTTTTGTCAAAGGGGCATTTTGGTATTTTATCTCAATTTTTAATTTCACCCCGAACTTCAAATTGCTATAAGTTTCAAACGACAAACTTTTACGAAAAACGGATTTCACAATAATTTATAAAATGTAATTCTCTTTAATTTTGTATGCATTTTGATATATGAATCGCAACTTTTTTAGTGGATTAACTGATGAATAACACTAACTGACGAACATAACTTACATTTTTTTTAAAAAATGTATGATTAAAAAACATCAATTTCTGAATCTTACATTAATAAAATGCTTAATGATGCGTTGTGGTACAAAAACTAGTGCATTTAACGCAATCTTAACACCAAAAATCTAAGCTAGACATTTCATCAAATACGTTGTGTGCAACAAATATTACTAAAATGTCATCTTTAACGTGCCATATCTCACTCATATCATATCGGATTTGAGTGATTCAAAATTCTAGGTAAAGAGTGAACCAAAGTTTACAACTTTCATGTTTTAAGTGTTTCATGATTCAGCAATTTTGAGGGCAAAAAATAGGGTCGAAAAAAATAAAAACATCAAGAAAATCAAGACCTATTTGAAATGTAAAAAAAAGGTTTGAAATATTTAACAAGATTTATACCAAACTAAAGATGCTTAATTTTTAAAAAATCTGGTGTAATCGGTTTTTTCTAAAAGTTTATCGTTTAAGAGATATGCGCGTTTGAAATTTGAGGTAGAAAAGCAAAAATTAGGTAAAAAGATGATTTTATCCGTGGATGGAATTTTTGAATAAAATAAGTGGGGGACACATGTCAAATGATGAGTGGCTTTTTACACTTTGTAAAAATTTATTTCTTTGCAATTGATCTCCAACGTATGTGTTAAAATGGTTATAAAACAATAAAGAAATGACTCACTATTTATAGTCAAATTTGCCTCTGACCCCATGGATCCGACGGACCCCTTCCAAAAGGGATCCTACCAATTGTAACCAAGGCATCCAGCACACTTGGTTAACCAGTTTGGATTTTGGGTTACAATTTTGGGTTTTGGGTCATGGGTTATAGACTTTGGGTCATTAGTTATGGACTTTGGGTTATGGGTGCCCAATGTGATGTCATGCATGATGTAATGGATATTTTTTGTCATGGGTTATGAACATTTGGGTTTTGGGTTATGGACTTTATGTCATGGGTGCCCAATTTGATGTCATGCATGATCTAAGTATTATTTTTACTTTGATTTCCTTATAAACGAAAGTATACATGTAAAACGAAATGTGTAAACATACTTTATGTAAAAAGTAAAGTCTAGTCGTATAAAAATATTTTAGCAAGTATGCAAGTAAACTTTATTGCTAAAAGAAAAATGAAGTTTGTTTACATTGTTTTAGTAAAATATATATTTGTACGTAAACTTTAATGTAAGAATAAAAGTGATGCATTTGTATAAATTACTTGTAAAATAAAATGGGGTAAGAAAGAGAATGATTAACCTTTTAAATACTTAATGACTTTAACAAGTATTTTAAACATTCTAAATGGGTTGTTAGGAGTTTGATTATAACGCAACATACCGAACATGTACGCATAGATGATAACATCAAATAGTCCTGAATATTTAGTGTCAATTTTCCCCGATAATGCTCGTTATTTATATCATTTATATGGATTTACGTTTGTTTTCCATTGTTTTCCACTTTCAGGTAAATTACGAGCATTGGAGCTAAAGAGACGTGGAAATGGAAACATTACTAAAGATTTATCACAGTATGCCTATTTTGAAGAAGTTACGGCGTAACTCGTCTCTCACATTACGCCGTAACTATTGCGTGACCCAGAAGTCAAACTTATCAAGAGGTTACGGCGTAACTCTTTCCAAAGGTTACGACGTAACTCCATTAGGTCAAAAGAGGTTCCACGCCGCTGATACTTACGCCGTAACTACTGCATCACTTACGACGTAACCGAGTTTATTGAAGACTACGGCGTAACTACTTATAAGGTTACGCCGTAACTAGCAGATCTAGTGCATTTACGAAGAAATAGAAGGTTACGGCGTAACCCAGACCTAGCCTATAAATACCCCACGAATTCCAGCATTTCAAGGTATCTCATTCCTCACACAACACTCTGAGAACGTGGGAAAAAGCTCAAGGCAGGTCTAGGGGAGCATACGGAGCTGTTTCCAAGGGAGAAGTCACACCATTACGATAAGCTTTAGCGTTTTATATTTCTTTTACTTTCAATTCATGTATTTCGTACCTTTGAATATTGAATTGATTTGCATGATTAATATGAGCGGCTAAGCACCCTTTGGTGCTAGCCTAGTTATGATTCCTTAATTGTTTTGTTTGCGTTTACCTTTACTTCCATACAATTATTTCTAAGTGTATGCATGCATAGTTCTTTGGTAGTCACCCTTGGTTCGGTAGTTTTGAATGGCGATAGAGGCCAATTGCCTAGGAGATATGACCAACTGACCCTAGGTGAGCGGACTGAGACGGGAAGGGTAAGATATGACCAACTGACGACCCTTTCTACTTGTGCGATTTGACCAACTGATCACCTATCGTTTGGATGAACTTAAGAATTGGGGGGTGTAGTGTCTAAGTTCCTAACGGTCGGGCACTCACTATTTAGAATCTAGCATGTAGCGGTACTTAATGACTCGGCTTAGGGGACCAGGAACAACAGGACTTATGACGGTGCACCTGATTTCTCCTGTGGTGGCATCTTTGCTGATAGGTTAGGGAGAATTGACCAAATGATGTCCTCTCGAATTTGACACCACCTGAAGTAATTGGAAGTAGGTAGACGTAGACATAACTAGCTAGGAGGATTAACTAGGTTAGCACCACTACTCCTCTATTGATTTCCCTTTACCATTTAATTGCTTTTATTTTATATTTTGCATTAGAAGTTTAATTAATTAAATCCCTATCAAAACATTTATTATTCTGTGACAATTAGACTTAGTAATAATCCAACACACATAGCTCTTGGGACGACCTCGGCTTTACCATTTACTACACTACACACGACCGGGTACACTGCCCGTTAGTGCATTAGGGTAGACCATAGGTATAGCGAGACACTATAAATATTAAGACCTGGTCAGTAAAACCTGCATCAAGTTTTTGGCGCCGCTGCCGGGGAGCTATATTAGGATTGATATTAAGTCTTTCATTTCGTTTTTAAACTTTTCTCACGATCATATTTCAAGTTTTTAGGTACCATGGAAGTTGTTAACATCGATGACCTCACTCTTGAGGAATACTTGGCGTTGACTAGAGCAGATCAAGGGCCGGGTCTCGTAAGACCGGCAATCGGAGCGGACGTTCGTTTCGAAATTAAAGACCAATTTATGAGGGAGCTTCGCGCTAACCCTTTTTCAGGAAACAGGGACAAAGACGCATATGAGCACGTTGAAAATGTCCTGTACATCACTAGCCTTTTCAACATTCCGGGAGTGTCTCATGATGCTGTTATGCTTAGGGTATTCCCAATGACCCTTACTGGAGCAGCCAGAAGATGGATCGAAAGATTGCCCGCCGGGGCAGTTAATACTTGGGCGCTACTAAAGAAACACTTTATTCAAAGATATTGCCCGCCATCAAAAATTTCTAATCAACTTTTGGAGATCCATAATTTCAAACAAGAAGACGACGAAACTCTGTATCAAGCTTGGGACAGATACAACGATCTTCTTTATAAGTGTCCTACCAATGATCTAAATAACCAGCAGAAGGTCAATATTTTCTACAAAGGAATGAATGTAACTACAAGACAGATGCTGGACTATCAAGGACCTATCCCGAACATGACTCCTACTACTGCAATTGAAGCCATTCAAAAAATGGTGGACCACTCTCAAAAATGGCACGACGGTGGAAGCAAAAGAAACAAAGGTGGAAGTTTTGACGGAATTTCAGCAATAGCTAGTAAACTTGAAAATCTCAGTAGAGATATGTTGAAAATCAAAGAAACTGTTCATGCCATCCAAGTCGGCTGCGAAAACTGTGGTGGGAGACATTTGACTAAAAATTGTCCTAAAGTCGACAAGGAAGATACGATCGAGGAAGCTAAATATGGAGAGAATAGGCCTTTCTACGGGGATAATCGTAATGGGTTTCGTGGAGGACCCCCACCATATTATGAGCGTAATGAGAGAAGAGCTAACCTAGAAGGAATTATTAACAAGTACCTTTTGGACACTACCAAAATGCAAAAGGAGCAAGAAGAATGGCTTAAGAATTTCCAAGATAATACAAACAAAAGCCTCTCGTCCAACGAAATATCACTTAAGAACTTGGAAACTCTAATTGGAAAGCTTGGCGACGAGGTTCAAAGAAGGAACGAAGAACAAAAGAGCAATTCCACTATATGTAAGGTTGTGTTCTCTGACAACAACAAGTGCTCTGATGAGTCGGATACTGATGGCGAGAGTGAGTTACGCCGTAATCACACTCCAGAATTACGGCGTAACCCATATTCAAGCAAAGACACGGGAAACAAGGACAACAACCCTAAAAGAAGGAGTCATTGGTGTAAGAGTATTGCAATTGACGATGGAGAATGCTACAGCTTGTGGCCTCATGTGATCCTCGGAAAACCTGCGATGGCGGTATTGATAAGGAAAGGATAAAAGATGACAGATACAAATGGACTACACTAAACGACGAAGAAAGGTTAGCCAAGTTCTCAATTAACGAAGTGGAAGGGCCGCCCATTAAGCATTACTGCAAACCCTTACTCATCATGGAAGATGAGATTACTAATGCTTGGCCAACGTGCAACCCTTTTCGTGATTATTGCAACGGAGGAGGAAATGTGAAGAACGAAGTTTGGATATGCCCACACAAATCTGGGAGACACAACGTTGATTTTGGAAATCTATCATTTAGTGATTGGTATTCAATAAGGTTCGGGGACGCGATAATTAATTTAACTCTGTTCAGAAATCTGGAACTCAAATATGAGAAACACATTCTTCGAGGAAAAACCATTAAGCCCCTCGATGATATTCTTTCTGAAGATGACGATGACGAAGGAGTTCGAAATCATTGGTGGGAACAAATTAAAACCAGTGACGGAGTGGTCTGGGCTTCCTGCAACCCTTTTGAGTATGAATGTGATGGAGGAAGCAGAATTGAGAGAGCTGGGGAAGACGAATTCCTTTGGACTTCAACTAACGATTCCGAAAGAACAGAACTACCTTGGCCAGATGATCTCGGATTCGACGAGTGGATCAAAATCAAATACGGAAAAATTGACGTGGTAACTAAAAAGAAAATCTGGAAAGGGTGTATGAGTAAAAATCAACCTAACAATAAAGCTCCTAATGAGAAACCAGAAGATGACACCAAAGGCTCATCCAAGGTAGATAATGAAGAATGCAAACAAACACTCAACCAACTTGAAGATACCGATTCTGACTATGACGTTTTCGACTATCTCGAGTTACAAGGCGAAGACGATTTCATTGACCCAGATGATGAAGTGCACGAGAAACGAAGATGCAAGCTTCTTGGCATCCCATTTAAGAGGCCACCTCCTATTATAGCCGAAAAATTTGAGTTTACACGATACCATCTGGGGCCTGAAGAAAATTTTTGCAAGATACGAAAAATTGAAATCAAGGAATATCTCCGCACTACCACAAATGTCGGATGGGTTAGGCGCAACTTAATGAAAGACGTGGATGAAGTCGGGGATGTTCAAAGGCCCCCATAGGAGCCCCGCGGCTCTGAGTCTAACTTAAAGACTCGTTAATAAAGAAAAGTGCTCTTTCGGGAGACAACCCGAATTATCCCTTTCTTTTGTTTTTATTTCCTTTCTGTTAGGTTTTGTGTTTTCTAATCATTTTTGCAGGAGACAAAGAAGTAATTACTGATGCAGTTGCTGATCTGAACAGAGTTACGGCTTAACTCATCTTGGTGATTACGTCGTAACCAACATTTTAGCAGTAGAATTCTTGACGCATTACCAATTACGGTGTAATTCCATCTCAGTGGTTACGCCGTAACTACTCGCCTTACAGCTCATACCAGGTTTTGCCAGTTACGGCGTAACTCTCTCATAGGAGTTACGATGTAACTCTCCTATGCTTTAATTCTTTCATTTTAAAACACAGTAAACTTGTATTAGTTTTTAAATGAACTTTGTGGGTGTGTTCCCTGTAAACCCTCACGAGACTTCACTCGTCCACTTGGGACACTAAGTGGTTTAAAAGGCTTGTTGCATTCGCTAAATGCAACCGTGATTCCTACGAAAGTGAGTTAGGTTTGTTTTTCATTTTATTCTTTTTTCTTTTTAGAATTATGCTTGTCAGTATTGTGATTTCAGGGATTGAAGTTTGTTCATGACGCTTAAACGAAGGCACGATTCTTTCTCGTGGGCCTTCTTCTTTTTGGAGCAAATTTCAGGGAAGTTCTCGCTCTAATTCTACCTTTCTCTTCACCTTTATTTTAATGCCTAGTACAAAAGGGACTTTGTACAATTCAAGTGGGGGGACGGGAGTAGAATTATCTCTTGAACTTTATTTCGCCCTCATTTTTCTAGTTTATTTTGAAAAATTATGCCATTTTGAAAATTTTGACATGTTTTTCCGAACCTAACTAGATTAGACCTTAGCCGAGCACATACAACCCTTGACATTACATGGTGAGATTAGCCTTATCCATTTCCAATATTTTACCCCAAATCCACCAAATTATGAGTGTGCCGGTAGCTTGTAAACTTTAGAACTTGGCCTTTGCATCATTTCGAGACCATAGACGAGGTATGTTGAGTTAGCTCGATGTATTTGGACTTTTCAGTTTTAGAAGGCAATATTATAGGATTATCACCCAAACAGCCTACCTTTGTGAGTCTATCGATTAGTCACCTCGACTTTTAGACCCCCATGTGAAACCCTTTTGTTGCACTCCCCTTTAGTGCAAGATACCCCTAGATACACCCTTCTGAGCCATTCCTTTCATTTTGTCAACCCAATATATTGTTTCGTTACACCTATACACCTTAGCCTACCCTGTAGTCTTTATTGGTGATTGGGAAGTCATCATTTGCCTAAGTTCAAGGTTCGAGTGGAAAGGTTTGGAAATCACGCTTTCATCGACAGCATTTATGAAGATCATTGAAGACCCCCCGAATTCCCATTGTTCATCTCAAGTGGGGGGATGTTATGCTATTATGTTATGTTGAAAAAAAAATTGATGATGATTCGGGAAAAAAAAAGTTGATTGAGTTATGATATTGTAAAGTGCGATGTTATAAGCACTATAGTGTGAAGCTTTATTGATTAGTATCGAGGAGGTCAATCTCAGTCACATTTGAAGATTGGAGTTGGTGGTTTTGCCAACAGAAGAAGAAAAGGTAGTATGCCCATCACGACGTCCTCTAATGACGCATCTACCTTGCATTTCATGATCCGGTCTCTAGACTTCTAAGCTTGAACTTTGGGCGGACGGTAAGTGGTGATGACTTGGTTATAGATTTAGACTACCTGCTTGTTTTTCATTTTACACCAATTATATATCCCATGTCTTATCCTACCCTTTAGTCATGAAGCACGTCTAGGTGATGCAGCGAGCAATCTTTGGTGTCTTGGCCATGGATTTGGTCATGTATCATTGATTTTGTCCACTTCGCCGTGACATGTTAGTAATGACGAGTCACCCCTTAACCTTTGTCGTGTCTACCCATATTGCCTTCGAGAATTGTTTAGCCCTTAACTCTAGTGGTGGAGATTTGTGTAACCGCCAAGCTTATGATAGAATACATGCTATGACTGTGCGATTGAGTGATCACCCCGAAATTGACACTTAGAATAGTTGAGAGATTTGAGTGTTTGTTCCCCTTTCGTGAGGTGTTCGGCTTTGTTTTATTCTAGCATAAGGGATTTGTAAACTCATATTTTCCAGGTTTTGGGAGATATCTTTTTAGGAATCTATCTAATAAGGTCTACTTGAGGGCAAGTAGAGTTCAAGTGGGGGGATATTTGATAACATCAAATAGTCCTAAATATTTAGTGTCAATTTCCCCCGATAATGCTCGTTATTTATATCATTTATATGGATTTACGCTTGTTTTCCATTGTTTTCCACTTTCAGGTAAATTACGAGCATTGGAGCAAAAGAGACGCGGAAATGGAAACATTACTAAAGATTTATCACAGTATGCCTATTTTGAAGAAGTTACGGCGTAACTCGTCTCTCACATTACGCCGTAACTATTGCGTGACCCAGAAGTCAAACTTATCAAGAGGTTACGGCGTAACTCTTCCCAAAGGTTACGACGTAACCCCATTAGGTCAAAAGAGGTTCCACGCCGCTGATACTTACGCCGTAACTACTGCATCACTTACGACGTAACCGAGTTTATTGAAGACTACGGCGTAACTACTTATAAGGTTACGCCGTAACTAGCAGATCTAGTGCATTTACGAAGAAATAGAAGGTTACGGCGTAACTCCTCTATTGGTTACGCCGTAACCCAGACCTGGCCTATAAATACCCCACGAATTCCAGCATTTCAAGGCATCCCATTCCACACACAACACTCTGAGAACGTGGGAAAAAGCTCAAGGCAGGTCTATGGGAGCATATAGAGCTGTTTCCAAGGGAGAAGTTACACCATTACGATAAGCTTTAGCGTTTTATATTTCTTTTACTTTCAATTCATGTATTTCGTACCTTTGAATATTGAATTGATTTGCATGATTAATATGAGCAGCTAAGCACCCTTTGGTGCTAGCCTAGTTATGATTCCTTAATTGTTTTGTTTGCGTTTACCTTTACTTCCGTACAATTATTTCTAAGTGTATGCATGCATAGTTCTTTGGTAGTCACCCTTGGTTCGGTAGTTTTGATTGGCGATAGAGGCCAATTGCTTAGGAGATATGACCAACTGACCCTAGGTGAGTGGACTGAGACGGGAAGGGTAAGATATGACCAACTGACGACCCTTTCTACTTGTGCGATTTGACCAACTGATCACCTATCGTTTGGATGAACTTAAGAATTAGGGGGTGTAGTGTCTAAGTTCCTAACGGTCGGGCACTCACTATTTAGAATCTAGCATGTAGCGGTACTTAATGACTCGGCTTAGGGGACCAGGAACAACAGGACTTATGACGGTGCGCCTGATTTCTCCTGTGGTGGCATCTTTGCTGATAGGTTAGGGCGAATTGACCAAATGCCGTCCTCTCGAATTTGACCCCACATTAAGTAATTGGAAGTAGGTAGACGTAGACATAACTAGCTAGGAGGATTAACTAGGTTAGTACCACTACTCCTCTATTAATTTCCCTTTACCATTTAATTGCTTTATTTTATATTCTGCATTAGTAGTTTAATTAATTAAATCCTTATCAAAACATTTATTATTCTGTGACAATTAGACTTAGTAATAATCCAACACAGATAGCTCTTGGGACGACCTCGGCTTTACCATTTACTACACTACACACGACTGGGTACACTGCCCATTAGTGCATTAGGGTAGACCATAGGTATAGCGAGACACTATAAATATTAAGACCTGGTCAGTAAAACCTGCATCAATAGACGGAACTTGAACATTTTTTTTGGGAGGGCCGAATCGGAGATTTGTTTGTAACCTCAATTAAATTACCTCTAAAACCTATAATATTTACACCAGGTGCCGCAAAATTTTTTTTGGGGGGAGGGGCGCGGCCCCCCCGGGTCTCTATGAAGGTCCGTCCTTGCATGTACGAACCTGTGTTGTAGCATACGATGACTTGAGACATCGGGAGGTGTTGAATGTATGTTAAAACAAAATATGATTACGAGTAACTTGTATATTTTACGCTATGTAACACAAGTTACATGTTTATCATCAACAAAAAAAAACGCGACCGTATAGATAAATATCATAATATTTGCACTACAACCTCCCCTTTTTTGATGATAACATATGTAAATGCAATAGAGAGTAAAACGTACAAGTTACTTGTATCCGTACTACCTTTACATTACCTTATCCGTTTACACTCTTCTCCCCTTTTTGTCGAACAAAAAGGGTATGTTATTGGAGTTAAACTTCATTTCTCCCCAAGAAGGCGAGCTTGCATCATCCCTAGTGAAGTTAAATTGTTCCTCCAATCCCCTAGGTTACTTCCATTTGTCATTAGCGGATCCATGGATCAAATTTGAAAGCATAATCTACATCAAGGTTAGTTTTGTGCAACATATATAAAGAAATAATAGGAGAAATATATGATAAAGCAAATACATATAGAAAAATGACACATATGGGTAAGCTATGTTAAACTATTTTCTATTCCTTTTGTCGAGACACAAAGGAGTGTTAAGGAATGAAAATGATGATGAATGCATGCATGCTCCCCTTGACGGTTGCTCCCCTTTGTACGAGGCATCAAGCTGTGATTGAAAAGCTACAAATTAAAATTAGTGCAAAACTATATTCGTCCTTGAACGAGTAAGTCATATACAACAAAGTGTGTATAAGATGCCCTATATAAATGCTTCACGTAAGCTCCCCTTGCTATAGCGCGTCAAGATGAACCTACAAACTAAAAATTAGTACAATGGAAGCTTTGTCCTTAGAAAACTATGTCATATACAATATGGTGTATACTCGATGCAACATGAGTGTTTGACGAATGTTCCCCTTGTTCGAGGGCGTCAAGATGCACCTACAAAAAGAAAAATAATTGATGCAAACTTTGTCCGGAGACAAGTATGCCATATACAACAATGTGTATATCCGGAAAAAAATATCTAAGCCACTTTTGTCCATAGACAAGTGTGTCATACACATTAAAGTGTATATATGAATTTGAACCTACAAAAAAAATATTATTACACCATATACTTCTTCATTTGACGAAGAGGTCATATATAATAAGATATATATGCAATGTAAAATATGAATGATGCACAAAATAAAATAACCATCATCATTTAATAAAGCGTCTCATTATGTGTAGTCTTCTAATAAGAACTACTACTTGCATCATCGTGGTTGGTTTTGAATGTGAGGTTTTTCAAGATTTTAAGGATGTATTTGAGAACGAGACACATTTTATTATGAAATTTACTTGGATTTTGACAACATAGAAAAAGATGCTTATGAGTGTCAGGATATGTGGATGGCATGTTGATCCTTTAAAGAGGCATCAAGTTTGGCATAGGTTGTTGTATTGTGGAAGGTGGTTCAAGATCCATGGGTTGTAGTGGTGGTGAGATACTAGTAGGTTGTGGTTATGGAGGTGATGGAAAGTTTCATGGTGAATCTTCTTGTGAAGATGACTCGGTGGATGACTCAAGATTGATAAAAGTAAAAAGTTTTTTTTCACTAAACCTGACCTTGTTGGTTGATGAAGCACTTGAGGTGATTGACATGGTGACTTTATGAGTATTGAAAGTGATGGAAGAAGATGGTAATGATAATGCAAGTAACCAACAATGCATGCTTATGTATAAAGTGGCGAGGAAAAATATGTATGAAGATGTAATTTAAGATATGGATCAAAATAAGATAAATGTGCGACCTAGCATAAATCAACTTGATAACGTGATAAACCGTCATCACCCTACGCAAACTTAAACGTGTTAGTTTTAAATCTTGCATAAGATAAAATATCATCCTACAACAAGATGATTCTAAAATTTATATCAATAGAAATGAATGAAACACATTTACATATTATTATGACAATGAACTCAAAAGGTAGACACATAGATAATCATATATACGAATGAAACAAGTTCAAAAATCGACACATAAAGAGAAAATATCTTATATTAAGCGTAGAGGAGGAAAAATGTTGCAACTAGCTTAAAATGCCATGATATATGCTCGAAAAGAGTTGGAGAATCCTAAGTCTTGAGCTAGCGTTGAATGAGGTGGTTAAGATTAGTAAATCGTTTGCACTAAGAATGACGTGCAAGATACGTATCAAGGAGAAAGGTAAGAGCATGAGATCCTATGATGGTTTTCTAGAGTTGTGAGGTTCTAGTTTAGGAAAAAACCTAGATTACATTTTAAATTAGTGTCCAATATCCACAGGGTGGAGTTGTGGAGAAAAAGAAGTTTTCAAACACATGATGTGTTCATCTTTTGATGAAGAAGTGGTGAAAATTAAGTGTTAGGTTAAAAGACTTGAAACAAGTGTGGTATTGTAGGTTGGTTTTAGCTAAGAGATGTTAACCTATGTGTTGGTATTAGAAACATATGTAAATGAGTTCTTAAAAAACAATTATGTAATGAATTCCTGATGAGTGTGTAAATACTCATCATTTTTAGTTAAATCTGAACTGCAAAACATCTAAAAATGCTCAGAAATGCATCAAAATACTGAAAATATTCCAAAATTGCATTTTATATGTTTCAGATGCAAAATGTTTAAAATCTGATGAAAAATGAGCAAAGTTTGCATAATTGGCAGTTTCAGTCCCCCAAGTTTCTAAAGTTGTCAAAAACAGTCCCTGAGCACATAATTTCAAAAGTAAAGTCACCAAAGGTCCTTTTAAAATCAAAAGTTGTCAAATTTAGTCCTTTGGTGAAAAATATAAAAAGTTTGAGAAAATTACAAGTTTAGTCCTCCAACTTTGAAATTTGGCAGAAATGGCCCCTGGAAAATTGCAAAATGGCAAGTTTGGTCCTTATACTTTTTGAGAGTGTCACTTTTAGTCCTTGGAGCAGCTTTGATGAAATGGCAGTAATAGTCCCTCAATTTTCAGAATTTACACAAAGGCCCCTTGGATTATTAAACCCTTTATCTCTTTTTGGCCTGGTCATAACACCTTGGACCCCTGTCATAATGAATTGTGAACCCCCTTCTATTATTAACTCTGGTCAATCTTGGTCAAACACCACCCAGGGCGCCAAAGTCTCCCATCTCAACTGCTATCCTGCAACACATCTCCTCCCATCCCCCCTCCTCAATCTCCACTCAACCATGTTCCCCCACCTACAACTAACTTCAAAGGGGCATTAATTACATCTCCCCCCTCCTCACTCAACCTCATCTGTCATATGCAAGATTTGGCGCCAAAAATCCATTTAAACGGCTTAGATCATTTTGAGCCATCCAAGGGCTGAGGATTGGTGGGATTTAATCAGAATAGAGAGAGAAAGATTTGGGTATAAGAAGGAAGCAAGAGAAGAAGCAAAAGGGGAGTCTAGTAGTTTTTATTTTATTTTTAATGTCGTTTTTAATTTAACATCTTTAAATTAATGTAAAACCTGTAATGTTTTGTTAATTTGTATCAAACTTAAGTGTTGAAGAGTATTGAAACTCATTTCAAGCATTAATATCAGTTTATGTTTACAATTGATCTTTATTGTCCACTGTTGAAAATCTCAGTTTTTATCTCTTACAACCAAGCTTCAATAAGCTTATTTCTCATTCCTAATAAGCTTACACAAGCTTATCATAGCTTTTTGTAAGCTTTAGTTCAAGTTTTTAGCAAGTTTGGAAATTAGTCAACAAAAGTCAACTGGGTGCTAAAATGGTCATGGAATTGGAATTAGGGTGATGCAGCCATGGAAATGGGTTGATTTGGAATTATTTGGGTGGATATACTTAGGATAGAGGTTCTGTGATTGTTTGTGCAAGCCATTGTGGCAAAGGACTGTGTGTAAGTTATTTTAAGGTTCTTTTGCATAATCTGAATTTGTAGCTATAACTGGTTTTTATCTGTTCCTTAAGTTGTATTTAAGATATTAGAACTTAGTTTGATCATTAATCTCAGCTTAATCAGTTGTTATCTCAATATTTGGCTAAACAGTTGTGATAAAGGTGTGTTTGGAATTGGATTTTTATCTGTGTTCTAGAATTGTGCAGTGGATAAACTTTGTTGCATTAAGTTTACTTAGCTCTAATTAGCTCATACCTGTCTCATTTTGGGTCTGCAAAACAACCAAAGTCAACTTTACATTAAAATCATCTCAACAGTTTATCTGTTGGAATTTTGAGAAGCAAATCACTTGTGTTGTGTTTAAAAAAACATAGAATAAGGTTGCTTTAGTCTCATTTCAATCATTAACATCAATATCAGTCCTTAAATCAAGATCAAAATTCATATAAGTCAACTGTCCATATTTATTCAAAAGTCAAAAGTTGCAAAAATCTGTTTTTGGGCAAACTGCAAGGAATTTTCATGAGTTCAATTTTGAGCCAATTTCAGTGAACTTTGCAATTTTAAAAACTTTAGTTGGTGTTCTTCCTTATCACCATTTTAGTAGAATTTTACAATTTTTTTTTAAGCTCTAAACAAGCTTCTCTTTTGGGTGTCAAGTGCCCTGCTCACAGATGTTCAGCATAAGCTGAGTTTCTCAGTTCTTGTAGCTTGTGCACAGGGCTCATAAGAGCTTCCCAAGGTCTGAATTTTGGTGCACTTGATCTCAACCAGGTCTAGGATAGGTTCCAATTTATAGTTTTCAGTTTTAGCTTCAATTGTAGCCTGTGCTTGTGTCCAAAGTGGGTACCCAAAATATGTTTTTAAGCAAAAAACTCAAACATCAAATCTGTTGTAGATTGCAAATCAGAGGTTCAAGCTTGTTGTTACTCATTGCATTTTGGTTATTTTAGCTTATTATAGGTTCATTATCAGTTTGGTAGCCTTTGGATTCCATTTGCTTATTCTAGTGCTTATTTCAATAAGCCTTTGCACTTCAGTTCCATAATTCCACACATAAGCACCTGTTTTTCCATTTTTCTTATATTCTTAATATTATTTTAGACTTTTCCTGAAATTTTCAGATTTTTCCAAGCTTGTTTGCTATTTTTCTTAATTTAAATTAGTTTTTAAGCACTTTTAAATAGCATTTAATACAAATAATTAAGAAAAGCTTCAAAAAAATAATTTTTCGTTTTTCTTAAGTTAAGATAAATATAAAAAAGCAAAAAAATATTTTTCCATAATTTTCTTAGTTTAAAAAGTATTTTCTAGCATTTTAATTAGTTTTAAATAGTAATTAATTAATAATAAATATATAAAAAGTCTAAAAAATATATTTTCAGTTTTAAAATTAGTTTTATCATATTTTAGATTTTTCTAAGTTTTAATTTTATTTTTCTAGTCTTATTTCATATTTTCTTTTATTTTAGAGTATTATTAAATAGTTTAAAATAGTTTTTAATTAACAATAATTAATTAAATAGTTTTAAAAATAATTTTCCTTTTCTAATAATTTTCTTATATAATTAGGATTGTAAAAATGTATTTTTCATATCCGTAGGTATTTTCCTTCTTTATTTTCACGTTTTATTTTGTACGTTACGTAGTTTTTAATTTAAACGTACGTTTTAGGTTTTAAACGTTCATCACTTTAAATATAGTGATAGCGTTTATTTAATAGTTTTTATCTTTTTAATTTCCTTTAATTTGCATTTAAGCCGTTGTAATTTGTTGGCTTTTTCTGTAGTTATAATATCATAAACAAATCCTTTTCCCTTTCAAATCTCGCGATCACTATACGTTTGATAATCCATTGCATAGCTCGCTGGGACATAACGACCCGGGGAAACACTATACTCCCCAGATCTTCATTGCATTCGTGCTTGAGCAGTTTTAAGCTGATTATGGTCTGCCATTCACAAGTGGCAGGCTTGAGTGATTTAGCTTGACTGTTTGGCACGCATTTTTCGTTCAAATTCCTCGATCACTATACGTTTGATAATCCATTGCATAGCTCGCTGGGACATAACGACCCGGGGAGACTCTATACTCCTCAGATCTTCATTGAGTTCGTTCCTGAGCCGTTTTAAGCTTGTTACGGTCTACCATTCACAAGTGGCAGGCTTGAGTGATAAAGCTTGACTGTTCGGGAGCGCATCAAATTTTTGGCGCCGCTGCCGGGGAGCTGTGCTGATAATCTTACGTTTAGCAGATTAGTGCTTTGGATATTCACTCTTTGTTCATACCATCATTCTGTATATGTTTATATTTTCTTATCCAAAAACACAAAAACACTCTTCTCATTCCTCTTATTCGTTGATTCTATTTTTCTTACCCTCTTTTGCCGTTTAATTCTATTCTTCGTATCCTCTCATCCATTTGATTCTCTTCTTAATCCTCTATATGTTTAATTCTTATGTCGACAATCGTCAACTTCATCGTCACAAATGTGTGTGAGCGGTGTGGAGGGCCTAGTTCAAGCGAATTTTGCAATTCGTGCGAATTATCCATCAAAAATTCTTTTCAAAGTTATTTCGACCACCCGCCACAACTTGAAATACATTCTAATCTTGACAAACCAGTTCAAACGTCGGAGCTACCCCAAGCACCCACCGAGGATTACGAGGACACTTTCTTTGAAGATAGAGCCCGTAATCTAATCGAACAAATTCAAGCCGATGAAAAAAGGTTGAGAATTAGAATTGATTACGATGAATCCGTTCAAACACCGGTGACTAGCAAGAATGACTTGCCTAATCTTCACGTTTCTCAAGAACCAAAACCAGAGACCATAACGGAAGTGGTGGAAATTGCTAGCTCTCAGAGCACACCACTTGTCCCACCTCCTGATTTTTCAGAATGTTCTTCGAGACTTGATAGTCATTCAGATCACCATGTTGGTTTTGTTGATCCTTTGAATAAACTGATTCCTCTTCATAACTCTCAAATGCAATCGTTTATTCCTTGTGTCGGTTGTGGTGAGCCTCTTTATGGTTCACCCTGTCGTTGGTGTACGTGTGTACAATGTGGTAATGATATTCATAACGGGAGTTGTTTGTTTTGTGGTTCAAGGAATTCATTTGATTATGATCCTAATCAGAACTCATTTAACGACCCCTCAAATTTTTTCAATTACCCACCACAGCCCGACTTATCTTCATATGATCAACATTACTGTTGTGAATATTGTGGAGGTCCTCACCAAGGATTTGAGTGTCAATCCGGAAACACGTTTGTCTATGAACAGTTTTCCAGTGATGCTCAGAACTTTGGTTATGACCAAAATCCATATGATTCACCCATCCAGACTCAACAGTTTTACTGTTGTGAGTACTGTGGAGGTCCCCATTTCAGCTCTGATTGTCAAATAGGGAACCCAATTCCTTGTAACAATCATGACTCTCACATGTTTGATAATTTCCAACCTCCACAGCACCATACGGTTCAAGCTTCACCTGAGCCGTTATCTCAAGAAATCTCCCAAGATTTTGAAACCACAATGAAAACACTTGATGATATGATTCAAAACTTTAAGAATCAAGTGAGTGGTGAAAAGACCATAGGAGAATTGCTAGCCGAAGAACGAGAAGAACGAGAAGCTCGCAAATCTAGGGAAGAATTATTAATCCTAGAACAAGCAGCTCTAAGGCGTTCCCAATTTCTCAAGGCAGCTCTATATGATGATGACGAGGAGAGTTTTTATCCTTTTAAAGATAATATTTCTCAACTCCCTCAGTCAGTTGATATCCCTGCAGTTGAGATTCCATCTCAAACAACTGCTATCACACCCGAGATTCACACTCACTCTCTTATTATGGGGGACGAGCATCTCGACACTGTTCCTAAAAAGGAATCGGACGAATTCATAAAGTCTAGTGTTGAGAACCTTGTCCCAATCCCAAGAGAGTCACAGGGAATTCTTGATCATGTGTGTGATATCCCTCCTCTTCTTGTCTTCCAAAATGATCATGTTGAGATGTTCTCCGATTCTGATGATGATGATTCGTTATCTTGTGGAGACATCATTTATGTGGAAGATTCACCTTCTGAGCTTGTTAGCTTAGAAGAAGAGAATGATGAAGTTACTGACACTGAAATCAAAGATGAAGCTCTTCGAGCAACATTATTGAATGTCAGTCTTCTCATTTCTAAAATCGAGGCTTTCAAAGAGAAACCTATTTCATCTCCTATCCCCATTAAGGATAGTGACATTCTTTCCGATGATTCTATTCCGGAAATGAAAGCTTCCTGTTCTGATAATATGGGAGAGAAGACTAGTGGCAGTACCACTTTTCATTCTCATAATTCTCTCCCCGATCATGAATCATTTACTTTTGAGGAGTTCGCCAGCGAACCCACTCATATCAATTCTGAATATGATTCATTCACCTTCATGGAGTTCTCAGATGAACTCACTCATATAATATCTCCGCGGGAGTATGATAAATTCTACTTTGATCTAGACACTCCCGAGATTTGTCTTGATCACATAAGCTTAAATGATGAGATTCATAATCCTGAAATTATGGATCCTCCTATAGATGAAGATGAGTTAGTCATGATGGTTATCATGATTTTCTATCTCTTCTTCACCTATCTCGTGACTTCTCCTGTTCTTCACTCCTTCGGGAATGAAGACATTATCTTTGATCCCGGCATTTCCATATATCATTTTTGAGCCGGTTCTATGTATATCTCATCGGTGTGGAACTTTCACGTGCTTCAAATGTTTGTCCAAACATCTTGAATGAAAGTCCGATGGAGATTGTTTCTTCCACTTACTTCCCCAAGAACCAATTAATTCGGGGTAGAGTCAAGCTAGCGACTCGGTAATCAAAAACAGTAGCTAAACATGGGTTTTCACCCGTGTGTACCACCCTAGTGTGGGGGAGTTGCCCCACATGTTATATATATATAAGTTTAAAAATTAAAAAAAAAAAAAAAAAAAAAAAAAAAAAACTTTCTAAATAATGGCCGTAATATTTCCCTTTTACGTTCTCAGTTTCGGCATAACCGCCGGTACTTTGAATATTGAGGGCAATATTCATTTCTAAGTGTGGGGGGGGGGGGAATTCTCACGAATTTTATCATATAATTATACCTATTCCCCCGTTTTTGGCCAAAAATTTTTTTGGAGTAAGTGTTTTACACTTTCTCATTTGGTTATCAGTCCGCCATGTCTGTAAGACTAAAGGACTGGCTAATCCAGGAGCAAACGGCTCTTGGTAAAGATTTCTCAAATCCATTTATATGGCTTGCAATTTGCCCAAAATTGTATGGTTCTCAACTCACCATATCCTTAAAAGTGATGAGTTGGCTAGCCCGCAAGTTTATGGCTTGTGGTAAAGGCAGTGGAAAAACCATAATTGGTAATCAGCTCACCAAAGATAATATTGATAATTTATCTAAGAGTTGGCTAGTCCAGAGCAAACGGCCTCTGGTAAAGACAAAATCAAATCCGTTGAAAGCTGGTGGTTTGCTCAAAATCACATGGTTATCGGTGTACCATGGTTCTTACTTGAACTGAAACATTTGGCTACTCCAGAAGTAATGGCTTTTGGTAAAGAGTTTCAAATCCATTAAGTTTTTCTCAAAAGATTGCTAGGGACTAGCAATAGTTTAGTGTGGGGGATTGATGAGTGTGTAAATACTCATCATTTTTAGTCAAATCTGAACTGCAAAACATCTAAAAATGCTCAGAAATGCATCAAAATACTGAAAATATTCCAAAATTGCATTTTATATGTTTCAGATGCAAAATGTTTAAAATCTGATGAAAAATGAGCAAAGTTTGCATAATTGGCAGTTTCAGTCCCCCAAGTTTCTAAAGTTGTCAAAAACAGTCCCTGAGCACATAATTTCAAAAGTAAAGTCACCAAAGGTCCTTTTAAAATCAAAAGTTGTCAAATTTAGTCCTTTGGTGAAAAATATAAAAAGTTTGAGAAAATTACAAGTTTAGTCCTCCAACTTTGAAATTTGGCAGAAATGGCCCTTGGAAAATTGCAAAATGGCAAGTTTGGTCCTTATACTTTTTGAGAGTGTCACTTTTAGTCCTTGGAGCAGCTTTGATGAAATGGCAGTAATAGTCCCTCAATTTTCAGAATTTACACAAAGGCCCCTTGGATTATTAAACCCTTTATCTCTTTTTGGCCTGGTCATAACACCTTGGACCCCTGTCATAATGAATTGTGAACCCCCCTTCTATTATTAACTCTGGTCAATCTTGGTCAAACACCACCCAGGGCGCCAAAGTCTCCCATCTCAACTGCTATCCTGCAACACATCTCCTCCCATCCCCCCTCCTCAATCTCCACTCAACCATGTTCCCCCACCTACAACTAACTTCCAAGGGGCATTAATTACATCTCCCCCCTCCTCACTCAACCTCATCTGTCATATGCAAGATTTGGCGCCAAAAATCCATTTAAACGGCTTAGATCATTTTGAGCCATCCAAGGGCTGAGGATTGGTGGGATTTAATCAGAATAGAGAGAGAAAGATTTGGGTATAAGAAGGAAGCAAGAGAAGAAGCAAAAGGGGAGTCTAGTAGTTTTTATTTTATTTTTAATGTCGTTTTTAATTTAACATCTTTAAATTAATGTAAAACCTGTAATGTTTTGTTAATTTGTATCAAACTTAAGTGTTGAAGAGTATTGAAACTCATTTCAAGCATTAATATCAGTTTATGTTTACAATTGATCTTTATTGTCCACTGTTGAAAATCTCAGTTTTTATCTCTTACAACCAAGCTTCAATAAGCTTATTTCTCAGTCCTAATAAGCTTACACAAGCTTATCATAGCTTTTTGTAAGCTTTAGTTCAAGTTTTTAGCAAGTTTGGAAATTAGTCAACAAAAGTCAACTGGGTGCTAAAATGGTCATGGAATTGGAATTAGGGTGATGCAGCCATGGAAATGGGTTGATTTGGAATTATTTGGGTGGATATACTTAGGATAGAGGTTCTGTGATTGTTTGTGCAAGCCATTGTGGCAAAGGACTGTGTGTAAGTTATTTTAAGGTTCTTTTGCATAATCTGAATTTGTAGCTATAACTGGTTTTTATCTGTTCCTTAAGTTGTATTTAAGATATTAGAACTTAGTTTGATCATTAATCTCAGCTTAATCAGTTGTTATCTCAATATTTGGCTAAACAGTTGTGATAAAGGTGTGTTTGGAATTGGATTTTTATCTGTGTTCTAGAATTGTGCAGTGGATAAACTTTGTTGCATTAAGTTTACTTAGCTCTAATTAGCTCATACCTGTCTCATTTTGGGTCTGCAAAACAACCAAAGTCAACTTTACATTAAAATCATCTCAACAGTTTATCTGTTGGAATTTTGAGAAGCAAATCACTTGTGTTGTGTTTAAAAAAACATAGAATAAGGTTGCTTTAGTCTCATTTCAATCATTAACATCAATATCAGTCCTTAAATCAAGATCAAAATTCATATAAGTCAACTGTCCATATTTATTCAAAAGTCAAAAGTTGCAAAAATCTGTTTTTGGGCAAACTGCAAGGAATTTTCATGAGTTCAATTTTGAGCCAATTTCAGTGAACTTTGGAATTTTAAAAACTTTAGTTGGTGTTCTTCCTTATCACCATTTTAGTAGAATTTTACAATTTTTTTTAAGCTCTAAACAAGCTTCTCTTTTGGGTGTCAAGTGCCCTGCTCACAGATGTTCAGCATAAGCTGAGTTTCTCAGTTCTTGTAGCTTGTGCACAGGGCTCATAAGAGCTTCCCAAGGTCTGAATTTTGGTGCACTTGATCTCAACCAGGTCTAGGATAGGTTCCAATTTATAGTTTTCAGTTTTAGCTTCAATTGTAGCCTGTGCTTGTGTCCAAAGTGGGTACCCAAAATATGTTTTTAAGCAAAAAGCTCAAACATCAAATCTGTTGTAGATTGCAAATCAGAGGTTCAAGCTTGTTGTTACTCATTGCATTTTGGTTATTTTAGCTTATTATAGGTTCATTATCAGTTTGGTAGCCTTTGGATTCCATTTGCTTATTCTAGTGCTTATTTCAATAAGCCTTTGCACTTCAGTTCCATAATTCCACACATAAGCACCTGTTTTTCCATTTTTCTTATATTCTTAATATTATTTTAGACTTTTCCTGAAATTTTCAGATTTTTCCAAGCTTGTTTGCTATTTTTCTTAATTTAAATTAGTTTTTAAGCACTTTTAAATAGCATTTAATACAAATAATTAAGAAAAGCTTCAAAAAAATAATTTTTCATTTTTCTTAAGTTAAGATAAATATAAAAAATCAAAAAAATATTTTTCCATAATTTTCTTAGTTTAAAAAGTATTTTCTAGCATTTTAATTAGTTTTAAATAGTAATTAATTAATAATAAATATATAAAAAGTCTAAAAAATATATTTTCAGTTTTAAAATTAGTTTTATCATATTTTAGATTTTTCTAAGTTTTAATTTTATTTTTCTAGTCTTATTTCATATTTTCTTTTATTTTAGAGTATTATTAAATAGTTTAAAATAGTTTTTAATTAACAATAATTAATTAAAAAGTTTTAAAAATAATTTTCCTTTTCTAATAATTTTCTTATATAATTAGGATTGTAAAAATGTATTTTTCATATCCGTAGGTATTTTCCTTCTTTATTTTCACGTTTTATTTTGTACGTTACGTAGTTTTTAATTTAAACGTACGTTTTAGGTTTTAAACGTTCATCACTTTAAATATAGTGATAGCGTTTATTTAATAGTTTTTATCTTTTTAATTTCCTTTAATTTGCATTTAAGCCGTTGTAATTTGTTGGCTTTTTCTGTAGTTATAATCTTATCAGAATCCCTTTTTCGTTCAAATTCCTCGATCACTATACGTTTGATAATCCATTGCATAGCTCGCTGGGACATAACGACCCGGGGAGACTCTATACTCCTCAGATCTTCATTGGATTACTGCATGCACTTCCCTTAAAACCCTATTGTGTGGCTTTCTGAGTGACTGATGAGCCTTCTTTTCGGTTGTTTGTTGACTCTTCTTTGTGTGAGGATGTTCGTCCACTCGGAGAGATCTAAGGTGGTGGTTGGTTATGTCCAAAAATTGAGGGGGTTGTTTACCAGACATGTTTGGTTAAGAAACTAAGCAAACAGGAAAAACTTTTGAGATTTTTGAGTGAGAAGAATGAAAATAGGTGAAAATTTCTGAAAATTTATGCATATTTCATATAATGTCCCCCGAATGGTGCTGTGTTTACGTATGGTATGTAAATCGGTTTAAGAGATGAGATGGGAATGATTTTGTTGTTTGGTTTCCCGTGTTGAACGGTAAGGACCCAATGAATTGACTGAGATCAAGAAGCTCGGGTAACACTTAAACAAGAACCATACGAGATTGTTTTGAAGCAATATTTTGCCCAAGTGTATGAAAACTTTTTGAGGTTGTGTGTGTTGCCTTCTATTTATAGAGAGGCAAGTAAGGTTTAGAAATAAACCATTGAGAGTTCATCCACGGCTGCGAGGAAGCCATGTGTTGATCATTTAAGGGGCATACAAGGAGGATATGTGGACTCTCCTCCTTGACTCGTACAAAGTGATGCTTGTCGTACGTCCCTAATGCTCAGTGTCAGATGATACATCTTAACCGTTAGTGACAGTTAGGGAGCAGTAGTACTATGTGCGCAGTGTGGCCTGATGGGTTTCTCTAGGATTGACGTGGCCTGAAAGAATAGTCGGGACGCTATCAAGTGTTTATTGATGAGCCTTGGTAACGGGCTTGATTCAAGCGTTTATTTTGTGGACTTGCGCCACTAATATTGATACGTTATCACTTTCCTTTTCAGTTTTACTAAATGTTTTTATACGCTCTTTGATACATTTTAAAAATTGTTCTTTTACTTGAATTATTGTATACTACGACATTTTTCAATTAATTCTTGATTATTTTACATTGTATCTATAAACGTTATTGAAACACTTAGCCGAAATATCCCAAGTATAATTATATGCCGCTATAAATACTCGTTATTATGGACAAATCTTCGTCTAATTTAGTATATGAAGTTATGTACGAATACTCGTCTAATTTATTATAAAGACTGATCCGATATCTTTTCTTATTTAGGTAGTAAAAGTGGATTGTTTACCAGTAAATAACTAGCAGGGTACCCGCGCGTTGCAGCAGCAGGCGCCATACAATTAAAATATTCAGCGAATTTTTTTTAGATTTATATTTTATAATACAATAGATATACGGACGACAATAATTTT
Organism: Chrysanthemum seticuspe; assembly: GCA_019973895.1. Taxonomy (NCBI): domain Eukaryota; kingdom Viridiplantae; phylum Streptophyta; class Magnoliopsida; order Asterales; family Asteraceae; genus Chrysanthemum; species Chrysanthemum seticuspe. The sequence goes on from BPTQ01000006.1 coordinate 176,868,360, forward strand.
AATTTTGAATACTGTTATGCAATAACAAAATTTTTCATATAAAAATTGTGGATTATCCACGTGATGTGGTGACAATAATGAGTTGTTATTAGATATATTGTAAATGTATGAGATAAAATTAGTTGACAATAGCTCGTAGTCATAAGTTATCATTAAATAATAACACAATAGCGACTTTTAAAAATCACTTACATTATACTAAGAAAATTTAGTTCTAAAAAATAATGTTGTTAAATTTGTCCCACATAGATGGATGATACAAGTAAAAGATTACTTATAAAGATAAAGTAAAAATAAATATTCAATAAATCATATAGGTTACTTTAAAGAATATAAATATTAATATTCAAATATATATATATATATATATATATATATATATATATATATATATATATATATATACAATATAATTAGCACTTAGCACTTTGCACCTTGCACCTTTGCATCATTTGCTTTGAAAATATCGTCCGATTTTTATAAAACAAAGTTTTTAGTTTTTACGGTAAGTTTTATTAAAAATATTACAAAAGGCGCATATGTTGATTCTCGAGGAAACTCTTGCGATTTAATAATATTTTTTGAACATTGTATTTTAGTATGCATTTTTAAACTCTATTGATTTAACAATATCGTTTTCGTTTGACTTAGAATCAAGGATGGCCAAGAACATGGTTTAAGGTATTTTAAGTATTCTAGTAATATTTAATGCACAAATTGTGTTTAAGTTAGTTGTACATTGTGGTGAAATAATTGTATATTTTGATGATGGAGTGAATTAAATTGTGTATTAATTGTATATGGTGAATAATATTTTTTTTAGTTTTATTTGTGTTTTAAATACTTGTAAATAATGTTTCCTTACTTGTATTTGCTGAAAAATCTATTTTAGAAAATCTTAAAAAATTAATTAGGACGGAATTGTCTTCCTCCATTATAAGTAATATAGATATAGATATAGATATAGATAGATATGTGTAAATGTGTATAATCATATAATTAGGACCTTACACCTTGCATCATTTGCTTTGAAAAAATCGTCCGATTTTTATAAAAAAAAGTTTTTAGTTTTTACGGTAAGTTTTATTAAAAATATTACAAAGGCGCATATGTTGATTCTCGAGGCACTCTTGCGATTTAATAATATTTTGTGAACATTGTATTTTAGTATGCATTTTTAAACTCTATTGATTTAACAATATCGTTTTTGTTTGACTTAGAACCAAGGATGACCAAGAACATGGTTTAAGGTATTTTAAGTATTCTAGTAATATTTAATGCACAAATTGTGTTTAAGGTAGTTGTACATTGTGGTGAAATAATTGTATATTTTGATGATGGAGTGAATTAAATTGTGTATTTATTGTATATGGTGAATAATATTTTTTTTAGTTTTATTTGTGTTTTAAATACTTGTAAATAATGCTTCCTTACTTGTATTTGCTTAAAAATCTATTTTAGGAAATCTTAAAAAATTAATTATGAGGGAAGTGTCTTCCTCTATTATAAGTAGTATAGATATAGATATAGATATAGATATAGATATATATGTGTAAATGTGTATAATCATATAATTAGGACCTTACACCTTGCATCATTTGCTTTGAAAAAATCATCCGATTTTTATAAAACAAAGTTTTAGTTTTTACGGTAAGTTTTATTAAAAATATTACAAAAGGCGCATATGTTGATTTTCGAGGCACTCTTGCGATTTAATAATAATTTTTGAACATTGTATTTTAGTATGCATTTTTAAACTCTATTGATTTAACAATATAGTTTTCGTTTGACTTATACCAAGGATGACCAAGAACATGGTTTAAGGTATTTCAAGTATTCTAGTAATATTTAATGCACAAATTGTGTTTAAGGTAGTTGTACATTGTGGTGAAATAATTGTATATTTTGATGATGGGGTGAATTAAATTGTGTATTAATTGTATATGTTGAATAATGTTTTTTTTTAGTTTTATTTGTGTTTTAAATACTTGTAAATAATGCTTCCTTACTTGTATTTGCTTAAAAATCTATTTTAGGAAATCTTAAAAAATTAATTAAGAAGGAAGTGTCTTCCTCCATTATAAGTAGTATAGATATAGATATAGATATAAATAATAATTTTCTCATTATGTCCATAAAAAAGTAGTGACTAATTTTTTTTTACTCCGCCTTATTACAACTTCATATATTTTGACTTGGCAAAGTAGTCAACAATACGGAACCTTCGTAGTTTAAACAAAATCATACACCGTATCAAGAAATATTTAAACACAAAAATGATTTCAAAAATTTGTAACAATTCAATTTGGTATTAATATATTTTCCCGGATTTTCTGCAGCAATTCACTGGTATGAATAAATTAAATAAATTCCAAATATTTAATACAATTTTGTTCCAACACCGATCCTTCGCAGGAAATGAAATCAAGCAAAACCCACATGCTTTTGTTCTGTCTCTTTCCACTCACCGTTTCAAATTTAGCACTAAATAAACAATAATAATTCAAAATCCCATCATTTATTGATCCAATATTCACATTTTTAACCTTATAAAAACTCATTGTAACCGTTGAGTTTACTAATACCAATTCCAATATTAAAATCACACAGCATAATCTGTAAAAAAATTATATTTTGTCCTTTTTAACTGGCTCTTAGATTCTTCTTATTTGACTATTGACAAAAAGGATGATATTGAACGAATAACCTATATTGAGAATTACTGAGTACATGCCATTTTTATTGATCACCAAATCGTTTTATAGCAAATTGAATGAAATTGATTGAATCACATCCGTTTAAACACCCTCAAAGGCATTTTCATAAAAGAGCTCATCTTCAAACATTACTAGGTATATATTTTGAGGTGATAAAGTAAAAAGGTTCGAATCATTCTCATGTGCGCGTATCTGAGTCAAAATTTCATTTATCTCAAATAACCTTAGCATACAAAAAAAACTCATTTGCTTAATAGTGTTACAAACACGTCACTAATGAAGTAACCATGTAACCGTGTCAAAATGTGTTACGTAAAAACAGCCTAACCCGATACCTCAAAATCACAAAGTTTCATGATTTCGTTTCCAAATACGATAGACTAATTTTAGGAAACTAGTATCATTTCGAACATGGTCACTTTTTACACACTTAGCCAAAAAGATAACACTGGTGACTAGAGACATCATCTCTTCCCCTTTCCACCATATATACCACTCCTTTTTCCTCATAATCCTTCACTACCTCTCCTCATTTTTCTCTCACTCTCTGCATTTTACACAAAATTGGTTTATCAAAAAACTAACTAAACTGATAAACCAATACAACAACATTGTCAATGGCAAAATCATTAGCCACTTTGTTTCTGCTAATTGCAATTGTACCTTTAGTTTCATCAAGTCACCATGACTATGGTCAAGCATTGTCCAAAAGCATTTTGTTTTTTGAAGCTCAACGATCCGGTTATTTGCCCGGTAACCAACGCGTAAAATGGCGTGGTAATTCGGGTTTACTCGATGGGAAAGCTAGTGGGGTAAGTTGTACACAACTATGTTATAACATTTTAACATGCTACATTAGTGTTTTTTTATGTTTTAAATATATGGGACTAATTGGATTTTGGTTTTGTTTTGTTAAGATTGATTTGGTTGGAGGATACTATGATGCGGGTGATAATGTGAAGTTTGGTCTTCCAATGGCGTTTACTGTTACAATGATGTCATGGAGTATTATCGAATATGGTTCGCAAATGATGTCTAGTGGTGAACTTGGTCATGCTATGGATGCTGTCAAATGGGGAACTGATTACCTTATTAAAGCGCACCCGCAGCCTCATGTTTTATATGGCGAGGTAATTATATGTTACTTTAGCGGGCATTTGTTAACAACAAACTTTTAATTTATTGATAAAAAAAAGTTATGGTTGACTAAAATTGTTATGCTTTTTAGGTTGGTGATGGTAACACGGATCATTATTGTTGGCAAAGGCCAGAGGATATGACGACTTCACGAAGTGCTTATAGAATTGACGAAAATAACCCAGGGTCGGACCTAGCTGGAGAAACCGCAGCTGCAATGGCTGCGGCTTCTATAGTGTTTCATAGGTCCAACCCTGCTTATTCAAGAGAACTACTAACCCATGCCCACCAGGTCAGTTTATTAGCTACTACTATTGTCTTTTTCTTGCTTTCACATTGTTTTATTCTAGTTGAAAATGGTACAAGTAATAAAAGCAAAAGGTGCAACTACTTCTTGTGTTCGAATTAAATATGTATACAAATAAATAACTTTTACAAATATCAGTGACATATTTAATTGGGGAATTGATTTTTGTACCTATAAAAGTTGATTCGTATACCATATTTACTAATTCGTGTTTAATGAATTAAATATGTTCATATTTGGTAACTATATCGCTTGCTGCTTTATGCCATGATATGTTTGTTTTCCTTATTAATTCAATTAAATACACGTTAATGCTCCATGTAAAAATGGAGTCTTTATTACTTTTAACTAAACACGATCAATAACTTGTCTCGTCAATTCTTAGAGAAATAATTTAGTTACATTATATATTTCTCTTTTATGTATTATATGCGAGTTATGGTTTATTTTAGTAAAAAATTATCAACCATAACTCGCATTTGTTCTTAGTCCGCACATATCAGTAAAAAACAATCCAAATGTGGGTTCGTGATTGAGTTCAAGTCTCTCGAATACCCATATGAGTCAATGTGTCGCAACTATTGGGTAACCTGAACATGAAAAACGTTAGGCATTGTGCAAGTTAGCAAAAGGTAAAGGCGTACGTTAGTGAAGTAGTTGAAATAAATATAGGCAGTTAAGGTTTTTAATGAGTTTAATGTCAGGCTGGTTGTTGACGGTGTAAATTTGCAGACTTACCTATCTACCAGCATTTTACTTTTGCTTATCATCGTATAGTGATTGCCCTATGTTGTTCCTTTCATTCTCAATGTACTGCAACTTACAACTATAGAAGCATAAAGTACAAATAATGTGTATATTCATTTTATTAAGTACATGTGTTTACATTTTCATGTTACATATCGGTTTCATTCACATGGGTTGTGTCTGTTTATGTGCTAACTTACAACTACTTGGCATCATTTCTAAAACTTTGTTGTTTTCTTACATATAGAATCCTAAGAATTATTTCTTTTTCTTACTTGTTACATAGTGACAAAAAAAAGTGTAATTTAGCTACTCTTTTGCTCCTTTTTTCGTAGGCAAGACAAAAGAAAAACGTAATTTCATTTATACCATTTTATTGATGATTTTTAATTTTAATTTGCTCATGGTATGCATAAAATATTTGTACCTTATGAAATACAATATGCATATGAGATGACAGCCGTTAAACATTACTAATTAAATACTTTACCAAAATTCGAAAAATGTTACATTAAAATACCTCTCAAGTTATCAAATATATATAGTATGACGTGCAACAATATATAATTAATCCTCAGATGTTTATATTAAACAATTTATCTATAAACGTTGAACATTCTCTCAGTTTCCAAAAAAAATACAAATCTTGTTATATTGGGGCATTGAAAATTTTACACGACACTCCTGTTTTAGTATTTTCATAAACTCTAATTTTCCATTTTATTGATGTTTAGCCATTACTTGAAGTTACTACTTTGATAATTTATCACAAATTTTCTTTGTACTAAAAACTATCTTAGTATTTTACAATTAAACACGTTATTCTTTTTACATAAACAATGGGTATGTCGTTTTTTAAAATCATAAGTATTGAAGTCAAATTGACACAATTAAATAACATGAATAGAGTACCTTATTTGACTTAAGAAATAGTTTGCATACTTTTGTTTCATGTTCTAACATGTACTTTTTCATCAAATAATTAAAGTTTCTATCGTGGTCGCTTTTATATGTTTTCAACTTGAGTGTAATTGCCGTCTATCACGGATAATTTAATTGATGACACAAATAATTTTACTAAAATTAAAAATAAAATAAATAAATATGTACACTTTTGCCACGTGACACCTTTCACACCGTCGGTGAGTTTTAAGTACATATAGTTAATGCACATTTAACCCCACATATTTAACACTATTAGTATATTTACTATTATACCCCTGCACATGTGACTAATTTACGTTTGTTATTTTTTCAGCTATTTGATTTTGCCGACAAGTACAGGGGCAAATATGACAGTAGCATATCTGTGGCCCAGAAATATTACAGATCAGTCAGTGGATACGCCGTACGTTATTTTACAGCCTTAACTTTAATTTTTTTTTTACATTGATGTTAAAAATGAGTAAAATTGTTTGTGTTTTAATTTACTTTATGTCTATAGGATGAGTTACTTTGGGCAGCTGCTTGGTTGTACAAGGCAACAAATGAGCAATACTACTTGAACTACTTAGGTGAAAATGGCGACAACCTCGGCGGAACCGGGTGGGCCATGACCGAGTTTGGTTGGGATGTTAAGTATGCCGGTGTTCAGACCCTTGTCTCTATGGTAAATAATTTTGTTGTCAATAACTTTAAATATGGGTTATATAGCTGGTTGAGTAACATGTCAAAATACTATTTTGAAATCTATTCAAAATAATTATAAACATAATGAGAGATTTATAAAACCTTGATAAGATGTAAGCGATTAACAACTACTGATAAAATCAATGGACATGTTCATTTAAATGTTTTAGAATTGAGCCATTTTTATGTACAATGATGCATCCTAAATAATTGATCATTCAGAAAACTTAACGAGTTAATCTATTGTATGTAGTTTTTAATGGGAGGTAAGGCCAATGAACATGCCCCAGTGTTCGGGAAATACCAAGATAAAGCTGAGATGTTCATGTGCTCGTGTATGGGCAAGAGTTACCACAATGTTCAAAAGACTCCTGGAGGTCTAATTTACCGCCAAAGATGGAACAACTTACAATTTGTCACGAGTGCTGCTTTCCTCCTCACTGTCTACTCTGACCACTTGACTTCTGCCCGAAAGGACTTGGAATGTCCTACAGGGAGCGTTGCCCCATCCGAGCTTCTTGCATTCGCCAAGTCTCAGGTAAGCAAAAATACTAATACGAAAGATGGTTTTTACGTTTTAGAAAAATTAACCATAATGTGACATTTTGCTTTGTTATTAACCTTTTTTTTTTTGAAGGTGGACTACATTCTTGGAGACAACCCAAGAGCAACAAGTTACATGGTTGGATATGGAAACCACTTCCCACAACAAGTTCACCACCGTGGTTCATCTATTGTGTCTGTTAAGGTTAACCCATCGTTCGTTAGCTGTAGAGGTGGTTATGCTACATGGTTTAGCCGTAAAGCGAGTGATCCTAACCTCTTGGCTGGTGCTATTGTTGGAGGTCCTGATGCTTATGACAACTTTGCCGACCAAAGAGATAATTATGAGCAAACTGAGCCTGCTACATATAACAATGCACCACTTCTTGGAGTCTTGGCTCGGCTCATTGGTGGTCATGCTACCCACGAGCAGCTCCTTCCAGGTAAATTTCGTCACGTTTTTTATTATATAGATTATCATCACCGAAAGCCTTTTTGTGCTCTTTGTTTATTAAGTTTTTGTTAATCTTTTGCAGTTGAGGTTCCTCTTCATAAACGAACTCCTGTTCAACCAAAACCTACACCAAAAGCTAGAGAATCTCCTTTTTCATGTAAGTATCAATTCCACCATTTTGTTATTGATTTATTTTTTGGTTAAGGAATGAAAATCTGAAAAATATAAACGTTATACTTTATAGATCAATATACTAAGGGTTGTACTTTTCATTTGTAGCTCCACTAGAAATCGATCAAAAAGCGACAACTTCATGGGTATCGAATGGAAGAACATACTACAGATACTCGGCAGTAGTGACCAACAAATCTGGCAAGACCATCAAGAACTTCAACCTCTCCGTTTCCAAGTTATATGGTCCACTTTGGGGTCTCACCAAGACCGCAGGCGGTTCATACGGATTCCCAACATGGGTTAGCTCATTACCAGCTGGCAAAAGCATAGAGTTTGTCTACATCCATAGTGCTTCTTTTGCTGATGTCTCGGTATCTAGCTACACCTTAGCCTAAAAATCATGATCAAGTGTCAAAAGAGACTGATAAACGTCTTCTAACAAGCTACGATTTTAAGGGGTTTTGTTAGAATTGTGAAGTTATACAAAAAACTAAAGCTACTACTCGAGGGGGATTTTTGGGTTTTGTTTCCGTGTTTGAAATAAGGTCTGAAGAATAGAGGAAGAAGAGAGCGATGAGAGTTTATTATGACAAGTGCTCATCCTCTTTCACCTCCTCCTTCGACAGGTCTTTTTTTTCTATCTAAATATGGAAAGTGAGTGGCATTATGCAGTTGAGTTGAGTGAGTATACAAGAGAACTATAGCTCTCAACATGGTAAAAAGAGAGATTAGAGTACTTTATTTCTGGTTTTTTTGCGTTCTGTTTTTTTTTGGTACTTCAAATCAGCTTTGAAGTGTGTTTGTTTCTTTGTTTTATGATGTTGTAAAATTGGCAGCATCTCTTTAATTTTCTATATGAATATAGATTGTGCAATCTGCTTGTATTTATGTTGGTATTAAATCTATAATAGATTTAGGACTTTCTATAAGAGTAAGTCTTAAAAAAATAAGCCTACACACTTACTATAAAAAGATAGTCAATAGTTTGCATACACATAATTAAAAGTTGATTAATAGTTTTAAATTGTTTGAACTTGTAACAGCAACCCATTTCAAAAACATGTAACAACCCACTTTATAATGGGTATTTATGTGAGCTTTAGACTTTAAGTTGTAAACGTATTTGTGATTTTAAAGTCAAAGTACTAACTTTCTTTTTAATAAAGACATTATTGTTCAAAAGAGGTCTACCAAAAGTTAAATAATATTATGCATTGATACGGAATCACTTGATAAAAAAATATGTTCGATGTTTTGGTATAAGTGAGCTTGGGTTGAAGTGGACACGACTTGACCCGACCCGACTCCTTAACTATTTGAGTTGTTGAATTTTTGCTAAAGACGGAACCACTTTGAATTTACGGCTGAAATACTGTGCCATCGTAAAAAAGTTCTTTGAAAAGATTATCGCCGGAAAATAAAATCACACGGGTACCCGCCGCTGCAACGCATGGGTACCGGGCTAGTTAACTAGAATGGCTTAATTCACTTACATATGGCTTGCATGCTTGTGCAGTTTAAACCTGGTTTCTTATTTAGACACAATTGAACATTTTTTAGAAACTGCCGTACAACCAAAATGTTATTCTCCAAACTGTGACAAGGTTAACAATGCTTGCCGCAGCAAAATAGTAGCGGTACAAATATTTAGTCGAATACTAAAATAATTTCATAATGTCAAAAATATTCAACATAATTGTAAGAACATAGAAACACTTGATTCACAAACTTATAACTACTTTATACAGCATATATTAATTCAAACTAAAGTTTATAAAATATTTGTTGGATTTTGTGTATCAAATAGTGATAATCAAGATAACAACTTAACAAGCCTGAGAATTGTGTTTGATCATTGTTAGATTGTAGTGTTTCGACTCTTAGTGCCTCAAATATCACGAAATCCACTATTTGATAGTTCAGAGAATCACTCAAAGTTCTGAGACGCGAAAAAGATGAGCAAACACACAGTTTGTTTGGTGTGTTCTGTTTTTAGACCAAAGTCATTTATCTTTAAATGTTTCTCATATAATATTAAAAGCGGTTGGCCAGACAAAGTGTTTGGTAAAGAAGTTGTGTCGTCGTTTGGTGTTTTAGTATGGCTAGATTCATATCATCCTGCACTTACAGTAATGTTTCCTCTATTCTCTTCGTTCAGAAATTCATATCTCTCTTCAAACTTACTGAATTTGTCGATTTAGGTAAGTTTCAATATTTTGTGTAGGGTGTTCAAAGAAAGCCTAGAGAAGGTTGATCTAAAAGGTGAGAGCTTTGCCAACGCAGAATTGATGGCATATCCGTTTGCCTTTTAAATGTTTCTCATAGTCAAAGAATCGACAGTTCTGCACTTTGGGCTCTCTCAGTTAGACAGTTATGCCACGCGCATTCCTTTTTTTTCTTCATCTTTTTAAATCTGAGTCTTTATAAAACATTCCATGTTCCTTCATTTTTTTAATTATGCTACTCTTTAGCCAGAGTTGAGCAAAACATAACGAAAACCGAATCGAACCGAAAAACCGAGCCGAATCGGTCCAGCAGAAACCGAACCAAGAAAAACACACCTATACCGTTTAAACCGAGAAAGACAACTACACCGTCTAAACCGACACAAAACTGAAACCGACTGAGTCACTCCGGTTCGGTTCTTGGTTCATGTTTTCCACGAAATCGGTTTTTGGTTTGGTTTGGTTTTGGTCGGTTTGGGTCAAAAATGGAATATTATCACATTAGGTGTGGTTTGGCTGATGCGTTCATCTCAAGAGGATTTTCTGGTGCATAGGTTCTTGTGGACAGTTGGATCATGAAATGAGATACTAGAGAGCACGACCCAATAGGCGGCTCGATTGGGTAGTAGATGGACAAGGAAAAAAGCTGGAATGGTGTAAGAAACATTATGGTCGCTTCTGGCTGCTGAGTTTCAAGATGCTGCTTCTTCTGCTACACCGAAAAGTGTTTTTGATCCCATCTAGTTTGTGTGTTTAACTTAGTTGTCTCCTAAATTATTAATATATTCTTTAAAACACAAGCTTCCACCCCCCCCCCCCCCCACTTCTTCTTGTTTTTTTATTTTTTATTTTTATAATCTATGTTTCTAGTTTTTTGATGATTTATGGTTGCTAATAGACACTCTTTATGACTTGATTTTGGGTTTTGATGTCATTGCTATGCTTATGTGGTAATATTATGTAGTTATGTCATTCTGTGTAAGAGAGAAGAAAATGCACTTCGGTATTTGTCCTGATGGTTACTGTCCGGCAGATTGTCCTCTTGTGTACTTCTTTCCAGCGGAACCGCCGTATAGGGATGAAAGTTTGGAAAAGGCTATCAAACTCTTTTCTGGAAGAAAATGGATGAGGTAATGAGACGTATGTCTGATGCATAGTTGCATACATTTCGAGAGAAGTTGATGCTGCAAAGGCTCTTCTGGAGATTTGGACCGTGGAATATGAAGCCAGACAGAAAGACCAATAGCTGGACTGCCTGGGACTATCAGAAAAACTTAAATGGTATAGTCAAGATTGTGGTCCGCTTCCAACTCTTTCCGCTGTTCAGGAGAAAGGTGTTTCTCAACCGTCTAGTTTAGCTTGTTTAGATCAGGTCAGTTGTAATTAGTTGCATACTTTCGGAAGCAATAAGGATTGAACAGGAGTTCTTTTTACTTTGTTGTCTTCCAAGTTGGAAAATTAGTAATATTGTTTTAACAAAATTTTCCCTTTGTTGTACACGATTTTGGTTTCTAATAATGTCTACCTATGTATCTATTTTATCTATACTACATTATAAATGTATTTAGGACTTCCTATAAAAAAAAGTCTTAAAAATATAAGCCTACACATGTTACTATAATTAGTAATTCATATAATTAAGAAAAGAAGCATAATGTACAACAATTTAATGCACATAATTTTCAAACGTACAAGACAATAAGCATAACATACACCACTTTAATGCACATATTAAAAAAACAAAATACCATATTAATATAGTCAATTAATTAACTGATCAATAAATACAATTAATACAGCTATTAAAACACCCCTAACATAATAAATACAAATTATCAAGTATATTGTACAACCAAATTAAACACAATTACTACATTAAATGTCTTTAATACAAATAATATTCAGGCTCGAACGGGCAACATGCCAAATGGGCTTGAGCCCGAACGGGCACGGGCTAAACAAAATTCTTTAAATCCGTAAATTTATTGTCAAAAAGAACATAATAAACTAAAATACATGATTCACTTGAAAATTTTATTTCAGAGTACCTGCTGCCGCAACGCGCCGGTACCCTGCATTAAATGTCACTAATACAAATAATAAAGCACATTATACAAAATATTAAAGCCCGAACGGGCAACGGGCAAAATGGGCTTGAGCCCGAACAGGCACGGGCTAAACGGGCTCGAGCCCGAACAGGCGCGGGCCAAACGGGCTCGAGCCCGAACGGGTACGGGCTAAATGAAATTCTTGATATCTGTAAATTTATTGTCAAAAGAAATATAATAAACTAAAATACATGATTCACAGAAAAAAATTATTTCAGGGTACCCGCCGCCACAACGCGCGGGTACCCTGCTAGTTATTAATGATTGACATTGTGTTGGGTCTGATTTTATTAGGCTAGTCCCAATCGTGACCGGAGATGACCCAGGTCACCAGGTGCCACATCAGTTTTCTATCTCCGACGACCAGACATGACCAGGATGCCACAGTCGATGACCCAAGTGTTTTTTTTTTTTTTTTTTTTTTTTTTTTTTTTTTTTTTTTTTAATTCAAACATTTTAAACATTAAATTTAAATTCTTTAAAATTAAAAAAAATTATAATATGAAATTAAAAAAAAAACATTAAAATACTTAAAAGAGTAAAGAGTGAAATTACACTATAGATACAACCCTACCAGTCACAAATTCAAATAGGAGCGGGATTATTTAAAATTCAAATTCAAAATCACAGCTACTTGATGACACTATATATACAACCCTACCAGTCCACCAATTCACACACACAACTCACACAACTCACACACAAAAATGTCTCGCAAAGATTTTTCTCAGCAATTCCCAAGTCCACCAAAGTTGCCGGAAACAAGCTTTTCAACTTCACCACAATTTCCTCCAACTAGCTTTTCAACTTCAGAAGAAGTTGAAGTTTACTCAACACCACCGGAAAATGTCTTTCCGGTTTTCCAACCGTAAAACCTATTTTTAAACACTCCACCAGTGAACAATCCAATTGTTCCAACTCTACCTGTGAACAGTCCACAGGTGGATCTTGAAAACAACCCATTCGGGTTAAGTGAGGCTTCCCTTCGTCAACTTGAACAGGACGAAGAAAATCATAGGGAGATTATGGAAGAGCAAGCATGTGAGAAAGTTGCTCGTCGTGAGCAAGAAGCAAGGGAAGCTCAGTATCTCCAAGATAACTATTTTGACATAATGGAGAATCGGCTCGTTAATGGCGAGTTTAATTCCCCTTCAAGTTCTGAGGGTTGGGTCTCAGATGATTCATATTTTTAAGTTTTAGTAGTTTTATTTTCATCAGTATGCGTTGTAGTTTTTTATGTTTAAGCGTATTATGTATTTCATGTTTTCAGTTAATTGTTCAAGTTTCAATTTGTGTTTTTCCCAACTCAAGAAATAAAAAGAAAAAAAAGAGAAAAAAAATAGGGAACAAGCAATATTAAATAGGTCGGTTTTTGAACCGATGTCCCAAAAAAATGATACTCGACCGATGTGATGACCCATGGCCACAACCATATCGACCGATGTTAACATCGGTCGTGGCACCAATTTTTCGACAACCGACCGATGTTACACCCACGAATGGGACTAGCCTTAGGCATATGTAGTTAATTTGAATGATTAATGTTTTACTCTCTTTGGGGGTTGATCTTGGTTTGCCTATAGTTAAATAAAAGGCAAATGTTTTTAAAAGTTATCATATTTGTCACAATCTGCTTTTTGGGTTGGGACCAAATTATTTTTCTTTTATGGGTACTTTTTTTTTCAAATTCATCTTTTTTAGGATACTATGTGACATTTTTGTCTTTCGAGAAAAAAAATTTTCTATTAGCTAAGGGAGGCAAAAATGTCAACAAAAATCTCAAAAAAAAAAAAAAAAAAAAAAAAAGAAAAAAGAAAAAAGAAAAGATGAATTTGAAAGAAAAGTACCTACAAAAGCAAAATATTGTGTTCGCTACCCACAAAAGAAAATGATGGCAAATATGATAACTTTTAAAAAATTTGCCCTTAAATAAACGATTAATGTTTTGTACTCTTTGGGGACTGATTTTGGTGTTTAATGTCCTTGCTACGCTTATGTTGTAAGACTAGGTTTATTGGTGAGGGTCACCAATCGGTTGAAGTACAAAATCAAATAAATACTCAATATAATATTAAGTTTGTACAAAGTTGGAAAAGAATGCTACAACCTCGTCACCAACTTGGTTAGGGCTGAGCAATCCCGACCTACGACCGACCGACGACCGAATCCGACCGACAACGACCGACACAAACCGACCTTAACTCGGGTCGGGACTCGGGATGGGTTTTCAGCCTTGTCGGGACTCGGGAGTCGGGATTGTTTCGGGATAACACAAAGAAAACAATACAAATCGATTTGTTTCGGGACTCGGGTCGGGATTCGGGATTATCCGAACTAGAATCGGGTCGGGATTCGGTTAGAATTTTCAGCCTTCTCGGTTTCGGGATGGGTCAGGATCGGGTCGGGACGGGTCGGTTTCGGCTTGATACTCAACCCTAAACCTGGTCACTTTGTGACTTTCATTTTTCTAACCAAATCTGCCACATATCATGATATAAATGGCTATACATATTTTCTTTGTAATTAACTTAATATAAAAGAAGTAATATTATATGTTAGGTTGGGTTGTTGATAAATGATTAAAAAGTTGAGATTGGTTGTATGTATTGTTGTATAGGTAGAGGAATAAAAAAATAATATTTTAATAAAAGATTAAATTGTGATAAATTATTGATAAAGATAGTCTAACAACCAGGTAACTTGATAGAAGACCAATTTGAGATGGTCAATCTCCCAAGAAGTAGATTAAAGAGACAGATTAATAAGACCCTTGAGCGGATTAGACTCCAAAAAATAAAGAGAGGCAAGACTTGAAACTAAGTTTCTTTTTCATTCATTTTCATCTCTCCTACTAATACAATTCATCACAATTTATAGTACAAAGGACATGCAAACTCTCGGTTCTAAATAATTACCCACTAGCCTACAGAATAGAGAACATGCATGGAACTAATCAACTAAATAAACGTGGGAACTAAAAATGTGAAAACATTAACATGCATGAGGTATGTTGGAAAGTTGCTAATCTTGCATGAAGACTCGGTCTCTTTGTGTACATATCAATACCCCGCGCCTAAAAACGAGTCTTGTCCTCAAGACTCATGGTGGTGTACTGTGTGTCATGTGGTTTCCAAGAAGGTTTCAATTCGAATTGGATAAAAACAAACTTTGGGGGATGACAACGGTGACCGATATGAAATGTATTCATACAACGAAATTTGGCTAACTTGTCCTTAACGAGCTTGGCAAGGCCATAATTCGGATGAAGGGTAGCTGACTGAAAGATGGTTTTATCATGTTGGAATGTTGGTGTTTTGGAAGCTCGGTAAGTAGGCATTTGTGTGGCAATTTCGTTTACAAGTTTGTGATTCTTGTTGGCAGTTGGAGGTGGTAACTGGGTAAAGGGAACTTGCGTGGTGACCTCGGTGTCAATCTCAGTGATGGTTGTAACAAGGTTGATGGTGGTGGTGATGTTCATAGGAGTACTAGTGTTTTGAGTGACAACGTCTTTCGAGATGATTTCGAGTTGGGCAGCGGACGAGCAAAAGGCGTGAACCACTATAGCTAGTTGATCCGCTAGATCAGCCAACTTTTCTAAGACATCTCGTGAGTAACGTGTTGGAGGCAGCGAGTAAGGCAATGAAAGCACCATTGATAGAAGACCGATTTGAGATGGTCAATCTCCCAAGAAGTAGATTAAAGAGACAGATTAATAAGACCCTTGAGCGGGTTAGACTCCAAGAAATAAAGAGAGGCAAGACTTGAAACCAAGTTTCTTTTTCATTCATTTTCATCTCTCCTGCTAATACAATTCATCACAATTTATAGTACAAAGGACATGCAAACTGTCGGTTCTAAATAACTACCCACTAGCCTACAGAATAGAGAACATGCATGGAACTAATCAACTAAATAAACGTGGGAACTAAAAATGTGAAAACATTAACATGCATGAGGTATGTTGGAAAGTTGCTAATCTTGACTCGGTCTCTTTGTGCACATATCATAACTATTGTTGCTTCTAATGAAAAATGTGTACTTAAACTATAAAGCAAGCACGTATCATGCTTTTAATTTAACAAATCTAGTATGTGTTATTATGATTGACACAAAAAATATATATCATACCAAAAACAAAACTATACTTCAGTTATGCCGTCACTTGCTTCCATTTGATATATTCTTTATCCACAACAATCTTTCTGAACTTATTGCTTCTATTTTGGCTACTCAGGTAGAATCATTGCTTTAGTTATGCAAACAGTTACCTACTAATTTGTTGAATGGCTTTATTTGTGTCTTGTTATTTGACAAGGGAAATAATAAGTTTAATAAAAAGTGTGCCTTGTGGTCTTATGTGTATTTCTTCATGTCTGCTCGTATGTAAACTGGTCTGTGTGTGGATTTAGTTTTTGGCAACAAATGTTAATGACAATATCAGGTCTTGTTATGGACTTATGGTGTTTCATATTAGTTGTTGGTGTTAGGGCTTATTTGGTCTTTCCATATTTAATTTAGAGGCTGCTACCTCATGATTTTGGTTATTGTTTCTCCATTTTTATCAGCGCTTTTAGAATTAAAATTTAAAAATAAATAAATATTATTGCTTATTTGCTATTTAACAAGTGCCCCAATACATGTTTCTTCCAAAAGTAATTTTTTATCTATACTACTATATAAAGCATTTAAGTTGTGGGCTCCACAAAAAATTAAGATAAGGAGCTCCAATCATTGAGTGACATGTGTCACTTCTCTAACTAAAAAATAACAAAAAGCAGAAGCTCTAACAAACTAAAATAAGGAGCTTCAATAATGGGGTGACACATGTCACTTCTTAACTAATTAATCACCTATATTTTTAAATTTAAATATCTTTTAATTCGTTTAATTTTTTTATGATCTAATTTCACCATATTTTTTAAAATTTTGTGCTCTTTAATTCAACATCCATTTTGATATATTTTTATGAGTTTTTAGTTTTTACATTTTTAGTAGGTTTATTTTATTTTGATTCAAATTTTTATAACTTTAACCTTTATTTCAATCAATACAAACTTTATTTATCAAAATCATTTACTTTTGAGAAAGTGTTTGACGGGTAAGAGATTGTGAAGGTCTTTTTATATGCGGGAATAATGATGTCCCGAGAAATTTACGGAAAACCCAAATAAACACATACAACTAACACAAATACATTTGAAGTGTTGTGAAATGAATTCACTAAGCGGGTAAGGAATTGGTTGGGTTAGCAATTCATTTACTATATTTATTATATTTATCGCCGCCGCTGTGTGCGGGTATCCAACTAGTGTTTTTAAATGGGTTTAAATGGGCGAGTTTGGTAATGGGTTAAAATGGTATTAGTTTTTATGAAAACATCTGTTGTATAACATTTATAATGGCTAGTGAACATCAAACAGTTAAACTAGAGAAAATGAACTATGTGAGAGAGAAAAATAGGGTTAGTAATTTCCCGTCGAGAACGTGAGACAAAAAACACGAGAAATAGTGAGTTCGAGAGATCAAGGCACTTAGGAAATAGATGGCAATACAATGGCAATCAATTAGGAACTAATTACATCGGTGGAAACCGTAACTCGTCGGTATCGTTTATGTTTTTCAATTTTCCAGAAGATTGGGGAATGGGACAACTATGGATGATCTTTAAGAAGTATGGCACGGTGTTTGACATGTTCATGGTACAAAAACAGCTTCGAAATGGTCAGAAATATGGTTTTGTTCGGTTCAAATATGTGAGAGATGTAGAAGGATTATTGGAACAGTTAAGAAAGATAAAGGTTGGAGAAGAATGGCTGAAGGGGTCGTAGCAAAGACCAGGTGGGAGCTGATGAGACGAGGGGATATGTGAAGAGGGATATGAAGGTGAATGGTGGTGGGGGGGCTCGGGAAGGAGCCGAATGGGATAATATGGACAAGCATAGATTCGTGGACGTTGTTAATGGAATGATTAAAAGAGATGAGTGGGACAAAAGATATAGGAATGTGGATGTGCCAAGAACATACCAAAACAACGTTAATGAGATGAAAATGGGTGCTACAGGAGGTGGTAGGACTTTTGAAATAGATGAAAAGGATGGTAACAGTGAGCTAATGGCGAGGAGTGTGGTGGGGGAGCTGAAAGCTATGTGTTTCCTCACAAAACTCCTTGTGTTGTGTGAAGAACAAGGAGAATGTATAACATTGAAGTGAAGTTGCTTGGGGGCTTAGAGATATTGGTGGTGTTCGAAATGAAAAAACTGCGGACAATGTATTAAAGGACGAAGAGCTTGGCATAAGGAGGTGGATGCATAAGTTAAGATGGGGTGATAGCTTCCAAAGAATGGCGGGAAGGATAACGTGGATTAATTTTGGGTGTGCCTGTTTCATGCTGGGGTGAATCGGTGTTTCGGAAAATAGCAGCCTTGCATGGGACTATCTTGGGGATGCATAACTGTAGATTAGAAGGTAATCAAAACACGGTATGTGGTCGGATTCATATACACAAAATTAATAAAGGGTTGATCAAGGAAGAGTTACAAGTGAAGTTCAAAGGGAAAACTCATACAGTGAGTGTCGTGGAGGAAGCTAAGGACATAAGTAACTAGGATATTCAGGAGATCAACCATAGAAACAAAGAAGATTATAGTAGTGAGTGTAACATGGGTAACGAGAATGATATGGTGATTGATGAGGCAAATGGGGATGATGGTGATGAAGCTAACAGTGAGAACGACGAGTCTAGCAATGATGAGGTAGATCGCGAACCAATCGGTGAAGAGAATGACAACCAACAGCCCGCCATGGACTCCGATGGCCATAGGAGGGTGGAAGACTAAGGGTCTAACTTCTCGGGGGAAACAAGGGTGAGTGAGACTTTCAACGGAGAATATACATGTTCCAAAAAAAAAGTCGGCTAGGAGCAGTAATGATTTGCATGGGGATATTAAGAGCACAAGGTATGGTAACTAGCAAAGGGATGTTAACCCTTAACATTGTAGCGTTAAGGAATGTTAACCATACCATGTGTGGCGTTAAGGGGGGCGTTAACGGGGCATTTTAAGCCCTAACGTTGCGTTAAAGGCTTGTTTGATTTATTTTTTTTTTCATTTTTGCCCCCTAAATGAAGGGTTGTTTTTGTAAATTGTTGATGAGTTAAGGTTTAACTTGGGTAAGTTATGATAAGGGGTGTTTTTTTGTTGAGTTAAGGTGAAATGTTAAAGATTATGTGGCGCTGACGTGGCATAGTGTTAAACCTTAACCTAGGTTACTATACCTAACGCTCTAATGTGAATGATACATTGGGTAATAATCAATGTTGCAAAAATCGGTCAACTCGGCCGATTAATCGTTAATCGGCCGAGTACCTTGTCAATTTTTGAAAATCGGTCGAAAAATCGGCCTAGGAAAAAAATCGATACTAAGCAGTTAAAAAAATCGGCTGAATCGGCCGATTAATCGGCCGAATCGGTCAAAATCGTTAAATCGTTCATTTTTTAAAAAAAAATAATAATTTAGGCATTCTACTTAATTTGGGGATCGTATATTTCAATTATAACGCACAATGGGCATCATTATCAGAATTGGAGCCTTTTATTGAGGTTTGGAAACATTGCAGGCTTGGAATCGGTTAATATTTTTAGTTTGGTCTCCAGAAATACCAAAAAATTGCCGGAAATGCCAATCCGATTAATCACCGATTAATCCCGACTTGACCGATTACTCGCTGCAGGGTGGTCGACCGCCCGACTACCGATTCACGATTTTTGCAACATTGGTAATAATAAAGAATGTGGGGCCACAGTTGATTTAAATAAAAAAATTAACAATGCAAAAGTTTTATTAAAGGAATGTGATGTTGGAATATGCAAAGGGGATATAACAGGTGAAGATGTCTTGTTGGGTCAGGATATTGGGCCTAAGGAAATAGATAAACAACATGTCCAAAGCAACAATTCGGTTGGGCCTAGTAACAGAAAATACAAACGACAAAAAAATAGTATAAGGAAAACACAAGAGGGGGTAGTTAATTATGAACGGGAAAATGTGAGGGAAGTAGAGCAAAACAGGCCGGTGTGTAGAAGGGAAAAAAGAGAGGTCTCCCCGTCTAGCTCGGTGAGGAGTGGAGGTAGTAGACTAAAGAAAAAATGGAAGACAACTAGTGAAGAGGTTTTGAAGGGTGCGAGGAGGATGTGGGATTTAATCAAGGCAAAGGGAATGAACTAGTGACGAGTAATAAAAAGAAAATTGGCAGGAGAAGCATAAAAAAAGCAATGGAAGTAGCGAGAAAAACAGGGGTGGAGGTTCTAGGAGAGAATAGAAAAGGAATTTCGGATGCTTATAAAGAGTTTTTCGAGGAGGATAGTGATAAAAATGGAGTATTTCGGTTTAGATATGACGGAAGGGGAAGTGAATAGTAACAAATGTAATATTAATATCAAAAAAGTGAAGGAAGTGGGGGAAATGATTGGAGTGTCGTGGGCCTTAGCGGAAGATGGGAAGAATTCAGAGGCTCCAGGACGAGAAAAAGACAACGAGGGAGGGGGTGATGGTCGCAGTCACAATTGATTGTCGTTAAGATTTTTTGTATCGTTTATATATTTTAATTATGAAAGTTATATCCTTAAATGTGAGAGGTTTGGGTGAGGCTGGAAAGAGGGGTGGGTTAAATCGATTATAAGAAGTGAACAACCGGATGTAGTCGGATTACAAGAAACTAAAAGCGGGTTGGTTGATGATTGTTGGGTAGAGGACGTTTGGGGTGGGAGAGGGTATGGATACTCACAATTATCGGCAGTTGGGAACTCGGGGGGAATGATTGTTATATGGGATACGAGGGTTTTTACATGTAAAGAGGCAATTGGGGATGAGAGATTTATTGCGGTAAAAGGAGAATGGAGGGGGAAAGACGAGGAAAATTTTCTAGTGTGTATATATGGACCGCATATGAGCCGTCAAAAATCATCGCTATGGGATAGGTTAGCGGGGTTGATGACAAGGTGGAGGGGTGCGTGGTATTTGTTTGGGGATCTAAATGTTGTTAGGAGTAATGACGACTAGATTAATTCTCAAGTGAATGTTAAAGAAATGACAGATTTTAATGACTTCATTAACGAGACAAAGCTAGTAGAGATTCCAATGGGGGGAAGAAAGTTTACAAAGGTGAGCGATGATGGACTAATGTTTAGTAAGTTGGATCGCTTCTTAATGAATGATGAATTCACTAATTTGTGAGGTAATCTTTCGATAATCGCATTGGACCGAAAGTTGTCGGATCATTGCCCGATAGTGCTAAAGGATGTGGATCTTGACTTTGGGTCAAAAACTTTTTGGATTTTCAACATTTTGTTGGAAGAAACGGATTTTCTATGTGTCATTGAGGAGGCGTGGAAAAAGGATGTGAAGAGAACTCTGCCAGATTGTATGTTTCGTGATAGATTAAAAAATGTAAAGGCAAGGCTTAGATTGTGGAGTAAGGAGAGATTCGGAGATCACAAGACGAAGATTGAATTATAAAGATGAAGCTATGAAATTTGAGATAGAAGCGGAAAAAAGAGCGTTGAGTGATGCCGAGAGAGTCAAGTGGACGGAGGCAAGGAAAAGTTGGGAGGAGATGGAGAATGAATATAGCAATATGCTTCGACAAAAAGCTAGAATCAAGTGGGATGTGGAAGGTTATGAAAATTCAAAGTTCTTCCATTCATATGTTAAGAGAAGGAATAATAAAATAAGCCTTAGGGGGCTTATGTTTGATGGTGAATGGTGCCAGGATCCTAAAGCAATTAATACGGAGGTGGCTAAACACTATAGATATATATTTTCCGAAGGGGTGAATAATAGACCGATTTTTTGTTGTGAAAAAGTAGAAGAAATCGAAATGGAGGATGCAAAAATGTTAGAGAAAAGATTCAACAAAAAGGAGGTATGGGATGCTATTCGTGGATGTGGTGGTGATAAAGCGCCGGGACCTGATGGTTTTAATTTTAGGTTTATTAGGAAACTATGGGATATCATAAAGGTGGACTTATTGAAGGTGATCACATGGTTTTGGGATAAGATGGAGATATCTAGGGGTTGCAATGCATCATTCGTCACTATAATTCCTAAGGTGGCGGATCCAATTGGTCTTAATGATTTTCTGCCCATTAGTCTAATCGGGTGTTATTATAAGATAATATCAAAAATGTTAGCGGAAAGGGTAAAGAAAGTCGTGGGTAATGTGGTAGGGGAGGTCCAAAATGTATTTATAAAATGGAGGTATATTGATGGGGTGTTAATCGCCAACGAGACGATGAACTATCTGAAAAAGAAAATAGAGAGAGGTATAATTTTCAAAGTCGATTTCGAGGAGGTGTATGATAGCATTAATTGGAACTTCTTGTTAAATATAATGAAAATAATGGGGTTTGGTGCTAAATGTGTAGGTGGGTGGAATCTTGTTTAAGGTCTTCTTCTATGTCCATACTTGTAAATGGGTCACCAACGGAGGAATTTGGATTGGAAAGGGGGTTAGACAAGGCGACCCCCTTTCGCCATTTCTATTCATTTTGGCGGTGGAAGGATTAAATGCAATCGTTAACGAAGCGGTAGAAAAGGGTATTTTTAGAGGAGTTAAAGTGGGCGAGAGTAGAGTAACGGTTTCACATCTTCAATATGCGGATGATACTATTTTCTTTGGGGAGTGGAATAAGAAGAACGCTAAAGCTCTTATGTGTATTCTCAAGTGTTTTGAAGAAGTATCCGGACTACGGGTAAACTACAATATGTTAGACCCGTATCCCGGATACAAATAGGCCCCACGTTAGATGAAATTGACCAAGGTTTAATGTGATTGGTTAGTCAATGAAAGTTAAGTTGTAGTCAACCCGATAGTCAAATTATAAGTATTAAATGTTATGTAAATGGTTATAGAAAATATGACGTGTCACAAATACAAGAGAAATGTACTTAAGGGTCCTAAGTTGCCAAGTGCTAAAGTGTTATTAAGTGTTTGTGGCCAAATGTAATGAAAGGGGACTTGAGGGACCTAGTGTGCCAATTAGGCAAACTTGCCTCCTACAATAATCTGGATACTTCTATCATTGTCAGGAGATTGCCAGAAATATGTAGAGAGTGTATATGTGACATGAGAAAAAAGAGGGAAAAGACAAAATGGTCTTGGTGATCAATTGATGAAGGATTGAAGCTCAATTAATCTATCACTAACCATGTTCATATGCAAGTAACCGTTAATTGAAGCTAATTGACGAGATTATAAGTTAGGGTCTATGTACCCTAATTAGGGGAAATTGGGTAAAGATGTTTATAAGATAATTAAGGAGTTATAATGAATATGGCTTAAGTATTATTGAGTTAAGTCAATAAGCTAATGGGATTGATTATCATATAGTCATCATATGGTTATGTAAAAATTAGTAATGATTAGAAAGGGGTTATGGTTATTAAGACCATGACATACTTGATTAATTATGTGTTTATGCCTATAGTGGTGTTGGCTTAAATGTCAAGTATGGAGAAGATGATGTCCTTGGTTTTACTAGCTTGGAATTTAGGTAAGTAAACCGATTATGATGTGATGTTGTAATGATTTTATACATTACGTGTTATATGACTTGTTATGTTAAGGTATTTAAGTGATTGAATGTATGTACTTATGTGTAGGTGTGTTTGAGACTAATTTGACATAACTAGTCATGAAAGTTATCAAGGATAGATTAGGCTAAGATGTGTTGATGAAATATCCTATAAGGATTATTGGTGCGTTAAGTGAGTTAAGGTATGTGTTAATGTTTAATGATTGTAATGGTTAATGAGTTATGATGCGTTATGTATGAATGATTATAATATTATGTTATGATCGTTTTACTTACTAAGCCTTGCGCTTATGGTTTAAGTGTCTAACGTTTTGTAGGTTTAAACATGAAGAAAAGGTAATGCTTGGAAATAAGGCTTAAGGATTCTAATGAGGAAGTCAAGAAGGTTGGTAAGAAAGTAGGAGCTTAGGTAGATACCAAGCTCAAGTCAATGTTGTACCCCCGGAAGTCTAAAATGGTTTGTAAGTGTGTCGTCAAGTGTCAAAGTATATGTCATGGTCTTTGAAGTAATTGGGTCGTCAAACGGTATGTTATAACACGGTCTTAGTGTTTATGGTCATGTTTAAAGAGGTGTTTGGAATAATGTGTAATTATACCCATTTTGGGTTGTAAGCGGGTTAAAGATTATGAAAATGATGTATTATATTATGTTAAAGATTTCTGGAAAGTTTTGTTAAGTTTTGAGTCACGGAAGTATGGTTTCTGGAAAAAGGTGTGGAATATTGTTTTATAAAATTTTCTGCAGGTCCTATATGGCCATATGGTATTTTCGTCCTATATGGCCATATGGTATTTTCAGCATATAGCTATATGACTGCTTTAGAAGTATAATAAAGGGCATATGGTCAGCATAGGACCATATGGTAATTTCAGCATATGGTCATATGGTTGCTTCAGAAGTATAATAAAGGGCATATGGTCAGCATATGACCATATGGTAATTTCATGGCCATATGGTTGTCTCAGAAAATTAAATAAGGGTATATGGCCAGCATATGGCCATATCAAATTTTAGCATATGGCCATACGTTTCCGTCAGAGTATAAATACAGTATTTTTCAGATTTTGTCAATTTTAGAAAAATCATATCTTTTAAACCGTAAGTCGTTATGGGTCGCGCCACCCGTCATTTTGAAGGTATTAAAGTCTAGTTTCATTTAAAAATGGTTTATCTGGAATGTTATAGATTTTCGTCAATGGTAAAAAGAGTAACGAAGGGTCCGTTAAAGTAAAGTCGTTTTCGTGTTAAAGTTTTAATTTTTAAGTCGTGTCGTTCACGGGGCGTAACACAATAAAAGTAAAGTTTATGGTATAGGAGTTAACGACGGGGAAATGGTTGATATGGAAAGGTGGATGGGGTGCGGTATTGGAGAATATCCGTTCACATACTTGGGATTACCGATTGGAGAAAATATGAGACGTGTAAATGCTTGGAAGCCTGTGGTGGACAAGTTCAAGAATAGGTTGACTAATTGGAAAGCTAAAACAATGTCATTCGGGGTCGTCTAACATTGGTTAAATCGGTTCTTGGTAGCTTGCCATTGTATTATTTTTCGATGTTCCGTGTGCCTTTGAGTGTGATAAACAACTTGAAAGAATTAGAAAAAATTTATTTTGGGGTGGGCTCGGGGATCGGAAAGAACTTTCTTGGGTAAAATGGGACACTTTAATTGCAACATTCGGGTTGGGGGATTAAATATTGCGTCGTTGCGGGCAAAAATATTAGCTTTACATGGAAAATGGTGGTGGAGATTCAAAATTGAGGGTGAGGGGTTATGGGTTAAGGTGATCAAAAGCATTCATGAGGTCAATGGTGGGTTAGGGGATTCTAGGGTCGAAGGAGGGGGTGTCAATGGTGGAGGGGGGGGTATGGCGTGATATAGTGCGGGTAGGGGGAGATCGAGGGGCTCAGGTTAGAGTTTATTTCTTCTTGTGTGGGGGTATTGGGGATGGTAAGGATATTAGGTTTTGGGATGATAAGTGGGTCGATAATCGAAGACTTTATGATAGATTTTCTAGGCTTTATCATCTTGATAGGAATAAGAATAGTAGCGTTAAGGAGAAAGGGGCGTGGGTAAACGGGGAATGGTGTTGGGAGTGGGATTGGGTACGAGACATTAGAGGTAGAGTGTGTAATGATTTTGATGAACTAATAGGTGTATTGCAAAATGTTATTGTTTCTAATAATTGTAGGGGTAGATGGAGGTAGAGGATATTTGAAGACGGTATTTTCACGGTCAAAGAGTTATCAAGATTGACTGAGGAAAAGATTCTTCACGTGGAAGGTGATGGTCAAGAAACACGGTGGAACAAGTTAGTTCCTAAAAAAGTGAACATTTTCGTATGGAGAGCATTAAAAGGAAGGTTACCAGTTCGTGTGAAATTAGATAGAAGAGGCATAGATTTGGACTCGATTCTTTGTCCAAGTTGTAATAACGTGACGAAATCATGTACTCATAGTTTGGTCACTTGTGATTTAGCTATGAGTGTGTGGGAAAAAATATATAGTTGGTGGAAAGTGGGGGTCGTTAATGCGTTCTCGATTGGTGAATTCTTTTCATCATTTGGAAACGTTAACACTCCTACCAAGTTATCTATCGTTTGGCAAGTGGTTATTTGGACAACCGGGTATTTTATTTGGAAAGAAAGGAATGCTCGTGTGTTTGGTAAAAAAAGTATCTAGCACTAATAGAATCGCGCAAGACATTCAACTTAAGAGCTACAAGTGGATTGTTAGAAGATCAAATAAATATAAAGAGTTAGATTGGAAACAATGGTTGAGGGACCCCATAAATATTCGGCTACAGTGACTTTCTGTTAGTTTGTGCTCATTTGCAGTTTGGCACTTTTTGGATATAATTTGGCATTAGGTCCTGCTGTTTGGGTATAATGTGGCTTTAGATTCTGCTATTTGGGAGTGGGTCTGCAAAGTGGGGATTTGCATATGCAAGTTTCAGTTTGCTTTAGCAGGCTTATAATAGTGTTTTGTTATCATGTGGCATCAACATTTGTTATTGTGTTCTACTGCAAAGTATCATGGGATGATTGTTCCTGCTGTTTGGGAATGGGTCTGCAATTTGGTAATTTGTCTGCAAGTTAAATTGGTTCAGAAGGCTTTTATGCGGCTGTTTTGATATCAAGTGGTCAATGGTGACCTTTATTTCATATGGGATTTTATATTCTCATGTGAATGAAGGTTGACTTTTGTGAATGTTGTTTTTGTTTGTGTAAGTGGTTTATGTAAATATATGTTATTTGTATTAGATATCATGTGCCAGTTAGTGTGAAGAGTTAAGATTTAGTTTCTTTGGTTGTTTTTTATTTTGTCTATTTGGGTCTCATACTCTTTTAATTAGCTTGTTAATTGAGGTGGTATGCTTTGTATTGTATCCTTGTATTCTTTCTTGTAGCCTTTTATAAAATGTTGCCTTTCTAAAAAAATTAAAAAACAAATGGCTAGTGTTTTTTTATTTAATATGGTTTCTAATGTTCTTATTTATTTTATTTCAGATTCTCAAAATTTTGGCGTATATGGAGCTTATTAGTTCATCATATCATATTATCTTATCGATTTAGCTAGTAATTTGAACTCTATGCTCATGAAACTTGGTTATGGAACTATGTACTTATTATCTCAAATGCTCATATGGATCTGCATAGTAATTATGACATTTGGTGATTGTGGTTCTTTTCTAACTTGTATGTTTGTCTATATATCTGATTCGTACACAAATGTATAAAGCATGTTAATATATTAGTTAACTATGTTATATGATGGTATGGTGTCGGATCCTTTAAAAAGAGGAATAATTTTGCAAAGTCTAAAAAGTAATGTAGACCGTTGGATCATAATACAATTTGATCAAATTAAAGAGGTACATATACACATAGGGGTATAGTGGTCATCTGACTTCTTTATCTCCCATCTTCTTTCCTCTCTTTATTTCTCATCAAATCCTCCATCTCAAATCCAAAACTGAAAAGATCTCCGATCTGTCAAAACCACAACCACCGATCAAACCGTCACCAACGGCCACACCTCCAACCACCACCATCAGACTGTCGTCATTCCGGTCACCACACCAGTAGCTTCTTCTCAGGTGCCGGTAACGTTGCCATCACCGGCGACGTCACGGCCACTAGCGGTGGCAGCACCGGACGATTGTGTGCGATTGTTTTAGTTGAGGTGTGTTTGAAGCCTTCTAGCACGTATGGGAATCGAGGACGTGAAATAGAACATAAAGTTAATGATTATAATACATTTTTATATATGTTAGCCAATCATGAGAAGGTACAAAGCGGTTTTACCAAGTGGCTCTCGATTTATGATTTTATTCTATTTTTTTGTAATTGAAGGCACAAAATGAGTATTCGAAAGTTGGTAAAATGTATAGAGAATCAATGAAAGTCAAACATACAGAAAGTGAATTATGTAATGGGTTGAGTTATGTTTTCATATGTATGAATGTATGATGTCAGTAGTTACTAAATGAGTATGTTTTGATATTGGTGTATTTGGTGATCTAAAAGAAGGCTAAAATGATGCACAAAATCTGATTTTGTATTTTGTTCAATCAATAATCTTTTAGTGTGTAATTTTTATACAACTAGTTTTTTTAGTTAATCTTAGACTAAAATACATCGTTGGTCCCTAAACTTGTACAGAAGCATCGTAATGGGACAAACCTTGCATTTTTCATCGTTGGGAGTCCCGTGACCAATTTTGTTAGTCAACGTCTATTATTTTCCCCATGTGCCTTGCACATGAGGGCAAAATGGTCATTTCATTGTTTAGGGACTAACGGTGTATTTAATCAATAAAATTATACCTTCACCACCACCACCACCACCCTCCTTTTATCTCTTTTTCCTGCTTCTCTCTCTAAAATTAACACCATCACTATTCTCAAATCTCATAAACTCCTCCACAAAAAAAACATAATCTCAATCAAACACCATCACCATTCTCTCTCTAAATTTAACATCATCACCATTTTCAAATCATGTAGGTTAGATTAAAGACCCAAAAAAATAACTTTGATTAAAGTCAAAATAATTAAAGACCCACAAAATTAATTCTGGTCCGAATGGATAAAGTTGCGTCGAACTCGGCTCTTTTCTGTTAGTACTATGGGTGTTTTTGCGAAAAACGTATCTAAATGGGTATGTTGTTGTTTGCAATAAAAAGATTCGGGAGGGGCGTAAGCATTTGACTCTCTTGAGTCTTGACCCATATGCCACAATCAGTTATTTTATCAATAAATTATTATTCAGAGTTGAAATCAATAATTCGTACAAGTAACCATCCGGCCCATTGTTTCGCCATTACTGTACCTATTTCTACTATTCCCTATACTACTAATATGACGATGCTAATGATATATTTTTTGGTTAAAGAAGCGAGAGCATGGATAGTAGAAAACCTTTTGAAGAAGGATCGACTTTTCAAACTCTCAAAGAAGGATATTGACAGCATATGCAAATTAACGGAAGGTAACTTAATTCATTTTTTCATATTTTTTGGTCATGTACAAGTATTTATCTTTTTTCCTTTACTTGATCTATGGTTTATGTTACTTCTGCTTTGAATCATTTTAGGCTATTCAGGATCAGACATGGCAAACTTAGTCAAGGATGCTTCAATGGGTCCAGTTAGAGAGGCTTTAAGACGAGGCATCCAAATCACTAAGCTTAAAAATGAGGATATGAGACCTGTTTCTCTACAGGTATATCAACAAAAAACCATTGTAAATAAAATTAAAAAAAAAATTGAGTTCTTAAAGTAGATATGAAGATTAGAACAATAAATTTGGGACCGTATCGACATCAAGTATGTATTATTGAAGTAATTTATAATTTACTTGTTAATAACTTGAATGGCTGGCACTAGTTTGATTCACATTCCCATTTTTGGATCTTGGTGTGTAGAAACTTATGACTCGGGTCAACAGTTTAGACAATCATCATCTGAGGCACAAACTTGCATCAACCTCGATGATGATGATGTTTATGAGATCACTCCTCCGGTGGGTCAAAGTTAATTTTTTGACTTCAATCGAAGTTAATTTTTTGGGTCTTTAATCTAACCTACATGATTTGAAAATGGTGATGATGTTAATTTTAGAGAGAGAATGGTGATGGTGTTTGATTGAGATTATGTTTTTTTTGGAGGAGTTTATGAGATTTGAGAATAGTGATGGTGTTAATTTTAGAGAGAGAAGCAGGAAAAAGAGATAAAGGGAGGGTGGTGGTGGTGGTGATGGTATAACTTTATTGATTAAATACACCGTTAGTCCCTAAATAACAATAAATTTTTTTTTCCGAATCACATCATCATTTTTTTTAACATAACAAAATAACTACACATAACACCCCCCACTTGAGATGAACAATAGGAGAAATTTGGGGGTCTTCAATGATCTTTAAGGATATGTCGTCGACGAGAGCGTGATTTCCGAACCTTTCCACTTGAACCTTGAACTTAGGCAAATAATGACTTCCCAATTACAAATAAAGACTACAGGGTAGGCTAAGGTGTAAAGGTGAAACGAAACAATATGTTGGGTGAACAAAATAAAGGAATGGCTCAGAAGGGTGTATCTAGGGGTATCTTGCACTAAAGGTGAGTGCAACAAAAGGGTTTAACATGGGAGTCGAGAAGTCGAGGTGACTAATCGATAAACACACAATGATAGGCTATTTGGGTGATAATCCTATAATACTGCCTTCTTAAACTGAAAAGTCCAAATGCATCGAGCAAACTCAAGATACCTCGTCTATGGTCTCTAAATGATGTAAAGGCCAAGTTCTAAAGTTTACAAGCTACCGGAACACTCATAATTTGGTGGATTTGGGGTAAAAATTTGGAAACGGATAAGGCTAATCTCACCATATAATATCAAGGGTTATAATGTGCTCGGCTAAGGTCTAATCTAGTTAGGTTCAGAAAAACATGTCAAAATTTTTAAAATGACATAATTTTTCAAAATAAACTAGAAAAACGAGGGCAAAATAAAGTTCAAGAGACAATTCTACTCCCGCCCCCTACTTGAATTGTACAAAGTCTCTTTTGTACTAAGCGTTAAATAAAGGTGAAGAGAAAAGTAGAATTAGAGCGAGAACTTCTCTGAAATTTGCTCCAAAAAGAAAGAAGGCCCACGAAAAGAGTCGTGCCTTCGCATAAGCATCCACGAGCAAACTTCAATCCCTGAAATCACACTACCGACAAGCATAATTCTAAAAAAGAAAAAGAAAAAATGAAAAAGAAACCTAACTCACTTTCGTAGGAATCACGGTTGCATTTAGCGTATGCAAAAAGCCTTTTAAACCACTTGGTGTCCCAAGTGGACGAGTGTAGTCTCGTGAGGGCTTACAGGGAACGTACCCACAAAGTTCATTTGAAAACTAATACAAGGTTATTGTGTTTAAAATGAAAGAAGTGTTACAGAGGGAAGTTACGTCGTAACTCCCATAAGGAGTTACGCCGTAACTAAGAAAAACCTGATGCTACACAAGTGTGGCTACGGCCTAACCATTGCCTGGGTTACGCCGTAATTGGAAATGCTCTGAAGAAGATTGCTGCACAAAAGGTATGTTTCGGCGTAACCATAAAAATGAGTTACGCCGTAGCTATGGACAGATCATGTCCCCGATCAGCATGCTGCAACAACTTTTCCCGAAATCCTACAAAAATTGTTAAAAACACAAAACCCAACAGAAATGGAAATAAAACAAATGAAAGGAATAATTCGGGTTGTCTCCCGAAAGAGCACTTTTCTTTATTTACGAGTGTTTAAGTTAGACTCAGAGCCTCGGGGTTTTATAGTGGCCTTTGAACTTGGCCAAATTCCTCCATATCCTTCATCAAGTTATGTTTGACCCAAGCAACATTGGTAGCAGTGCGGAGGTACTCTTTAGTCTCGACCTTCCGAATTTTGCAAGACTTTTCGTCTGGCCCCAAATGGTATCTAGTGAACTCATTCTTTTCGGCTATTATTGGTGGCGGCCTTTTATACGGAATGCCAAGAAGTTTGCACCTTCTTTGCTCATATGTTTCATCATCGGGGTCAGTGCATCCATCTTCACCTTGTAGTTCAAGGTAATCTATATCTTCGTCGGACTCGGTATCTTCAAGCCTTTTATTGTCGAGTAAATTTTCCACTAGCACCTGTTTGCATTCCTCTTTTTCTTTCCTCGATGAATCCTTGGCATCATTATCCGAATCTTCATTTGGAACTTCTCTGCTTGGTTCGTATTTACTCATACATTCGTTCCAGATCTTCTCCTTAGTTTGCGCATCTATTTTTCCGTATTTGATTTTGACCCAATTGTCGAATCCTAAATTGTTTAGCCAAGGAAATTCTGTTCTTTCCGAGTCATTAGTTGAGGTCCATAGGAACTCATCTTCCCCAACTCTCTCTATACTGCTTCCCCCATTACATTCATAATCAAAAGGGTTGCAAGATGCCCAAAGATTTCCGCCAGGGGTTTTTATTTTCTCACACCAATGACTTCGAGTTCCTTCGTCATCGGTGTTGCTAGAAGGAATATCGTTGAGAGGTTTTTTCCTCGAAGAATATGTTTTTCATATTTGAGCTCCAAATTTCTCAACAAAACTGAATTAATGATTGCGTCCCCGAACCTCACTAAATACTACTCACTGAAGGATAGGTTTCCAAAATCAACGTCATGTCTTCCCGATTCATGAAGGCATATCCAAACTTCGTTCTTCACATTGCCACCCCCGTTGCAATATTCACGAAAGGGGTTGCAAGTCGACCATGCTTGTGTGAACTCATCTTCCGTGATTAGTAAGGGCCTGCAGCAGTGCTTGATGGGTGGTTCTTCCTCTTCGTTAATCGAGAATTTAGCTAATCTTTCTTCATCGTTAAGTGCAGTCCACATGTATCTATCATCATTAATCCTCTCCTTATCGACCCCTCCATCGCAGGCTTCGTTCCGAGGGTTGCATGAGGCCCATAGATCATAACACTCTCCATTATCAATTACAATAGCCTTACACCAGTGATTCTTCCTTTTAGAGTCGTCTATTTTGGGAGACTTGTCGTTCCTCGTATCTTGGTTACGCCGTAACTCCGATGTTTGGTTACGGCGTAACTCTCTTCTGCCATCAGCATCATTGTCTTTATTAGACTCATCAGTGGATTTGTCTCTTTCAGAAAACACGCTTTACATACTGTCGATTTGTTCTTTTGTGCCTCATTTCTTCTTTGTACTTCATCGCCAAGCTTCCCGATCATAGTTTCCAAGTTTTTTAGTGATACTTCATGGCTAGAAAGGCTCTTGTTTGTATTATCTTGGAAGTTTTTCGGCCATTCTTCTTGCTCTTTCTGTCTCTTAGTTGAATCTATGAGGTACTTGTTAATTATTTCCTCCAAGTTGGCTCTTCTTTCACCACGATCATAATATGGAGAAGGTCCTCCACGATAGACACTACCATTACGATTATCCCCGTAAAACGATCGATTTTCTCCATATTTAGCTTCTTCGATTGTGTTCTCTTCGTTAATGTGAGGATAATTCTTGGTGAGATGTCCTCCCCCACAGCTTTCGCAACCTACTTGGATGGCATGAACAGTTTCTCTGATCTTGTGCATATCCCGACCGAGATTTTCTAGTTTGTTAGTGATGGCGGCAATTCGATCAAAATTTCTGACTTGGTTTCTTCTACTTCCTCCATCGTGCCATTTTTGGGAATGATCGGCCATTTTTTGGATGGCTTTAATTGCGAGAGTAGGAGTCATGCTCGGAATTGGTCTTTGGTAGTCCAGCATCTGTCTTGTAGTCACGTTAATTCTTTTGTAGAAGATGTTGACCTTTTGCTGGTTGTTCAGATCATGTGTAGGACACTTGTAGAGGAGATCGTTGTATCTATCCCAGGCTTGATACAATGTCTAATTGTCTTCTTGTTTGAAATTATGGATCTCCAAGAGCTGATTAGATATCTTCGACGGAGGACAATATCTCTAGATAAAGTGCCTTTTTAGTAGAGCCCATGTATCAACTGCCCCGGTAGGCAATCTTTCGATCCATCTTCTTGCAGCCCAAGTAAGAGTCATGGGGAACACCCTTAGCATAACAGCGTCATGAGACACACCCGTAATGTTGAAAAGGCTTGCGATGTACAAGACATTCCCAACGTGCTCATATGCATCTTCGTCCCTGTTTCCTGAAAAAGGGTTGACAAGAAGCTCCCTCATAAATTGGTCTTTAATCTCGAAACGGACATTAGCTCCAATCGCCGGTCTTACGAGCCCCGGCCCGTGTTCTTCTCTTGTCAATGCCAAATATTCCTCAAGAGTGAGGTCATCAATGTTAACATCTTCCATGGTACCTGAAACTTGCAAAGAGATCGTGAGAAAATTTTAAAACAAAACAGAAATGAAAGACTTAATAAAAATCCAAATATATCTCCCCGACAGAGGTGCCAAAAACTTGATGCAGGATTTACTGACCAGGTTTTAATATTTATAAGTCTCGTTATACCTATGGTCTACTCTAATGCACTAACGGGCAGTGTACCCGGTCGTGTGTAGTGTAGTATTCGGTAAAACCGAGGTCGTCCCAAGAGCTATGTGTGCGGATTTAAACTAAGTCTAGGTGTCACAGATTTTAATATGATTTTGATGTTGAATTAACTGATTAACTACTAAAGCAAATAAAGGCGAGGGTTGTGATCAATAGAGGAGATGGGTGCTAACCTAGTTATTCATCCTAACTAGTAGTGTTTTGATGTGTGCTAAAACACACATCATTTTATATCTAAAAAATATGCCAAATCGGACTAATAACCATGGAATATGTCAAATTAAATTGAAAATCTATTGGATATGTGTTATTATGTCTTGCAGGTACAAGAGTTTGAAAACAAAGCAAAAACGGTGATTTTCGGATGAGTTTTGACGGTGTTTTCGCGTTTTTTCGAGGTTCAAACGAAGTCGCAAAAATTATCCGAGCACATCATTGAAAAGAGCACGAAAAAGCGAGTCAAATGGTATTTTTATTTGGAGCTTATTCGAGGATTTATCAAACTTAAGTGGAAGCCCAATTAAAGCCCGAAGATTAATATAGATAAAGCCAAGATGCAAAAATGAGGACTATAATTGAAGCCGAGCGGTATAAATTGTTAATCCATGACAAACTTGAAATTAATTCTCAAGGAATCTTGAGTGGGTCCCACACCCACTATGAAAGTTGAATTATTTTTGTAATACAAATTGCAATTGTGTCCCAGCGAAAATTTAATTGATTTAAAAATGAATGTGAATGTTGCATTACTTCTGTTCTGCTGTTGGCCAAGCGAGAGACTGATATACACGCTCGGAAATAAAATCACACTCAGCGAGTGAGATTTTGTTGGTGTGGTGGTTCCCAGAACAGGGTTAAGATAATCAAGGCAACAACAATACCACTATGTGGTTACCGGATATCATTTGGAATCGTGTGATCACTTTCCAAAGTAAACTATTCGACCCTAATGCCTGGGTTACACGAATATCTACTTGGGATAAGACCAAATGTAGTTATAGAATTAGGCACAATTCAATAACCCTTTTGCTTAGAAGTGTTAATCGTTTTCTGTGTGTCCTTTCATGCATGATCATATTTCCTATTTATAGGAAAATACTCTTAGCTAGTCAAATAGAATTATGAGAATTAATCGCCCCATTAATCGCCTCATAATTATCCCCGTTATAGCTGTTAGTGGTTACATGACCAATTAAACGTGGTCATTATGCAGTTGTAACTGCCACTTGAATAGGTCAATGCATGTTACAAGTTTATTTCAGTACTAGCAGTACTTTCATAACACTAGCAGTGCTAACATAGTACTAGCAGTGGAAACACCGCCCATCAGTACTAACTTAGCACTAGCAGTGGAAACACTGTCTATCAGTGCTAACTAAGCACTAGCAGTGGAAACACTGCCTATCAGTACAAACCACTATTAGAGTTAGGGTGTTCAGGGACCATATGGGTGTACACTCCGTACCTCCTGACCCATTACCAGGTGTGAACTAATCCCACAAGTGCACTAAATTTTCCAACAATCCTCCCCAAATTTAGTTCACTTCCTTTGCATGAAAAACAAACATTAAACAAAACATGTGCATAAACGAAAGTATCCTGAGGATTTAATTTCCATCTTAGTACATTACGGGTGTGTTTGTTTGATTAAGATGTTTCGCATCTGAATCTGACTACCACATCTTACTAGTAAGATGTGGCTATAATATCTGAATCTGAATGAAAAAGTGTTGTTTGTTTTTTTATAATTGTCTGAATGGTTTAATTTTCCCTTTTTTAAGTATATATTAAACTATTGCAAATACAATTAATAAGTTGTTAATGTAAACTTGAAACGAAACATTTTTATCATGGATTTAACACAATTATAAATCATTAAATAAATTATCTTAACACATATCCAAAATTTAACATAATAAAAACTATTACATAAATCGTCTTAAAATAAAACATAAGTTTAACGCTATGAAACAACAATTAAGTAACTTAACTAATATCAAATAATTTAAAACCTAGCTTTGCGTAATTTGAAGATGAATGGGTTGAATGGTTTTGAAGATAAATGAGTTGAAAGGGTGTTAATAAGAGGTAGTAAGATCTTTTCGCCACCTCTTACCGAGTTAGACATATTAGCTCTTACCATGTCTGACTGGTGATAAAAAAAAACAAACAAGTAAAACGTCTGCCCACCTCTTACTGGTAAGAGTAAGAGGGCTAGTAAGTCATTTTTTTTTAAAAACAAACACACCCTACACGTTCAAATATTCGAGAATCAGGGTGTTCTAGAATTGAACCCTTCAACCCATTTGAATACCTGAAGATAAAATACACACAAGTTTTCCAACACTTAAAAGCTCCTGACACTATACAAGCCATGTGTCCATATCCAAATTCATAAATGTTGTAAAAGCTAAAGTCCAAAAGCTTCCTGAAGCGGCAAAACTTCAACATTTACATAGGTGGTTCCTCTTTATTCATGCTCCTGCCAAGCACTTTTTCAAAGAAAATTAACCATTAAGAAGTAAAGACTTCATCCTCCTTTCAGCAGGTTCTGAGCACAACCTTGGGATGTAAATAAAACATGTTGATAACGCTACACGCGTCGTTCGGGGTGAAAGGAACTTTCTTTTCGTCGAGCAAGTTTTTCAACACCCTAGGCAGTGAACCTAATCGTTGTAGTGTAGTATTAGGGTAAGCCACGGGAATTGATATCGTTCTCTAGGGGAATAGGAATGCTAGTGAGAAGTTACTACGCTAAGGTTGGGGTTGAGGAAGATTATTTTTTATCTTTTTATATTTTTAAGAAAAGGAAAGGTACGAATTTCGGGGTTTGGATTTGGGGGTTGGTATTTCTACCGATTACTCTACTTATCTAATTATCTAATCTAATAGTGAGTGTAGTCTATGTCTAATTGATGTGTGCTCGTATGATAGTTAAAGATGTGTTTACCTAGATGCTACTACTCCCTAGTTATCTCCTATTGATGGTTGAATTGTCACGTCCTTATTCTTAACGCGTTGTGTTTTCTAAGGTCGTAAGGTGTGCATTCCCTAACTCTTTGAAGTCACCTTTAAGTGTAGTAAACGAAATCCACTAAGTCATTCATAAACTAACTTTGAGGTTATCTTTGGGTTTAGTAAACGAAGTCCACTAAGTCATTCATAAACTATCAAAGATTTATCAAGTATTAAACACAACGATAGCCTAGTCGCATTCCTAAGCCAATTACAATTAAGATAAGAGACAACCTAACAATGATTAACAACTAGGTTTCATATATCTAAGCAAACACACAAGTAATTTAGCCGGACATGGAGAACATGCAAGCATACACACAAATAATTGAAGACATAATTGAATTAATGAAGTAAAACACTTATCTTGATGTAAGATAGGGTTTGGAACCCTAAAATACTGTACAAGACAGCCTTGGTTCGGTTTAGGTTTTTACTCCAAAAGACTACACACTAAAACTGAAAAATTCGGATTCTATATATAAGATTACAATCGCGACGGCGTCACCTTATGATTTGTGACGCCGTCGGGTCGCCGTCATTTGGGTTTCGTCTTGGCCACGTTAGTCTTGCGACGGCGTCACCTTATGCTTGTGACGCCATCCCCTTCAGTCTCTGACGCCGTCTGGATCAAATCTAGGCCGTCTGAGTTGCGGCGACCTACTCTTTTAAAGCCTGACACCGTCACTTGAAAATAAGCAATTTGGCTACTGAGCCGTCACAAAAGTGATGCGACGGCGTCACAGATAACACCTGACGCCGTCCCCTTGTATTTTAGCAGCTTGAGTGTCTCGATTCTTGACTTTGGCCATTTTCTTCGTATATCCGCGCCTTTTCGTCCAAATAAGTGCTATTCCAGCAATTTTCCTTCAAGAGACCTAAAAAGTGAAAAGGAACGATATTAAGTAATAACGGACACAAAAGTGATCAAATAAGGGCTTAAACGACCCCTCAAAAAGGTACATTTTAAAACCTTATCACATGTGCTCCAGTCCACTGAATGTTCAGCTTTCCACATTGAACTCAGCTCCTAAGTTTCCTCAAGAGGGAGTTGGGTGTCCTAGCATTCAGTGACTAAGTTGGACTTAAACCCCATCTCTTTAGCAAACTTTATAACCAAGTCTCTAGCCAAACCCTTCGTCAAGTGATCAGCTAAATTTTGTTGAGATCTAACAAACTCTATAGATACCACCCCATTCATGATAAGCTCACGAATCATGCTATGTCTGACACCTAAGTGTCTAGACTTACCATTGTACATTTGGCTATAAGCCTTAGCCAATGTAGCTGCACTATCACACCGGATAGAAATAGGTGCTATAGGTTTAGGCCACAATGGAATCTCAAGAAGCAAGTTTCTCAACCATTCAGCTTCTTTACCTGCAGCTACTAAGGCCACAAATTCAGACTCCATTGTTGAACTGGTGATGCAAGTTTGCTTCTTGGATGCCCAAGAAATTGCACCTCCACCAAGTAGGAATACCCAGCCACTGGTAGGCGAATTGTCTTCAGTGTTACTGATCCAACTTGCATCAGTGTATCCTTCCAACACTGAAGGATAGCCAGTATATGAGAGACTATAATCCATAGTTCTCTTCAAATACTTCAGTACCCTCTGAACTGCTTGCCAGTGATGAGCACTAGGATTACTAGTATACCTGCTCAATTTTCCCACTGCAAAACCAATATCAGGTGTTGTACAAGTCATGACATACATCAGGCAGCCAATTACCCTAGAATACTCAAGTTGAGATACAGCTTTGCCATTATTAGGCATCAGCTTCTCACAAGTATCCATAGGAGTACTCACTGGAGTACAATCAAAGTAATTGAATTTCCTCAACACCTTCTCAATATAATGAGACTGAGAGATAGAAATTCTTTTACTTTCATGTTTAATCCTTATACCAAGGATAACATCAGCCTCCCCCATATCCTTCATGGAGAACCTTGATGACAAAAATTCCTTTGTCAGGTCAACCTGATTTTGGTCAGTGCCAAAGATCAACATGTCATCAACATATAGACAAATGATGACTCCTTTACCAGATTCATCAAATTTGCTATATACACATTTGTCAGCTTGGTTAAGAACATAACCACTAGACAAAACCACTTCATCAAATTTTTGATGCCATTGCTTAGGTGCCTGTTTCAGTCCATAAAGGGACTTGATCAGTTTTCACACCTTGTTTTCATTGCCAGGCATGATGAAGCCCTGAGGTTGGTTCATGTAAACCTCCTCATCCAATTCACCATTCAAGAAAGCTGTTTTCACATCCATCTGATGAATAATCAGATTGTGAATTGATGCCAAAGCAATCAGCAGTCTTATGGTACTGATACGAGCCACAGGGGCATAGGTATCAAAATAGTCTATCCCTGACTTTTGTTTAAAGCCCTGAATGACCAGTCTAGCCTTGAACTTTTCAATAGTTCCATCTACCTTCATTTTCCTTTTGAAAATCCATTTGCAACCCAAAGGTTTACAACCAGGTGGTAGATCAACCAACACCCAAGTGTTGTTGCCCATGATGGAATCCATCTCATCATTGATTGTTTCTTTCCAGAAAGTAATGTCCTGGGACTTCATTGCTTTTTCAAATGTCTTGGGATCATCCTCAACAATGAAGCAATAGGAGTATTGGTCTGAAACCTCATCCCTTGTTCCTTCAACTAAGTATAGTTAAAACTCAGGTCCAAATGACTTTGGAGTCCTGACCCTTTTGCTCTTCCTGAGCACAGGTTCAGGTTGTTGAACCACAACCTCATCAGGGACCATTGATGGTTCATCATCAGGGACCTCTGATACACCAGTGTCATGAGTTCCATTAGGAATCCTCTGACTTGGTCTAGGGACTGATGAGAATCTATTCTCATCAAAGTTTGCATCCCTTGATTCAATTATTGAGTTAACTGAAACATATTCATTAGGTTCAATAACATAGAACCTAAAGGCCTTGGAATGCTCAGCATATCCAACAAAGATGCAGTCAATGCCTCTTTCACCCAAAGTCTTTAGCTTTGGATCGGGGAGTCTTACAACAGCCCTACAACCCCAGACCCTGAGATAGTTCAGGTTAGGTTTCCTTTTAGTCCAGAGTTCATAAGGGGTAACCTTGTTCCTTTTGTTGGGAACTCTATTTAGTAAATACCAAGCTGTTAACATAGCTTCACCCAAGAACCCTTGACTCAGTCCTGAATAGGACAACATGGAATTAACCATCTCCTTCAGCACCCTGTTTTTCCTTTCAGAAATGCCATTTTGCTGAGGAGTATAAGGGGCAGTCATTTCATGGATAATTCCAACAGACTGAAAATACAGAGTATCCATGTACTCACCTCCCCTATCAGTCCTTAATCTTTTGATCAAAGACCCAAGTTGTAATTCAACTTCAGTTTTAAACACTTTGAATTTATCTAATGCTTCATCCTTGGAATGTAACAAATAGACATAACAAAACCTAGAAGCATCATCAGTAAATGTCACAAAGTACTTCTTATTCCCCAAAGAAGGATTGGCATGCAAATCACACAGGTCACTGTGTATAAGCACCAAGAGCTTAGTCTCACGACTAACACCCTGAAAAGGTTTCTTGGTTATCTTGGTCAACATGCAAGTTTTACACTTTTCAGTGTCCATGTCAACTGCTGGGATTAAACCATCCTTAGACATATCTTGTATTCTTTTATAGTGTACATGGCCAAGTCTAGCATGCCAAAGGGTAGAGTCAGTCAGGTCAGTGGTGGTCACAAATGCTGAATTAACACTATTAGTGACAATATTAAGCCTGAACATTTGATTACACAAATATCCAAAACCAATAAACACACCATGCTTAGAAAGAACAAATTTATCAGACTCAATAACTTGTTTATATCCATGATTATTCAAAATACTACTTGAAACCAAGTTCTTCCTGATATCAGAAACATGAATAACATCAAACAAAGTTACAATCTTTCCAGAACTAAATCTAAGATCTACACAACCATGACCATGCACCAAGGCTGTTGACTCATTTCCCATGTGAAGAATAGAACCATCATTCAGTGACTCATAGGTCTTGAACCAGCTTCTATCTTTGCACACATGAACTGTTGCACCAGAGTCAACCCACCACGCAACATCATCATCCTGCACATAAAAAGATTCAGATACATATAAATCTGAAAAGACTTATTAAACATATTCTTACCTTTCAGTGAGTTGGTTGAACCACCACTCCCTGAACCATTAGTGCCTGATCCATTGGCTTTACCACCAACTTTAACACCTTTGCAGTCCCTTTTAATGTGACCAGTCTTGCCACATTTCCAACAAGTAGGTGCTGCCTTCTTGTTAGGATCTGCCCTTGTGTTATCATGATATTTGCGTTTGCCTTTGTTGTCATTGTACCTGGTGGAGTTGTTATGCTCCACCATATTGACAACAGATGCACCAGCAGCATTGCTGCTCCTTGGCTTGTCATTATCCTGCACCTTGAGAGATTCCTCAATGCGCAGATGACTGCCCAACTTAACCAGAGTTAACTCCTCCTTTTTATGTTTCAAGGTATGCTTGAAATCTTTCCAAGAAGGGGGAAGTTTATCGATGACACAAGAGACTTGAATAGCCTCATCCATGTGCATATTGTGTTGTGTAAACCTTCCAAGTATACCAAGAAGTTCATTGTATTGTTCCATAACTGGTCTTGAATCAGTCATTTTGTAATTTGTGAAATTACTTACAAGGAACTTCTTACTTGATGCATCCTCAGCCATATATTTGGCATCCAAGGAATCCCACAGTACTTTGGAAGATTCAAAGTTCTGATAAATATCAAACAGAGAATCAGACATACCATTGAGGATTAGACATCTGTAAATGTAGTCATCATTCTCCCATTTGCTCCTCCTCCTGATCTGCTCCACAGTAGCATCATCCCCATCATCAGGGATAGGAGTGGTTAGCACATAAACCACATTCATGCTTGACATCAAGAAGTGCATCTTCTTCTACTATCTCCTGAAGTCCACCCCTTCAAACTTATCAATCTTGGCAAAGTTTGAAGCCATGTGTTTCATTGCAGCAGCATCCATTGATTATCACAAATAGTTTACTTTGATTGTTGGTGTGGTGGTTCCCAGAACAGGGTTAAGATAATCAAGGCAGCAACAATACCACTATGTGGTTACCGGATATCATTTGGAATCGTGTGATCACTTTCCAAAGTAAACTATTTGACCCTAATGCCTAGGTTACACGAATATCTACTTGGGATAAGACCAAATGCAGTTATAGAATTAGGCACAATTCAATAACCCTTTTGCTTAGAAGTGTTAATCATTTTCTGTGTGTCCTTTCATGCATGATCAGATTTCCTATTTATAGGAAAATACTCTTAGCTAGTCAAATGGAATTATGAGAACTAATCGCCCCATTAATCGCCTCATAATTATCCCCATTATAGCTGTTAGTGGTTACACGACCAATTAAACATGGTCATTATGCAGTTGTAACTGCCACTTGAATAGGTCAATGCATGTTACAAGTTTATTTCAGTACTAGCAGTACTTTCATAACACTAGCAGTGCTAACATAGTACTAGCAGTGGAAACACCGCCCATCAGTGGAAACACCGCCCATCAGCACTAACTTAGCACTAGCAGTGGAAACACTGTCTATCAGTGCTAACTAAGCACTAGCAGTGGAAACACTACCTATCAGTACAAACCACTATTAGAGTCAGGGTGTTCAGGGACCATATGGGTGTACACTCCGTACCTCCTGACCCATTACCAGGTGTGAACTAATCCCACAAGTGCACTAAATTTTCCAACAGATTTGTTGTTGCATTCCACTCTCCCACTTGCTCCATAATACTAGAGAATACGTGGCATCAATTTTATGATTGGCTAGCGTTGGGATCACGCATAGAAGAGCCTAGAAGGCATCATTTGGCTATAAAAAGGCACTTGATCCGAGACATGGAGGGCTTCTGATATTCACCAACACATTATTACACACAGTTAATTTTATATTTTAGGAGTAGGAGTAGATTAGTTACTTTTAGGAGTAGTTTTTAGAGATAGTAGTAGCTTATTTCATTTAGCTTATTTGAAGTGCTTATTATTGTAACAACTCTTTTATT
The DNA here is from genome assembly GCA_019973895.1 of Chrysanthemum seticuspe. Taxonomy (NCBI): domain Eukaryota; kingdom Viridiplantae; phylum Streptophyta; class Magnoliopsida; order Asterales; family Asteraceae; genus Chrysanthemum; species Chrysanthemum seticuspe. The sequence goes on from BPTQ01000006.1 coordinate 176,911,689, forward strand.
ATTAATGAAGTTTATTTATCTTATGACTTATTTATCTTTAGCTTATTCCTCTTCTTCATCTCTTTTCTTTTTCTTTTTCTTATCTTATCTAATAAGTCATGAAAGCTTATTAGCTTTTTTTGACTTATTTAGATCTAGCTTATTTAATAAGCACTCTTTATTTACTTTGTTTTAAAAGCTTTTATAACCTTAGATCTACTTTTTATTTTACAAAATACTTTATAAAAACACAAAAAGATTTGATTTTTATTAGTTTTTCTTTTATAAAAAGTTATTCATTAGCTTATTATTTTACATCTAGCATTTTTAGCTTAAAAAGTTTTAATCTTTCTTAGTTTTTCTTAATCAATAAGCTTTTCCATAGCTTATTTGATCCATATTATAGATTATTTGTCGTAACTCTTGTTAAAGTTGTGATCTTTTCTTAGTTTCTCATAATTTCAACCTTAAGGCGAGGAGCTTAAGGGTTTTATAAGCTAGCTTATTTATAATATTTATAGCTTTTTAGTCTTAATAAGCTAAATAGTTAATAAAGTCACAAACTTTATTGATTATTTGGTTATATTAATGCTTAAAAAGAAGTAAACTTTACAATTTGTCAAGTTTATAAAATCGGGTGGTCTTTATTCGTCTCATAGCTTAGATTGGGTTCTATTTTCTACCTTTTCTCATTAGCTTAATTAGTTTAATTAATAATATGCTTATGTTTGTTGAGATTATTATTGTTAGCTTGGTAGTTATACTTGTTGAGTAGATTTTTTATGCTTGTTAAGCGATGGTGATACGTGAATAAATTGTGAAAACTTAGAAATTGTTGATTAATAATCTTCGGTTACTTGGATTGAAATTTGTTGCTTTGACGGGCAAAATCCGTTAGAGTAATTAATTAAATCTAGTAATTTTACCTAGATAAAGAATTGTTTTCAAAATAAACCAACGTTGTGAGAAAACAATTTTTTAAACGGGTATCGAAGATTATTGATTAATAGTTTCCGGATTATTTTTAGATATAATTAGTTGATTGTTTTAACGGGCAAAAGCCGTTGGAATTATTGATTATTTAAATCTAGTGATTATTACCAAGAGAAAAATGATTGTTTTTAATATAAGTCAACGTTGTGAAAAATAATTTTATTTCGACGGTTATTAATTACAAGAGCTTAATAGATTGTTCACAATTATTTACCTTTTCACCTCACTTGACAAGCATAGCTTTTACTATCATATTTCTTAGCTTAATTTTATTTCGTCATTAGTTGTTATTTAATTTTGATTAGCATAAAATAGTTTTTAAAATCTTTTCAAAAATTCAAAACCAAATATTCGATAGTCAAGCATCAAACAAAAGACAATAACGTAAATCTCAATTCATATCTCGCCGTGGAATACGACCCCGGAAGGTTGATTATCATTTGTCCTCAAGTGATTGTTAAATCTTAATCGGGAAAATACAAATACAAAATTGCCCTTTGCTACAAACGAATCATGTTTACGTCTAATTACTTCCAATTACTTCAGGTGGGGTCAAAGTCGCTAGGACAGCATTTGGTCAGTTCGTCCTAACCTATCAGCAAAGGGTCCCACTGGAGAAATCAGGTGACCCCTCATAAGTCCAGTTGTTCTTAGTCCCCTAAGCCAAGTCATTAAGTACCGCTACATGCTAGATTCATAACAATGAGTGCTCGGGCGCTAGCATCTTAAACACTCATCCCCGACTTCTTAAGTTCATCCAAACGGTAGGTGATCAGTTGGTCAAATCGCACAAGCAGAAAGGGTCCTCAGTTGGTCATATCTTACCCTTCCCACCCAGTCTACCTACTTCGGGTCAGTTGGTCATATATCCTAAGTAACTAGCCACTACCGCCATTCAAAACTACCGAAACAAGGGTAGCTACCAACAAACTATGCATGCATACACTTAGAAATAATTATACGGAAGCAATGTAAACGCAAACAAAACAATTAAGGAATCATAACTAGGCCAGCACCGGAGGTGCTTAGCCGCTCATATTAACTAAAACAATCGATTCGATGTTTAACATTACGAAATACATGAATTGAAAGTAAAGAAAAGATAAAATGCTAATGCTTATCGTAGGGGAGTGATTTCTCCCTTGGAGATAGCTCCGTATGCTCCTCTAGATCTGCCTTCGACTTCTACTCACGTTCACTTGGTGTTGTGTGTGAAATGGGATGCCTTGAAATGCTGGAATTCGTGGGGTATTTATAGGGCAGATCTGGTTACAGCGTAACTAATGATAAGAGTTACGCCGTAACATCCAATTCTTCGTATTTTGCACTAAAAATGTTGGTTATGGCATAACTATGGAAGGAGTTACGCCGTATCTTCAATAAATCTTGGTTACGCCTTAATTGAGACAATAGTTACGGCGTAACTTGCAGCGGCGCGGAGCCTCATTTGACCTAGTTGGTTACATTGTAATCTTTGGGAGAGTTACGCCGTAATCTTCTGTTGAGTTAGTTTTCTGAGCCACGCTTCAGTTACGGCGTAATGTGAGAGAGGAGTTACGCCGTAACTTCTTCAAAATGAGCAGACTATGATATATCTTCAATACACTCTCCAAATCCGCGTCTCTTTAGCTCCAATGCTCGTATTTTATCTGAAAGTGAAATATAGAGGAAAACAAGTGTAAATCCATATAAATGATATAAAATACGAGCATTATCGGGGGAAATTGACACTTAATATTCAGGACTATTTGATGTTATCACCTTTAATGATCTTATGAAAGAAATTAGTGTTCATATCCCCATTTATTAACCACTTAATTTTTTCCTTTTGAAATAACAGACTGTTCTCATCTTTGATAGCTTCATTAAACTCTTCCAAAATCTGACAACTCTCTCTTTTTAGCTCTTCATTGTGTGGTTGCAGATCCACTTTTCTTTGAATATTCTCCAACTTGCTTCTAACTTTAACCACTCTATCAAAGACATTACCATTTTGCCAACTAAGATGATTCAATTTTGACTTCAGCATTTTCATTTTTTTAACAACTTTGTACATGCTAAACCCCTCAATATCAGTATTCCAAACTTCTTGAACAATGGGAAGGAATTCCTTTTTATCAGTTATGAAGTTGGAGAACCTAAAAGCTTTCCTTTTTTCGGCATTCCATCAGGGACAACCAGTATAGCAGATGAGTGATCATATATTATATATGGTAAAAATTTCCCATGAACAGATGAGAATTTATCCAAAAACTTCTCATTGACCATTAATCTATCCAGCTTTTTGAGAGTTCCGCATTTAGGATTTTAAGACTTTTTGTCCATCGTAAATTGGAGACCAGAACTTAGAATGTCTTCAACTTCAATATTGGCAACACAATCTTGAAATTCAATCATTTCTTTTGAAGTACTTGAACTTCCATTTGAATGCTCACACACTTTCAAAGTAACATTAAAATCTCCCAGAATCACCCAAGGAGAATCATCAATAATACTTTTTTGACATCCTAAATCATACCACAACTTTCTCCTTTCACTAGCAGAGTTACTAGCATAAACCACAGTGCAGAAGAATTTAGTTTGTTTGCACACAGTTTCAACCATTAAGAACATACATTGTTTTGCTTTAGATATCATCCAAACTCTCATTTTGTTTTGGTCCCATCCCACCATTATTCTACAACCTGTACCACTGTCTTCTCCATTAGTGATAAATTCCCAGCTACCAAAGACCTTATCACCAATTTTTTGATTTTGTTGTACTTGACATTAGTCTCCACAATAGCACACAGCTGCAAACTTTCTGCCTTAATAAGATTTCTTATTTCCTTTTGTTTATCAGAGGTATACAATCCTCTAATATTCCATATAGCTGCTTTCAGATCCATCTTTTAACCAAATAAACAAAAAATACTCTCTATCTGTTTTTGGCTCACTATAATCTCTCAATTCTTTTGGCTCACCAAAAACACTCTATCTGTTTTTAGAAATACTCTCTTTCTGTTTTTTGCTCACCCTTCTCTTAATTCTTTTAGCTCACAATCACTCTGTCTATTTTTCAAAAAACTCAGATCCTCTCTTTTCTGTTTCTTCTCACAATTCTCTCAATTCTTTTAGACTCACAAAACACTCTATCTGTTTTTCACACAAACACACAGATCCTCTCTTTTCTGTTTTTCCTCACAATGTCTCAATTCTTTTTGCTCCCAATACACTCTATCTATTTTTCACACAATTCAATTAAAAACCTATACTAAAACAAATGCTAAAGATGAACAACACCTATATACAAAACCAATACAGTATTATACAGTTCCTTAGAAGGATACAAGCTTTACACAAAGGTATTGCTACCTACCCCATCTATCTCATGCACCACCATACAATTCTCTTTATCCTCATTCAATTCAATTACATCTTCTTCTTTCTCAATTTCTTCAGCAGCTTCCACTAGCTCTTTTTTGTCTTTATAATACCTTTTTAGATCATCATTCCATTCTTTCATATCATCATTAGTTACTACCCCCTTCTTATAGATCATTTCATTAATCCTTTCCCTATCCTCTCTTGAAGGAACTAATTCCCCTTTATCATTCAAGGAATCCAATAAGGTGAATCTAGTAGCTCCCTTATCTTTATTCTTAGCCATTACATGTGTATCCAACTTATCATTCTCTACATCCTTGTTACTACTACTACCTTTTTCACCAATAGCTCCACTTCTATTTCCAGTATCCTTGTTTCTAACATTCTTATTACTCTCAGTCACTTTATCTTTTCCTTTTTCATTTTGACATCCAGTATTATGCTTCTTTTTGTATTCCACTTTATTGTTATACTACTTTTGCACATGCATTCTATTCTGAGTATCTACCCCTTTAGGATTCTTGTTAAAACCATTGTTTTCATTTCTTCTATTATTTCTAATATCACCTTCATTTCTTACTTTCTTATTCTGCACTTGTTGGAAGCTATCATCCTTAACTCCTTTGGCATTTTCCTCTTTATCCTCCTCAATCTCCTTAGGTATCATTCTACATTTACTTTCTTCATGTCCAAAAACACAACAGTAACCACATTTGGATGGCTTCCATGCATATTCAACTTTTATATATTTTGTCATAACAGAACTAGCATCTTTTTTCCTATACACAACTTCAATCACATCCTTAAAATTCTTTTCAGCATTAATTTCAACTAAAACCCTTGCAAATCCAAGTCTCCCAACCCTAGTCATACACATCTTAGTGGTGATTTCATCCATGATAATAGGCTTACCAAGACAACTTGCCAAAGTACTTATCACCTTAACACTCCAAGCCTCTGGTGGAACTGTTGAACCTAAGACCTTGATAGATCTTTGAGCGCTCGTGAATCATTAGTAATGTTTATGTAATCACAAACACACTAATAGAAAGTCTCTATTACTTGTTGATGCGCGCAAAACCGTCAAGTTCTCTCACGCAAGCGTAAGAAAACCTAAAGCAGCTCAAGCACGAAATCAATGAAGATCAGAGGAGTATAGAGTCTCCCCGGGTCGATATGTCCCAGCGAGCTATGCAATGGATCAATCAACGTCTAGTGATCGAGAAGTTTGAACGAGAAAGGATTATGATTTGGTGATTATAACTACAGAAATATCAAACAAATACAAAGGCTAAAATGCAAATGAGAGGAAAATTAAAAAGATAAAATCTATTAAATAAACGCTATCACTAAAATTAAAATGGTGTTTTTGTTTTTATGATTTTACGAAACTGAATTTAAAATCTACGCGACGTACAACTAAAAACGTGAAACTAATTCAATATTAACCCTAAAAATATGAAAATGATGTTTTTACAAACCTAATGATATAAGAAAATATTTAGAAAATGAAAATTATTTTTAAAACTAATTATCTAATTAAAAACTATTTTTAACTAATAATTAATTACCTAAAATATAAGAAAATATGAAATTAAGCTAGAAAAATAAGATTAACACTTGGAAAAGTCTAAAATATCAAAATAGACTTTTCAAAACTATTTTTGTATTTTTGTGACTATTTTTCTATTTTCTATTAATTTTAAACCATTAAAAACTAATTAAATTACTAAAAATTACCAAATGGACTATGAAAAATCTAGAAAATTACTTTTTCTACTTTTTATATTTATCTAAGTCTGAGAAAATTGAAAAATTATTTTTTGGAACCTTTTCTGAATTTTTTCTATTAAATGCTATTTAAAAATGCCTAAAAACTACTTAAAATCAAGAAAAATAGCAAAACAGCTTATAAAAATCTGAAATTTTCAGGAAAATTCTAAATTAATGTTAAGAAGCTATGAAAAATGGAAAAACAGGTGATTACTTGGAAGATTATGAAACTGCTATGGATTGGGCTTATAAATAAGCTCTTTAATAAGCTAAATGACTAAAATAAGCAACCCACTGATTACAGAAGCACTGATATACTAATTTAACCAAATTGCAACTAAAAACAACAAACTACAGCTACTGATTAGCACAATTTAACAGATTTGATGTTTTTGAGAATAAGCTAAAAACAGAAATTGGTCCTAATTTGCAGACCAAAAATAAGCAACCAAATAAGCTATAATCTAAAAACCAATTGTTAATACTTAAACTAGACCTGAACAGCTATCTATGACCAAAAGACCAAATGTTAACAAGCTGCAATAAGCTCAGTGCAAGCTTGTATAAAACTGAGAAAAAACTCAGCTGACACTGAGTTATGGTGCAGGGCACCTGAGCCTTGATTTGAGCTTCTGCACAAGCTAATAGAGAAGGTAAAAGCTAAAACCAGATACTAGGTCTTATAGACCACCTAGAGTACTACTTGTAACCAAAAACTCAAACCTTGAAAACCTTTAGTGACACCTGTGCAACTGCTGCACTTTCTGCAAAAAAACATTTTTGCATGATTTGACTTTTTGAAACAAAGATGAACTTTGACTAAAGTGAAGTTTGATCCAACTTTTATGACTGATTATGGTGTGTTATGATGAAATGAACTTAAAACCAGCTTTGTTTAAGACTTTTAATCACAAAATGATGATTTGCTCTTTTAAAAATCACAACAGTGGACTGTGAGAAGGATTTGAAAGTAATTTTGACTTTAATGGTTGGCAAGGACAAGTTTAAGACAGAGATGAGTTTGTTTTAGTCACAGAAGCATAAACTAATCAACAAGCTACCACTGAATTCACTTATGGGACATATATGACAGCAATCCAAACACCCCTTAACTACTGATTTGCAAATTAGAATGATACAACAACTGACTAATCATATACCAATGATCAAACTAGATTACTTAAGCCTAATTACTACTTTTAAACCAGGTTTTAATAGCTTTGAACTACAACTACTGCTTATGCATAGAAACTTGTAAATGTGACTTACAAATGTCCAAGCCACAATGGCTAGCCAACTGAGAAACAAAGAACACTACCCTATCAAATTCAACCCAATGCATCCATTTCAACCCATTTCCAATGCTGAATCAACCCATATCTTTTCTGTACCCATTTTGCTTCTCCCTTTGACTTTTGTTGACCAGTTTCAATTTTTGTTCCAATCTTAAACACAAGCTTATGAAAAGCTATTATAAGCTGACATAAGCTTGTTTCTACTTATAAAGAAGCTTATTGAAGCTTGGTGTTCAAAGTTTGAAATTAATATATCCAACAGTTATCAATAAACTTGAAGTCATAAACATAAACTGAATTTGAGATTTAAAAGAGTTGCATTACATTAAAACTACTATCCTTGATACAAAACAACTGGAAATTTCAAATAAGAGCTAGCTAAGAAAAATTAAACTTCAAAACGACATACAATTTAAGGAAAACTAAAACTATATCTTTCTCTTGCTTCCTTCTTGGTCTTTTTATAATCCAAAGCTCTTTCTCTCACCTTCTGAGCAAATCCCAGTAGCAATCTTGGCCGTTCATTGGATTAAACTCATCTTAGCCACAGGTTTGGTTTTGGCGCCAAATTCTGGTTTGGATATTAGGGACAGGAAAGAGGGTGCAATTAATGCGTTGGGAAGGGTAGGTGAGGTGGAGAGGGACAATGGGTGAAATAGGGTGGTTATGGGAGGTTTTTGAGGAGGGGGAAGGCACAGACAAGAGTGTCGGGGGAGACAAACTAGGGGGCGGGTTTTTTTGTTATTTAAATGGTGGGTTGGGTTGTCGGGTCAAGGTTTTGGACCGGGTAAGTATTTGGGCCAAGGTTGTGGTATTTGGGCTTGGGTTAAATAAAGGGTCCGAATGGTTTGTAAAGTTTATTAAACATAGGGACCAATTTTGCACTTTCTCAAAACCCAAGGACCAGAACTGTAACTTATGAAAAGTAGTCAAAAGGGTTTGTTTTGCCAATTCAAATAATCCAAGGGTTAGTTTTTGACATTTTTGAAATTCCCAAGGACTAATTTTGAACATTTTGGATTTTCAGGGACTGAATTGTAATTTTCTCAAAACTTTTAGATTTTCCACCAAAGGACTAAATATGATAATTTGTGATTACAAAAGGACCTTTGGTGACTTTTCTTTTGAAATTATGGCTCAGGGACTATTTTTGACAATTTAAGAAACTTGGGGGACTAAAACTGCAATTTTTGCAAATTTGATATGTTTTTCATCTGATTTTGATATTTTTGCATTTAAAACTCATAAAACACTGATTTGTGATATTTTGATCATTTTGATGTGTTTCTGAGTGTTTTCAGATGATTTTGCAGTTTATTTTGTATAAAAATGATGAGTATTTACACACTCATCACTTGTATTCTAAAGCGGAAATCAAACACAAGTAAGAACACAGATCACTAAGAATACTTTGATCCTCTATGGATCTTTAAATAATACTAAAACTTGATTTCTCAAACTCGTACCTCATACATACTAATGTGTTCCTTTTATAGACAAGGAACCCTAAACCGTTTCACAAGAAACGTATATTCATAAAACTAAAGAAGATATTCATTATCACTTCCTAATAAAACTCATGCATATCCTAACTAACTATAAAATACGCGGAATATCTATATCCGCATAAACAAGCTACACTGATTTACTACTTCAGCAGAAACACTTCTTCAGCAGAATCCAACACTTCAGCAGAAACCGTCAGCAGTATTAATCAGCATAATTCTTATCTAGTAGAATTCCCAACAATCCTCCCCTAATCTTGAATTTGACATGGTTAAGTTCAAGATTCTTGATAGATCTTTAACACTTCAGAACAAGAGGATTGAATTTGAACATCAGCAGCAAAGAAGTAAAACAACCACATCTCTATGATGGCAAAACTTTGAAACTTCAGATCTTTGCAGCAACAAATGACAAAGTGTACATCAAAACATATTAGTTTCATACTATTCTCATCACATCCAGGTGTGTTAACTCCTGTGAGAGGTGAATCATTGAAAATAATGGATTTGATGTCTCTTTACCAATAGCCATTACTACTAGATTAGCCAAATGTTTAAGTTTGAAAACTATGGTACACTGATAACCATCGATTTTTAGAAAATCAGCAGCTATCAACGGATTTGAAATGTCTTTACCTGTAGTTGTTTGCTCAGGACTAGCCAATTCTTAGGTGAAAAGAATCACTTTTGGTGAATTGATTACCAAATATGGTATTCCACTGCCTTTACCACAAGCCATATACTTGTGGGCTAGCCAATTCTTGGATTCCAAAAAGGAATAAGCCATGGTGAATTGATGACCAGACAACCCTCAGCAATTAAGCATGGGTGAGTTGCATACCCTATGGTTTTTAGCAAACCATTACAGCTATCAACAGATTTGATGTGTCTTTACCAAAGCCGTACCCTTTGGACTAGCTAACTCTTTGATGGACACAAGGCACATCTGGTGAGTTGATAACCATCAAAAGAGTGATATACAACAAACCTGAAGATACAAAGATTTTTTTTATACTAAGAAGTAAACAAAGAAAGAAATAATTACAAATAAACAAAGAAAGAAAGTATACAAGATACCAGAATCAAGTAGAAGCTTTGTGTTGCAGAATCTTGGACTTGATTAACCCAATCAATTGTTCAGCATGAGTCATATCATTCCCCACTAGATCAGGAGGAACTTCTAATTTCCTTCTAAGCATACGTTTCAGCAGTTGAATGGACAAAGGATAATGCTGATCAGAAAACATACAGCAGACAGCCCACACTTTGTCTCCACAACATGCACATTTGGGAGAGGGTAAAATCTCCAAGTATCAACCTTCCACTGATGTGAATTCTTCCAAATTGAATACCCTTTACCATTTGGAGACTGAGAATAAAAAAGAACTTGAAGATCTCCCAATAAGTACAAACCAGAACCCTGTGGTGTATGAGTGGCATAATAATGTGTGACAAGACCATGGAGAATAATCAAATCTTGCTTATCCACCAAATGAAGTATGTCTTTCAAGAAAGTAAACTGCATAGAAGAGTTATCTATCCTATATATGGTGTTAAACTGTCCATTAGTCAATGTCCATTTTGTCAACACACTAGAAGAACCCTCAGGAAAAGTTGCAGAAGAACCCACTTTGATAAATATTGTATCAGCAGCCTTGAGGTCCAAATGCTTAGAAGAACCACCCTTGTGAGATTTATGAACTCCAGAGGCCTTCTTCCCAGCTAATCTCACAGATCTCCTGATGGCAATGTGTCTCCTTTTAGACATCCTTTTCCCCTCCTACCAGGTACATAAATACCCATAGAAAAAGAAGAAGGTACCTTCTCAGATGCACCAGAGGCATCTGCATTAGGAATAGACGAGGTAGAAACAAAGGAAATTGGAACAGACTCACCCTCTTCATACAATTTATCAAGTTCTTCTCTGGCCTCTTTAGCTCTAGCAGCTTCTTGTTCAGCTCTCCTAACCATGTCTACATCATAGTTAGACAGATGTACTCCTTCTTGTGCAGCAGATGCAGAAGAAGGAATAGTATCAGGCTCAATAGTGCTAGCAGTTTCCTTTGGATCCATAGATGTATCAGCAGCACTAGGTGAAGCTTCAGTACAAACAACAATAGGTTCAGCAGATTGTACTTTCTCAGAAGAATGTACACCTTCAGTAGGTTCCTCAGTAGACACAGCATGAGTACTCAGCTGTGCTCTATCATCATCAAAAGAATCCACAATCTCAACGTTCTTGGGTCTTTTGGCTTTTGGAGCATCCATACCACCAGCAATCCTTTTCACTTTAGAAGCTGGTGTAATATGCTTCATAATCTTATGATACATACTAATCAAGTCAGATTCAGATAAAGCCCAAACTTGCTTCTTTGTCAAACCAGATTGATAGAGAGCAGTACTCTGATTATACACCACATTCCTCATATAAGTTTTCTTTGGTGCTTCAGTCTGTGGTTTCTCCCTCTTAGCTTTAGCCTTTTGTGCAGCAATAGCTTTTCTCTTTTCAGCTGCAGCTTTCTTCTTTTGTTGTCCAATAGCCATCATTTGTGCAGCAAAGTTTTCACTATTAAAATCAGCCCCTAAAATGCTTTGAGCTAGAGTAGGATTGGAAGCAGCTTGAAGAGTGTAAGAATCCCATTGCTCATCAGTAAAATGAATGGATTGTGCATCCAATTCTCTTTGTCTTTCAGGAGACAAATTGATAGTAAATTGAGCTGCAAGCTTTTGTGCCAATGCTTTACTCTTCATCAAATCCTCATACTCTGTTAGCATTCGGGCTTGCTCTAGCCTTTCCTTTTCAGTAACAAGATCTGAACCAAGATCTTCATCAACCATAACTCCTTTCCCTCTGTCAGAAATATCCATAGCAGGAACATTGGTAGCAGGATCATGAGAAGAATCATCATGAGAAATATCAACAATTGGAAATGTGTCAATATTCTCAGAAGAAACACCAATTGAAGCATCAGGAGTAACATGTTGAGAAGGATCTTCAACAGGTGTAGGAGATATAGCAGCATCAGGCTCCACAACAAAGTTTCTCCCAGCAACAAATATTTCATGAGGTGCTGCTGAAGGTATAGGACATGGTTGTTCTTGCACAGATGATACATGACCTTGTTCAGAAGCAACATCAACCATGTGTGCATCAGTCAGAGGATGATCACCAGTAATTGTAGCATCATCAACACTTGGCACCTTAGAAGATTCAGTGGAATCCTTTCTCAAATACTGTCTTATCCTTCTTCGTTTAAACTGAATAGGTTCCTTTGGTTTTGAGGATTCAACAGCAATGGGAGAAGAATCATGAGTCTGTTGAGCAACGTTAGCCAATAACTCAAGAGAATCCAAATGTATATCCTCCTGCTCTTCATCAGAGGTAACCACAAACTTCCTTTTGATGTTCTGCCCAAGTTTTTCTTCTAACTCCTGAACCTTCTTTTTCAACACCACAATCTCACCACCAAGTGTGGATTTGGTATCTGCAAGCTCCTTTCTAAGATCATCAACTTCTTTCACATACATATTCAGCAAAGCATATACAGAGGTAAGTGTAATAGGGTCCTCAGCTCCACCAGCAGATTGCTCAGTGGTAATGGGAGCTTCATTGGGCCTTTCAGGAGAAACATGTTTATGCTCAAAAATAGGAGAGCTTTCATCAAATGGCTCTCTAACTGGACTAGGTGTGGTCAGTCTAGTAAACTCATGTTCAAGCTCATCAGGAGCAACATGAGTAGGTGATGGACTAGGACTAGGTGACACAGGCAAAGGTGTTGGTGGAGGTTGGTCAAGAGAAACATTGGATGCTTCAGTAGTTATGGAAGGTCCCTCATCAATGGCAACTGATGGATTACCATCAGCAGCAACATTAGGAGAGGGTGGAGCACCAGAAACATTACCCTCATCAGCAGCATCATTACCATGTGGCAACATAGCTTCTAGCAAAGGATGATGTGCTCCAACATAATGAGTTTTCATGGAAGCAAACAATTTAGCACTAAGAGATCCTATGGGGCAAAAGACTCTGTCTTGGGTTGTAATGTCTAATATCATTTGTAAAAACCTGAGGTACATTAGAAACTTATGTTTTTTCTTTTGAATATTTTCAACCATATTATCAAAAATAAACTTAGAGAAATTATAAGTTAAACCCTATGAAAGACATACAATACCACAACCCAATTGGGTAGAAAATTGATCCCATCCTCCTGACTTGTTGCTTATGCACTGAAGTAACGTATGCACCAAAAACCTCCACATGGGGCAAAACTTATTCTTGTGCCACATATCCGTGTTAGTACTTTGGTATCCAACAGCTCTTAACCCAGCAAGTATCTCTTCAGTGTTAGTGTGATATACCCCACCTTCATCATCCAAACGAAGTTGTGTCCTAATCAACTCCTCAGTCACCACATACTCAGTTCCATCAATCATTGCTACAATTTCTGTGTCACTTCGTTTAGTAGCAGATGCCCAAAATTGTTCAACCAACGATTCAAATATCACATTTGGAAAATGTGTTAGAGCATAATGAATCTTGGAACGCTTCAAGAAATCCACCATAGGTTCATACAGTTCATGTCTCTTTGCTTTCCCCAGAAAAGAAACCTTGTTGTGATCTTTCTTAAATGGAAGTACCGCCATGTGAGAAATTTTAAGAATAGGTTATGAATCAAGCAAATGGAAATGTGTTTAAATTGATTGAAGAGGGAATCAGTTGATTTTGGGCGAAGATTATGCGAAGTAGTGTATAAATAGAAGTTACCCAATTATGGTCAAAAATATCGGAACAAATCGTTGACCAAATATGACGTGTAAAGTAACTCCAACCAATTTCAAAATTAACGCTTCAGCAGAAGGGATGGTCAATCTGCTGATGGAAGTCAATTAGCAGAATCACCTCAAGTGTAAAAGTATCTTAAGTAAATATCTTGAGTTTTACTGTGCCACCCAACTCACATTAATTGCCATCAACCCTTGACTTCGCCTATAAGATAATCCCAATTCACAATAAACACATATCAATAACCCCCAATGTACTTCAAAACCCTAAGTTCTCAATAATTCCACAATCAGTAACAACAAACATGTCTACCAAACCATAAGTCATCAATCTAACCTCTTCCTCCTCATCATCATCATCCAGTGATGATTCACGCCCATTGTTTCGATACCCTTATCAAGATGAACCTCGACCTTCAAAGTCCCCCTTTCTCCCTTCATCTGAAGATGATAGTGTAGTGGATCCAAGTGATTCATCTAGGGGTTCTGATGACTCCACAGAGCGTCTAGACCCAATCTTCAATAGATTGGTGAGAGAGGAAGCAGAGAGGACAGCAGCAGGTGGAGAGAAGCCCCAACCTTCACAACCCCAACCCCAACCAAGGCCACGTGCCAGAAATCCACCACTCCCAAAGACAAGAGAGGTGGTGATTGGTCTTCCTGCTCCAGGATCTGGTGCTACATATCATGGAAGCAGGGGAAAGGGCAAGGAGGCAGAGGCGAAGGGAAAGAGGAAAGGGAAGGTGGAGTAGAAGATGCTCTATGGTGGAACGAGTAGATGGAACAACTGAAGATTTCTCATATCACAAATGCATCCATCGTCGTTTTCATCAATCCATCCTTTCCATTTCCATCTTCAGCTTCTTCATCGTACTGGTCATGCATATCCACCAGCTTTTGTAATAGATGATAGGAGCTAGAATATGTTTGGTAGATTTTGTATAGGAATGATCATGCATATCCACCAACTTTTGTAATAGATGATAGGAGCTGTAAATTGTTTCTTGAATGAATGAACAACATCTCTTTTATATCTCAATGATTATCACTTGATCTTTACTTCAGTACTTCTCTTCAGAAGAAACAATGAGATCCCTTGTACCAATGAGTATCACTTGTGCGTTTCTTCAGTAGAAACAAGCTTTAAGCTTGCATGACCATAATCCCAATTAATCAAACTTGGTGAATTCCAACTTAAGATTAGTAACTGCTCATTAAGGCATTATGCAAAACAGACACAAACTAGCAAACAAACCAAACCAAAACATATACACCTTAAAGATCATTAGCTGGTTAGTGTTAGCAAACAAAAATATAAACAAAATTTACAAGTTAGACAACAACAATCCTCCCCTGAGGCATATGCCTCCCCTCAAACTTTGCAGTTAAGGGTTAAGCATCCCAATATGGACTCTCTGAAGAGGATGAACCTACAACAACAACAAAAATATATACAAATTATTAGTACATTTTGGAGACTCAAGTCATCACTGAATTGAGCATGCCTTGTGGATCATAAGATTTAGGCCATGTAGATGTATAAGATCCACCATTGTTCTTGGGCCTCCTTTGAAAATTAGGTCCCTTTTGAGTCCAAGAACAACCTGCTGAGGGCTTCACAGCAGTATCCCAATATCCCTTGCCAACATACATTGATTCAAAACATCCATGCCAATAACCATTTTGAAAATATGAACTAGTTGGTCTCACATATGGTCTAGCAACAGATCTGCTCCATTTTGAAAATTGTTTATCAGCAGAATTGTGTTTGTAAGTTGCTTGTGGAACAAAAGATGGTATATCATTAACATTTTTCCACATTGGTCGAGATTTCTTTTGACTAGCACATACACCCATTCTTTGCTCATGGAAATTACAATCCTTAATCAAATGAAATTTACTTCCACAAACAAAACATGTCTTCTTTTTAGAAGATTTATTCAAATTGAAAGATGTTTCATTACATGCAAAAGCATTCAAACCACAAACATTAACAGAATTGTTTTTAATAGAATTAAAGACATTGTTTTGCAAAGAATTAAATGACAAGTCTTCAGAGGAAACTGTCTTGGAAGTTGATTCCTCAGCAGCAACTCTAACAGGCTTGTAGGGAGTCTTGGGTGTAGGCTTGGGTGAGGTCTTGGGAAGGTCTGACTTTTCACTTGAATCACAACTGGTATATGTAGTAGACCCTTGGTCAGAGGACTTGTCACTATCAGAACAAGAGACAAAGTCAGTAGATTTAGTATTAGGGTCTGGCAAGTCTCTTGACTTTTTGCCATAAAGATGGTGTGATCCATCAAAGTCTATAGTGATGTCAAGGTCAGTGGGCATATGTTCTCCTCTAATAGGTCCAGGTACAGCATGTAAGTCTCCTTATTTTACATAATTAGCTAATCCTGCTGGTGTAGATTTACGCATATCAGTTCTAGCTTCTAAGCCAACATACTTCTTAAAACCTAAACCTATCCCAGAGTTTACAGATTGACTACCATAGAGAAATCTAGCTACTTTGTCACCTGACACTAACCATTCTTTATGTCTAGCTACTTCCTCATCAAGTTTCTTTTTCAGCACTTGGTTTTCTGAAACTACATCAGCTTTTTCTTTCTCAGTACGTTTTAAATCAATTCTAGTACATTCCAAATCACTTTATAACACCCTTATCTTTTCATCATAAGCAAGTTGATTCTTTTGAAACCAAATTTTTTGTCTTTCTACAGTTTTTAAAGCCTTTTTGTAAGCCTCAACTTCAACATAGCATTCATTATATTTAGGTTTCAATTCATCATAAGCTTCCTTAAGTTCATTATATCTTTCACTACAACCAAAAACACAATTATGTACCTGAGAGATGCCCATTAAGGCAACTTGATTGTGTTGATCCTCTGTTGTACAGCTTGCCAGCAATCCACTCTGCTCAGAACCAGAAACTTCATCATTATCAGGATCATGCACCTTCCAGTTGACATGATCATCCAGTGTGACCAAAGCTGTGGAGGATCCAGCTTTGGTAGTTCCAGCTTCCATTTGATTCTGCTGATAGGTAGAATACCTAACTTCATCACCAGTCTTCCTATCCTTGCATTCTCTTGAGAAATGACCCATCTGACCACAAGTATAGCACTTGAATTTCCTTCTGTCAAATCTTGCTGAATCTTTTCCCTGGAAACCAAACTTTCTCCCAGCCTTACTCTCAAACTTCTTGATGTTCATTGAGAGCATGGCCAGTTGCCACTTCAAATTCATCTCTTCCATATCAAGTGGATCCACCTGTTCAAAATCCTCAAAAGCTAGTTGCTGCTGATTGTCATAATCAGCAACAAAAGAGTGAATTACATCTTCTAATACACCACTGGATTTAGGTTGAGAATTTGATGTGGTGGTGATGTAGGATGATGATGCTGAGGAAATTGGGCTTGGAGCATAGGTCATCTTATGTGAGGAGGTGCTAACAAAAGCTGAGTGAGTGGGAGTGGATGAACGAAAAGGACTTCTGACATCAGGCTCAAGAGTTTTAAGTCTGTTGTAGAGATCATCAAAAGTGACCAGATCTAGCCCACCTTTTGCTTTGAGTGCAATGCTTACTTGCAACCAAGATGGAGGTAAAGATCGTAAGAACTTTGAATTGCAATCCTCATTGTCTGGCCTGGCCTTCATCTGATTCAATTGACTCAAAATCCTATGGAACCTGTCATATCCCTTGTGGATACCTTCTTCCTCAGAGATTTGGAATTCTTGAACCTGTTGTTTCAGCATAGATTTCCTCATCCTCTTTGACTCATCATTCCCACCAAACCTAGCCTTGATTGCCATCCAGATGTCCTTAGCATCCTCCATGTAGTGAAAGTCACCCATGTGATCATCTAGTATAGCCTGAAGGAGAATAGTTCTAAATTTATTCTCTCTCTGCACAGCTAGTATCTCTTCAGCAGTTTTGGGACCAACGATGGTAATAACCCCATCAGCATCTTTGACACATTTCTTCAAACTGTTACCCTTACGAACAACTTCCCAAAGATTCCAATCAATATTGGAGATCCAATTCTGCATCTTCATAGCCCACAATTCATACTCCTCCTTCTTGAGGTATGAGAACTTTGCATTGCTGTTAGTGAGATTGAGTTGTTGCAAAGATGTGGTGTTTTGATTATGAGTAACTTCTGTTCCATCGTCTGACCCAGGCGTGTAAAGAAAAGGATTTTCTTAGTATCACAGAGACTCTCCCGAGGCTCTGATACCACTTGTTGAACCTAAGACCTTGATAGATCTTTGAGCGCTCGTGAATCGTTAGTAATGTTTATGTAATCACAAACACACTAATAGAAAGTCTCTATTACTTGTATTCTAAAGCGGAAATCAAACACAAGTAAGAACACAGATCACTAAGAATACTTTGATCCTCTATGGATCTTTAAATAATACTAAAACTTGTTTTCTCAAACTCATACCTCATACATACTAATGTGTTCCTTTTATAGACAAGGAACCCTAAACCGTTTCACAAGAAACGTATATTCATAAAACTAAAGAAGATATGCATTATCACTTCCTAATAAAACTCATGCATATCCTAACTAACTATAAAATACGCGGAATATCTATATCCGCAGAAACAAGCTACACTGATTTACTACTTCAGCAGAAACACTTCTTCAGCATAATCCAGCACTTCAGCAGAAACCGTCAGCAGTATTAATCATCATAATTCTTATCTAGTAGAATTCCCAACAGGAACATTAAGCAATTTGACCCAAACTGGTAATTTCCTAGGCTCAGAACTGTCCAGACAAACATCTATACTCCATCTTTGCTCAAACATAGGCTTGTTGTTAACCATCCAAGGTCCATTACTTATAACCTCCAATATACCCTGCTCATCATGGAACTTGAAAAAGAACACACCCTGATCATTACTTGTAACATCTTCAAGCCCATATTTGTACCACATCCTCCTTAAATGGTATCTAGCCTCATTCAAACTCATGCTACATCCTAAGAATTGACCACAAACTGTTTTATTCCATTTCACACTTCCAAGTTCAACAGTATCCTCATCAAAAACTGCTACTTCATTACCATTTTCAGTTACTCAACAAGAATTAACAACAATTTATTATCAGGCTTATTAGCATTGATGATATCTACCATAGTTTTCATATTCCTACCTTTGATCTCATCATCATTCTTAGTATTCCTTACCTTACTACCATCCACATTATTACTATTATCCAAATTAACACACTGATCCTTCTCTATCTCATTACTCTTTCCTGTATCATGCATATCCTTATTCACACATTCATTCACATTGTTCTCAGAGCAATCATTAACACTATCATCATTACTACTAACAACAGACTTATTCATACAATCACTCGCATTCAATTCATCAGCAATATTCTTACATGCATTGACAGTATTAACATTATTCACATTACTAGGAGTATTGGTTACCTGATTGAGAGCAGGGAAATTAATCCCATTCAAACCACCATCAAACTCTTCCTTATTCCCCATACTCCTAGCCTTATCAATCACCTTCTTTTCCCCACTATTATTCTTATCATCACCCCTTCCATGCTTTATATTCTCATCTGAAACATTATTCTGATCACAATTTCTCTTTTGTAAAGCGTGTACAGAATCCCCAAATTTCACCAGAACCCTAACTACTCTTTTAGATGACCTTTTTTTAGTTGACATACTAATGACTATACTATTCAATCAATTCAAAACTCAATTATGTACAGGAAACAGATCCTAAAGAAGAAAACATCAAGAAACAAAAAAAACCCCAATCTGAACTAAAAGAGGTCAATTTTGTACCAAATTGAAAAATCAAAACCGATAGATGTATGTAAAATGTGATTTGGGAACGATTGATCGGATTAGATTTACAAATTTGGTATTAAAAGAGCTTGCAATGAAGGATTTACGTGAAAAAAATGGTGAAGAGAAATGGCGGGATAGTTTGTTAGGAAGTTAGAGGAGAGAGAAAAGGGAGAGAAAAAGTCTCTCTTAATTATAACTTGATAATAACTAAAGTCACGAGATTCATTAAACTCAAACTAATATTTATGACAAGGTGAAAATTCGGTACATTATTAGATAAGAAAATTAATATCCGCATATAAACACAAAAGTTGAAAAACTTAACAAACTACTCATCTTTTCATTGAGTCCTCCTCCTATAATTATTATTGTATTATCTTTATTACTTTACTAGCAGGGTACTCGCGCGATGCGGCGGCGGGTACCCTGAAATAAAAAATTTCAATGAACAATGCTTTATAATCTGAAACGTTTTATGTGACGATAAATTTGCGTATGCCAAATATTTAATGTCGCATATTTCAACTCTTTAAAATATTATAGTAGGGTACCGGCGCGTTGCGATGACGGGTATCAGGTAATAAAATTTTCGGCAAAAAATGTTTTCAATTTTATGTTTTCTCTTACAATAGCTTACCAATAGCAAAAACATAAAGAGTTTAAATAACTTTAAAAAAAGTGATGGATAATATCAAACTAATTCATATAAAAACAATTGAAAGTGGCATGATTTTGCGTTGTGGTAGTCAATAATGTTATGGGATTATGGGCAAATTAGTTGATAGTGGTCCGTAGTTACAAGTAAGTAGAAACATTTTTTTATGGAATATATATTTAATAATCAACACCTCGTAATAAGTAAATAAAATATATTTTTGAACATGTTTGTATCATTAATATTGTTTATTACACTTGTCTCATATAGATAAAAGATATAAATAAAAGAGTGTTTATAATGTATACATCTTGTAAAGTATATATTTATGAAAATGTTTGAATCATTAATATTGTTTATAACACTTGTCCCACATAGATAGAAGACATAAATAAAAGAATGCTTATAATGTAAAGAAAACTTACATGTTTAAACAATCATTTAGAATTATCCATGAAAAGTATAATAATTAATATAATAATATATTAATCATTGAATTAACACTTAGCACTTTGCACATTTGAATTATTTGTCTTAAAAAAATTATCCCGACTTTTACAAAAAATCGTTTTTTACTTTTGTGGTTAATTTTATTTAAAATAATTCAAAATTTATTTAGATTGGTTCTCGAAACACTCTTACGATATAATAATAGTTTTGGAAATTTGTAGTTTTGCATGCATTTTAAATTCGTATTCATTTATATGTGCATTTTTGCTTTAAAACTAAACTAATTCAAAAAGAAATAATAAATGAAGCATTAAAATGTTGTGGAAGATAAATTAGTAAAAGCTATGTATTGTGTGCATTATGCATTAAAAATTGTAATGCTTAAAAAACACATTAATGACATCTTAAAAAAATTTAGGAGAGAGGGTCATCCTTCTATTATAAGTAGTATATATATGTGTAATATGTATAAAATCAAATAAATTATACTTTGTGAATTTACATCTTTGCATCATTTGTCTTAAAAAAATTATCCCGACTTTTACAAAAAAACGTTTTTTACTTTTGTAGTTAATTTTATTTAAAATAATTCAAAATTTATTTAGATTGGTTCTCGAAACACTCTTACGATATAATAATAGTTTTGGAACTTTGTAGTTTTGCATGCATTTTAAAATCATATTCATTTATATGTGCATTTTTGCATTAAAACTAAATTAATTCAAAAAGAAATAATAAATGAAGCATTAAAATATTGTGGAAGATAAATTAAAAAGCTATGTATTGTGTGCATTATGCATTAAAAATTGTAATGCTTAAAAAAACACATTAATGACATTTTAAAAAAAATTAGGAGAGAGGGTCATCCCTCCATTAAAAGTAGTATAGATAACAAAATTTCAATTCTATACTTATATACTAATTACTAATTAATGTCTT
The DNA here is from genome assembly GCA_019973895.1 of Chrysanthemum seticuspe. Lineage (NCBI taxonomy): Eukaryota > Viridiplantae > Streptophyta > Magnoliopsida > Asterales > Asteraceae > Chrysanthemum > Chrysanthemum seticuspe. Next base: position 176,933,264 of record BPTQ01000006.1, read on the forward strand.
CTCTAAACTTTGCAATATTAATTTTAAGTAAGACTAATATGAAAAATTTGATCAAATTTTTCTTTTTATAAAACAATGCGAAATATAAAACGTTGACTATTAATTTGAGATATTCAGATTCAAAACTACAATTATAGAATCACAAGGACTAGTACTGTCACTTTTAATAACTTAAATGCCAACTATAAAATCAGTCGGTCATCGTTCCTCCCCAATTATTACTTCATTTCATTTCAAATCAAATTTAACCCATTCTTACAAAAGCAACAAATTCAGACAGTCATCAGATCCTTTCTATTTATGGAAAGTCCATTAGTTCGTATGTGCATCGAGGTCGCTACACAAAGCGGAGAAGCAGTGGAGACGTGGCGGAGACAACGCCGCACTCTCGAACGGTTACCGTCTCATCTCGCCGAAGCTCTTCTCCATCGCCTTCTCAACCGTCGCCTTTTATATCCGTCGTTACTCGAGTAAGCTTTTATCGATTATTAGCTACTATAGAAATTGATTTAGATTCAATTGTTACTGATTTTGAAGATATTATTATACTGTATATAAGTAGGACCATAGTTCGGCTATATTTGTCAAAACTAGCGCGGTTTTATAAAAGCGTTTGGTTACATAGTGTAGATGTAAGTGATTTATAATTGATATATATTGAAGATATATAAGGAGGACTATAGTTTGATGTAATTATTATTTAGATTTGAAGATATATGATGCGCGATTGAGTAATGAAGATAGGCTAATTAAGTTGGACTAGTTGTTACTGATTGAAACATATCATTGACCTCGGTTATTTAGTATATATTGGTTGATTTAAATTTGTCGATTCGAAGATATGCGAGGGAAACTGAGTAACGATTATAGTGTGTAACTGTTTATATAAGGAGGACTAAAATTTGATGAGCTTGTTTTGAATCTGAAAATATATAATTATATATACTTGTTTTGAGAACAATTGGTAGTGATTTGTTTCGATATGTATCATTTCGACTTCAATTTGTTAGTATATATTGTTTAATTTAGTTTTTACCAATATGAAGATATTGTTAAATCGTGTATTGTTAAGTAATGATTATAAATGTGGTTGAATTGTTAAAATTTAAAGATATAATGATAGTTTGATGAAGCTATTATTAGGGTTGAAGATATGTGAATTATGAAGATAGGCTAATTAATCTGGAGTACAGTTTGATGAAGTTGTTAATGATATGAATTATGAAGCTGTGTGAGGTGCAAATGAGTAATGATGAAAGCCGGTGGTGTTTGATGGAATTGTTACTGATTCAAAGATATGATTATAGAAATGAAATCGTTACTAATAGGAAGATATATGCTTTTATAAATGAACAACTGATAGGTTATATAATCTGTAGTATAGTTTGATGAATGTATTATTAGATTTGAAGCATGTTTGTAAAATTCGCTAGGCGGTACTCGAGTTGTTGACTACCTTGTAGTGAGTAATTGGCTTAGGCAGGGAGTACTCTGTCATTGACCTTGTAGCGATTTAAAAATTAATGATACATGCTTGAGTAAGTTATGTAAGTAAGACTATAGTTTGATGAAATTATTATTACTAAATTGAAGGATATGATGATATGTTATATAAGTAGGACTATACTTTGATACATTTGTTACTGATTTGTAGAGATATGTTTATGGACGCTTGAGTAATGATTATAGATTATATAAGTAGGATTTAGTTTGATGAATTATAATTAGATTTGAAAATATACGATGCATAGTTGAGTTATAATCCAAGGTTATGTAGTTTGATTTGCTGTTTTTGTTCTATAATTAAGTAATGATGATAGCTTATATAAGCCCACACTACTGTTTGATTAAGTTGTTACTGCTTTGAAGGTACGATCTTATGTTATGTAAGTACGAGTATAGTTTGATAAAGTTATTATTGATTTGAGTACGATCTTAGGTTATATAGGTAGGACTATAGTTTGATGAAGTTGTTACTTATGTGAAGATATGATTAAAGGTTATATACGCAGGAGTATAGTTTGAGGAAGTTGTTATTGAGTATTGACTTGAAGATATGAGGGTTATATGAGTACGATTATGGTTTGCAAGCATTTTTACCGATTCAGAAGATATTTGTTTGCTCAGATGGGCAATTGAGTAATGATCATATTATATAGGTTTTGTGAAATTATTACTGATTGAAGATAACATGATGCATAATTGAGCAATTATAATCGATTGTATAAGTAGGTGTGTAGCTCAATGAAAGTGTTGTTGATTTGAATATATTTTATAGGTTATAAAAGTGGGATTGTGGTTTGATGGAATTATTAGTTTTATGAAGCTGTATCATGTACAATTAAGTCATAATAATAGATTATCTAAATAGGGCGACAGTCTGATGAAATAGGTCATATAAGTAGCTTGATGTGTAGATATGATCATACCATTTTGCCATCTGAACCGGCAAGAACATATTTATTAGGAACGATTGGTATCAAAGGCGAGTTATGTTAAGTAGGAGTTTGTTTTGATGCAATTATTGTTGATTTGAAGATATACATGTCTTTGGTTGAACAATTTAGTACCAATTGTGATAGATTATGCCTGTTTGGAATGGTAACTATTGAAGTTATATTTGGATGCCAATTATATTCTATTGTATATTATGTTTTCTGCAACATTGAAATGCATGCAGTTTCCGACTGATGTAAGTTTTTGAGCATGGTAAGTCATGATGCAAGGGCTTTCTACCCCGGAGTTCGTGGTACCTACCTTAACATTAAGATGCTTTGTGCTGAGCTTATATAGTATCAAGTCTGCAGTCTTCTTTATTAGCGTTTAATGGTGCCTAAAAGTATTGTCATGGTTTAGTGTGCTTAACATGATTGTCTCTCGTAGTTTTGTAAACACAGTCTAAAGCAGTGTGTGGGGTGCAAAGCAGCCTGTGCTTTGACATAGATATTTGGTGTGCCACGGTTATCTGTGCAGTTGTGGTGTTTACCTGATCAGCTTACGATTTGTGATAAGAAAAGTGATCCTATAGTTGAGATGATCCTGATTATGATATTATTATTAGGGGGAATTGCATATATACCCACTAAAACTTAAAAACTTGCATATTTCCCCATAATACAAGTTTTTATTGCATAATGTACGATGCATTTTAAGCATGTTTTGGGTATATATGCAAATATTGAAGTTTTAGTGGGTATATATGCAATTGACCCTTATTATTAAACTTGGAACTGGAAGATCATTTACCATGAATAGCATATAACTTCTAAAATTTGTCAACTTGATCTGATAGCTTTCTCGTACAAAATCTCAGACACAGGAATTGTTATTAACAAATTTCAAATGCTTATAAACATCTGAACCTCTATGTTTGAAGCTTTATTGAAGCTGTTAAGTTGATTGATATGCCTTTGAGGTGATTATGTTGTTAAAGAATGCGATATATGCTAATTAGTTGTTGTTATGACTCATTAATTCTGCATATCTGTTGGGTATTATCTAATCAATAAATATAATCTTCTAACATAGTATTGCTAGTCATATCAAAGATTCACTTATAGTATACCGTTTACATGATTTTTTTTGCAACTTTACATCACTATGTAGTCTGTACTTTTCCAATTGAATTAATTAATTTAGGTAAGTTTCAATATTTTGTGTAGAGTTTTCAAGTACTGCGTGGAGAAGGTGGATCTGAGAGGAGAGAGCTCTGTTGATGCAGAATGGATGGCATATCTTGGCGCCTTTAAATACTTGCACTCTTTAAATGTTTCTGATTGTCACAGAATAAACAGTTCTGCACTTTGGGCTCTCTCAGGTATGCCACATGACATCACTACATGCATTCTTTTTCCATCTTTTAGAGCCCGATTCCTCATGAAAAATATGCCATATTAGTGTTCTTCCTTCTTTTATGCTGTGTTATCTTTAGCTGTTTTCAGTTTAGCAATATGCAGTTCTTTTCTTTACAGCCATAATATTCTATTGAAACTCTTTTCTGTTTGCTTTTATTTTATAGTTTTTGATTTGAATACATTTTTCAATGGAAACTTATGCTCCAAAGTATTATTGGCCAGTTAAAACACATAACTGTCTTCATCATTATGCCTGCAATATGGGTCATGTCACATATTTTATGTCCAACATAGACAAAGTACGCTTAGATATTCTAATTTTAGGATCAAATGAATTTCTTGTTTGCTCTCTCCTTCCTTCTTTTGGATCTTGTTTCAGGCATGAGTTATTTGAAGGAGCTGGACCTTTCTAGATGCAGTAAGGTCAATGATGCTGGCATTAAGCATCTTCTGTCTATTCGAACTATTGAAAAGTTATGTATATCAGAAACAAGTGTCACCACGAACGGTGTTATACTTCTCTCTTCACTCAAAAGATTATCTAAGCTTGATTTGGGAGGCTTGTTTATCCATGACGAGGCCCTTGCATCTCTTCAGGTATTCTAATTCTATTTTGCCTTTTTGATCATGTGTCATCCTTTCCTTGGGGTGATGTACTGCTGATGCAGCTCCTTCTCTCTGTGTGGCCATATGTGTCTTGATTGTATATATATGTTCTTTCTCTCCTATATGTCAACTTTATTTTGGGTTAGCCAGATCTTTTTCTGGAGGTGGCTATCTGAGGACTTCTGATTCATATGGGTCGATATGGGTTGTGTTTCATCTCAAATGGGTCAAATGGGTCATATTTGGATATTTTGCAGAAAGGAGAACATGTTGAAAGTTTATTGCTAATGATACGAGCTCCTAATTTGTTTTTATACTAAGTGTCATATTAGTATTGTAATATATCGACTTTTAAGCATAAACACATTAATTATTTATATTTCTAATAATAAGTATTTTCAGCTTATACTGGCCCGTTTTAACCCCAACCCATTAGTAAAACGGTCATTACCGGACCCACCTGTCTAGCCACATATAACCTTATTTCCTTGAGAAGGCCATAATAATTATTCAGAACTCTGATATATCATTTTCTTTTTTAGGTTCTGACTAATTTACAGCACCTTGATCTCTGGGGAAGTGATATATCTAATGAAGGCGCGTCGATTCTTGTGAAATTTCCCAATTTAAACTTCCTAAACCTAGCTTGGACCAAGGTCACAGTATTACCAAATGTCAGCTCTGTCAAATGCCTAAATATGAGCAACTGTACTATACATTCTATATTTAAAGGAGAAGGCAACAAGGCTCGGTTGACACAATTTGTTCTTGCTGGAGCTTTGTTCAAAGATGTTAAGGATGCCTTTTTATACTTCGATTCCAGCTGCCTATCTTTCTTAGACCTATCAAACTCATCTCTTCGTGACCTTTACTTTTTGCCAAGCATGCATGTACTAGAATATCTGGATCTCAGTGGTAACTTGATTGGAGATGATTCAGCTGAATATATAGCATCTGTAGGAGCAAATTTGACGAGTTTAAATCTCAGCAATACACGAGTTAGTTCAGCAGGAGTTGCGGTCTTAACAGGGCATGTTCCAAAACTTGAAATTATATCTTTGGATTCCACACCAACTGATGATCTTGCTCTCTCATACATTGGGATGATACCCTCTTTAAAAAGTGTCAGCATGAAGGGTACAAATGTGAGAGGTATTCTATCATCTTTTATGATTATTTTCAGTTTTTCAGATTTTTTGCATGCATTCTAAAAACAAGACTCATGTAGTGTTTAGTATGATTAAATCAGAGAAGGAATGGAATGGAATTGATAAGGAGTTGTTTGTTTTGCGATGTTGACTATAAGATTGGATTGAAAGTTACATCATACCCTTTTGTTCATGAAATTTTCATAACATAACAGTCCTTAATAAGTTGCAAAAGTCTATTACCATACCTTTTATAAGATTGGTTTTGAATAAGCAAATATTCGACTTAATTTATATTATTTTACATCAAAATTCAGTAACTGTAATTAAACTCTGTTTAAAATAGAGATAGATATTATACTGTCTCTATATACAATTATGAACAATTCATATGAAAACCCATTCCATTCTTACAGCCTAACCACACATGATAATAGGTGTAAATGATATATTTCATGCCTTTATCGTTTCATTACATTCAACCACATAGATCTTAGGAATGCGAGCACTCAAATTTGAATGAATTCTAGTCTCTATACATGATATTTACCAATATACTTTTCTGACCAGGTCTGATCCAGCAAAATGGCAGAGATGCAGAATGTGCTCCCTCGTTAACAGCGCTTGAGAATCTCAAACACTTGGAGAAATTAAATCTTGAAGATATCCCACTTAGGGATGAAGCAATCACTCCCATATCAAACTTCAAACAACTTAATCATCTATCACTTAGAAGCACTTTCCTGACAGATGCCTCACTACATCACTTGTCATCCGTCCTCAACTTGATAACCCTCAGTATGCAAGACGCTGTCTTAACGAATGCGGGAATTGATTGTTTTAATGCTCCAGCATCACTAGAAGTGTTGGACTTAAACGGGTGTTGGCTATTAACCAAGGATGCTATTTCTTCGTTTCTTCAGTGCCGTCCTGAGATTGAAATGAGGCATGAACTTGTGAGCATTTCTTTATCTGACAGTGATGATGCCAAATATCATTCTCCAGGACATACAAGTATGAGGACTTCACAGCAGAGAAGATTCTCGTCATCACCACTTAAACCTGAAATGACTAACATCATAGGTGCGTTCATTGCTTGTTCTGGGTCCCATTCTACTTTGATATATTTATGTGTTAATTATTCCCCAATATATGGTCAGCAATTAGTTTGAGGTGCTAAGATGGATGGGTTGGGTAAGTGGTCATAACAGGTTCAGCTTGAGAAGGTCATTTTCAGTAAGGTAGAAACGGGCCAGTTTGGGTGGGTTTGACCCACAAACACTTTTCTCTCCATATTTAAACCTTTTACTATAATTGATGTGCTAAACGTGATTACAAAAGCAATATTATTACAGTATAAAATTGATTTAGTTGGTTGTATGCATTTAAAAATGACAGTGGGTGATTTTCAACCAGTTAGACTTATTGATATGTTCAGCTCTAACAAGTTAATGATTCTACCCGTTTGAGATGAAAGACAACCCAAAACGATCCAGTCGTAAGTAAATGGGTTAAAATGGCCATATCTACAATCAACCATAGATATAAGTTCCTAAGAAATAGAGTGGTGCTTATCACTTTTCTCAACTTAGGTGGGTGGGTTAGTCATTTCAATCCTTTGTTGGTAAAGCGTAAAAGCACCATTGAATAATGTCATTTCATCTTTCAGTCCAATGTGAACCACATACCATTTCTAGAAAACTGCCACACATTCATTGAAACAGGAGTACAGGACCATTCAAATTAAGAGTTACCAAAACTTACAATAAGGGATGGATTTCTAGGAGGAACACCAAGCACCTGAATACCCAAAATACAAACAGAAATGTTGCAGTATACTCGGAACCAATTGCCATATAAGTGCTAAAAGATCGATCAGCCACCTAGCTTCCTTTCAGACATTTTTAGGTAGCTTTTAGCTCATTTGATACAAACGTCACCAAATGCTTCACTGTAGTCATTTTAGCTGTACTCCGTTGCTTACCTATCATTAGAGATGTCAAAAAGGACGTGTTGGTTAATTGGTTAAAATGGGCAATTTATTTGTACGGCTTGGAATAAGTAATGAAGGTGGTGTAGAAGGTTTTGTGCAATTAAAGTACACGTTGGCTCTTTCAGCCCCATCTGACCCGTTTCTGTTCTGGTTATTTTGTTTTTGACTTTCTATACAGATAAAGCATAACCCGAATCAATCCATTTACAAGTAAATGAGCCTAAGTTGCTATGACCTTAACTAGATCATAGCTAATGCACTACTACATCGTGAAGCTTAGTTATCTATTACTACGTAGGGGACACTGAGACCCTCTAAACCTTTGTTCTGAAAGGAATATTAGCATCCCAACTTATACGAAAAGATTAAAATATTATATTTTATACTCCGTAATTTTTTGGTATATTACTTCATACGGAGTAATATATTTTACTCATGATTTGTTACAGACCAGAGATTGAAGTACAACAGAGCAGAGCTACTATCCCTTCGGTTCGCATCTACATTGGTGGTTCTTCCTAGTGATCGAGATACGTCATCCAAGTAGAGATATATCTAGTAAAGTGATTATAGAGATGTTTTGATCTTGCTGTTGATGTGGTCTTGTTGTTGTTGTTGTTGTTGTTGTTGACTTTTGTTGAGCATTTACTTTTTCAAGTGATTTTCTTCTCAAACCTTGTATTATCTTTCAACAATCAGTTTCTCTTAAACCATTTATGGTCAGATTGCAAACAAAACTGAGCAATGCCGTTGAAGTGAAACTCCCAGTTTATGTATGCTACAAGCTTATGATGAATTGTTGGTTCTTCATTAAATCACCATCTTTTATTGTTGTTTTAGCAAGTTTTTCTTTTACATTTAAAGTAGGTGCTGTTTTTACGTGTATGTGACTTGATATAATAAACCACAAATGAGACAATTAATTTGAATGACATATGCTGTGTTTATATTACTATGTCAGATGAGATGTAACAAATTAATTTGAGAGAAAAATTTATCGTTTGTATCGGCTCAATCTATTGTGAAGTCACCAGTAAATTAGAAATTTGTGGAACCTTTTTGAGAAACTCAAAATCTTTTATATCAAGAGAGTGGTTAACATCAAGAAGTCACAAGTGAAAGCTTCAGTAATCAGTTAAAACCTTTGATGAAAATATCAAGAGAATGGTTAATATCAAGAGAATGGTTAACATCAAGAAGTCACAAGTGAAAGCTTCAGTAATCAGTTAAAACCTTTGATGGAAATGCTACAGGGAGAATTTGTATTACCCAAGACCTAAAGTAGCAAACTTGCCCGAAAATCTTGGAGATCAACTTAATACCTCGAGTTGAAAGAGCATTGTGGTGATGGAAATGCTCTACCGGTTTGTCAAAATGGAATGACAGCTTATTGGGACGGTTTGACGAATCTTACGTAGGCTTTAAAATGTGTATGTGGCAAGTGTACATGTTCAGTCCTTATGGAACATGCTCGGGGAAAAGGAAGATAAACTAATGCAGTTTCTTCGTGTAGACGTGATTAAATATGGATGGCTAGAATTGGTCTACTAAGTCTCAACTTTTCTATTATACGTGTATGATCGTAAAAAAGATATTTTGCCAGTAAAGAGAAAGTCTTGTAAATTCAGTTCTGAAATTTCATTTTTATTCAGGCAATGACATCTTATTCCAGTCGATTATAATTTTTGTGATCAATTGAATCTGGTTGAGGAAGCTAATATTTATAATTGAGGATTTGCAATCTCTCATAGTGAGGCTCCCACACGGTTACACTAGACATCAGAGAAATGTCGATCTCCTGCCAATTAAGACCACTCGTTTACTTGGCAGAAAATTTGATTGCAGAAGATCATGTGTTTTCTTATGCTGAACATCTACAGAAAAATTGAAGAGTTTATGCTGAACATCTACATAAAAATTTAAGAGTTAATGTAAGAACATCAAAGAAGCCTGCTCGTATACCCAAATAGAAAGTGCATATGTTGCTTGATTCCGATGATCAATTGTGTTGTATTTGATCTCCCAATTAAACCGAGAGTAGGCCTTGTAACATCTCCATTGTACTTTCATTAATTTGTGGAACTTAGCTTATAGTTATCTGTTTGAACGGGTACTTCATGCCACAATGGTAAAGCAACTCAACATTACAGCGTTGGTGACAAATTTGCAGGTGTCTTAACTCTGTACGTGAAAGCTACTTTCCTATCATTAGATACTATAACTTTCCACCTAGAGTATCATTTGATGCATTGATGGGGGTTCTTTAGCTTCCACAAATATGTAATAATAAGTACAGAAATCTATCATCCACAAATTTGAGAATCGACATTTTATGCATTGTATCAACGGATTAGATAACAACTTGTTCCGAAGGTTCTCCTTCACCCTTCCATACTTCAGGCATTGCTTCTCTAATATCGTGGATTTTGCTTAAAGCATGATCTGCCCCTGGTACAAGATTCGACCTTCCAACCTGTATGTTTTGAACAAAGTCGTTATCCTGGTGCTTTCGCGATCACAAAAGATAAGTGGTCAAAGAGACGGTTTTTGAATTTTGTTGCTTTTGTCAAAGTTTGGAGTTACAGTTTTCTACATTTGATGGTTAAATTATAACCCTAGGACCACAAAACGTTCTGGATTGAAACTTGTAAGTAGAGGTGGCAATTTGTGCTCAAAAAATAAATAAATAAATAAATAAAAAATGGCTAATTTGTAAAAGATTTGGGCACATTTAGCCCTATCTTTTTTTTAAATGGCATGTATAGCCCATTTAAAAGTTAAATGGGTATTAACGGGCACATAGTTTCTCTCAATTGGAGAACATTACAATTGTTTTTAAAGAAAAACATATAGTTATAGTATATTTAATTTTTAAATATAAATGAGGTGTTACGTTTGAGGAATTTATTTCGTCGTTTTGGGTCTTTTCTAAAGCGATTTGTATAACATGAGTCCGTTTGACCCGTGCCCGTTTAAGCCCGTGCCCGTTCAGGCCCGAGCCCGTTTGGACCGTGGCCCATGCGTGCCTGACCCGCCCGTTTTGCCACCTCTACTTGTAAGTATAGATATTATTTAAGAACTTACGACGACAGTATGAAATCCAGTAGTCTTTGCAGTGGCAATGTTCCTAGCGTTGTCGTCAAAGAAAATCTGAGAGGAGAAAAGTGCACTAGCATTAATAACCTTCGTATGCAATCAATACGTATACAATATCATATCCTGTTTTCAGTGTTAGTATTTTCCGAAATATTTTTTTGTTTTACAAGATCATTATCAGAACTTACTGTCTTATTGGGGTCGACATTTGCGATGATAGCAGCTGCTTGGAATAATTCAAGAGATGGTTTGCATAATGCATATGATTCGTGACAGAGGGTCTACACTAGTGTGACCATCTTCAACAACTTTAGCTACAGTCTCACTTCTACATCTCAATATGGAATTGTTTACCGGACCATCATTTCCATTGTCAGGTTGCTCTCATAGGCGGGCATTGAACGTTTCAAAGCATATGACCAATGGCGTATTAACTCAATTGCTTGTATGAATTTGTTTAATGGCTATGCAACTACTGGTATCTATTATTATTGGGATTAAAAAGTATGTTATCCTGCATTTGGTAATTCAGATTATATATCTTATGTTTGTCAATATATTAATTCAAAAACATTTAAAGCATGTTAATAGATCACTTAACTAGAATTTATGTGATGTTGGGTTGTTGGCTATGTTAAGAAGGTAAAAAGAATCAGTTTGAAAGTTGCAAACTTCAGAGTAGACGTGCGGGTTCAGTTTAGCTTGGTTTTTGCTCATGACCAAACCTAAACAAAAATTTTGTTTTATTGATTGTGATACTTGAATAGAAATTTTTTGGTTATATTTGTTTGGTTTTTGGTTTGTTTCCACTCCGCAACCTAGACTACAGATTGTGACTATGTGTTTTAACCAGAAGAGAAACACAAAGTGTGGTTGTGTATTGTGTATTTACTGCAAAACTTGTTTAGTTGACATAGTGACTAAAAAACTTACATATCAAACATGTTAGACTTGTCTAGGTCACAAATAAAGACCCATGTTGGCATATATAACATTGTGTTCAATACCACCCATATATGCATTTTATACCTGATGCCTTACTTCGAATCTTCATCCGATCTATGGTTGGTTCATTTCACTTCAGACATTAAATGGACTAGGAAAACAATACTCTGTTTGAAAAGTTGGTGTTATAACTTATTCTTCAGTTATATTTAATTTCCTCTACAATTACAAGAAACTACAAACCTATTTTAATTGGAAACAAGATCTATTATACTGAACTCTGATAGATTCATGCATCATTCATGATTATATAGACATTAAATCAAAAGAATTGCGAGTAATAACAAATACAATAAAGTTTGACATGTTTTAATAAAGGGAAAGCACCAAGGAAGCCCACACTTTAGTTCTTCGTACTCTTGTACATCTCATCAATTATAATCTGCCAAAAACGAAGACATGTTCGTTCTATCAGTTATTTGATAAACAAAATATGTGATGTATTATACTTCTAACGAATTGCTTGCAATGATATGAAATATGTTTTAATAGTCAGTTGCTGCACATAACTTACAAAACCATTGCAGTCGTTATTCTATCAAATATCTAATCAATATAATGTATAATGTAAGGTATCTGTAAAAACATTCTGCAATTGGAAACCTAACAATGATATTTGCATCATATAAGAACATCTGGTATGAGAGTACTTATAGTTACTTAAATGAAATTGATATATATATGCTGATCTACTTTAGTTATGAATACTCGTAGTACTACTTGTTTGCATGTGACCTATGATATAGTCATATAGTGTCTTTAAGTAAATGATATTATTACAACTATCAAGGACATCGACAACTATATTAAGAGTGATAGCATATCGTTTTGTGCATATATTTAAGGAAAGATATGTGATCGTATTCTAAGAAAACGTACCTGATAATGTTTCAGCATCTGTGGCCTTTTCTTCTTCAATGTAGGGGTCAGAAGGTCACGCTCAATGTCAAAAGGTACAGGGTCAATGTGAACTGCCTTAATGAACTCAAAACCTTTTAACTGCAAGACAACGGTTACATTTATAAGTCATAGTGAAAGCTTAAACTTTTAATACAACACTAGAGGGAAAATAGGTAACACCATAAACCTGAAGTCGCAAAATAGCCTAATAAATTATAGATCAACTTAAAACCGGGGTGGAAGCTATTAAAGATGTATGACTCAAGACTTATAAAGTTTTCAAGTTTTTCATTGATTTATCAATGCAGGGTGGACTATTTATATAAGCAAACCTTTTTCTCTTTTCCGATTCTGTTTAGCTCTCTCAGTATGTACTCTTTAGTCTTGGGGTTTTGACATATGGAATCTAATTCCTCAGATATATCATTTTCATGAGCCCAACTTTCAATGGAACGCTTATTTGGGTTTACAACAGCGACAAGACACGACTCAAAACTATTCCCATACACCCACACCTGAAAACAATTGAAAACATTACTCCAATCATATTCATTGTAATAATAATAATAATTTAAGAAAAAGATATCTCTTAAAAGGTACATACTTCATCCACAGCAGGAACAAGTGCATAAATGTTCTCCAAGTTTTCAACAGCTACATATTCTCCTTGTGCAAGCTTAAAAATGTTTTTCTTGCGGTCGATAACCTTCATGCTTCCATCAGCTTGCCACTCACCAATATCACCTGAAACGTCATATAGTATGAAGAGATACATTTTTTTAACAAAATATGAAATAACATACACCTAGCTAGGATAAGAAGACCTGTATGGAACCAGCCATCAACCAAGACCTCTTTTGTAAGGTCATCGCGTTTGTAATAGCCCGAAAACAAAGTGTCTCCCCTTATGCATATTTCACCCTGTGGTGTATTTGAAAGAGCATCATAGTTCATCTCTGGAATAGACTCCAAACGAGCATCCAAATTTGGTACTGGTGGGCCCACTGTACCCAACATACTCATTTCATTTGGAAGCGAGACAAATGATCCAGCACACGTTTCGGTCAGGCCTACATTGTAATTTACAAAAACAGTACAATGCAAATTAGTTAGGGTAAAAAGAAAATAGGTTCATGTCATAGTTATGATAAGAAATAAGGATCGAAAATTTGTCAAAATAGACATATCCCATATCCTCTTTTTAACAAATTGTCATAAAATTTTGTGTCTGTAAAAAATGTCCATCAATTTCATTAACTACCTTTTTTCAAATTTAATTCTTTTTGCGATATATGTTACTTTTTTTTTAAGGTGTAATTTCTCAAAACCAAAGTATGCTACGCAAGCCAAATTTCGCAAATAAAATTTCGAAAAGCTTATTTTACAAAATTGGGTAGTTACGAAACAAGTTTACGAAATTAATGTCATTTAGGTAGAAAGACAACCTTTTATGACATTCTCGTAAAAAACAATTTGAAAAACGGCTATAACTTGAGAGAACGAAGTACCATATCCTTGAAGGACGTGACAACATGCCACAACTTTCAGAAAACCTTCTACATGTGAAGAAAGTGGGGCCGCTCCAGATAAGATTATGCGTACCCTTCCACCGAGCATCTGCTTAACCTGCACAATAAAATGTACAACTATGATATTCATGCCACAGTTGACATGTTAAAGACATAAGAGATGATCAGGAAAAAAGGATATGCTAGCTCATTTAAGTTTAAAATCAAACCTTAGCGAAAACAAGTTTGTCACTTAATATAGATGCCTCTGAATGTTTACTTCCACCCTTCATATTATACAGCTTGCTGCAGAAATTTCCACAACCAAATCCAAATTAATGATAAGGAAAAGTAAGCTAATGCATTTTCCCAGAAATACTTAATTAAAAGTAATATAGAGGTAAATCATGCAGTATACCAACCAACTATGCAGGTGCTAATCTGGGCAAAACTGATTTTGTTATTTTATTTGCTATGCAGGTGAGTAAACTTATTTGTTGACGTCAATTTCCCATGTCGCACAAGTAACAAGTGATAGTTGGTTTATACATCATGAATTAACCGTATATCTGTGATTCTGTATACGATAATAATGTGGATGAAAGTAATGTTTAAAGTGAGGGAAAAGGTAAAATTAATCAAGATATCATATAAATAATAATAGCGTCACTATAACTTCTGACATTTCGTGTTTTGAAATAGTATATAATCAAGCAATGTCGCAAAAGAAAATATATAAATATTTAACATTGTTTGATAAGAAAAATAGATCATGTTAATTTATTAGAACACTCACTATGAATAGGCTAGATTAAACAGTTTACTCTTTAGAAAACTACCAGAAGAAATCTTCTGTTGCAAACCTGATCATAAGAAAGCAATTAATAAGTGTAAAATAGTATGAGATAGAAATTTAACATTGAAGAAATATAATAATCTTAGGAATGAAAGCTGTAACTGAGAGCAAAATACCAGAATAGATTCTTTCTAAGACCCGAGGAACAGCACAGAAAATGGTAGGTTTCAGCTCCCCAATGTCTTCGATCAGTAATTTGACATCCTGAATACATTATTTCTCAAGTTATAAGATTCATATTATAATTCGGTTGAAAAGTACACAAGACTTTCTGATCTTACCCCACGCCAAAATCCTATAGAACCTCCGTGATGTATAAAACATTCTTCAATCACCCGACCGAATATATGCGCCAAAGGTAGAAATGACAGATATACATCATGTTCAGTCAACTGTTAAACGACAAGTAATTAACCAAGTCTTAGAACATACGGCATGAAATTGTATTAAATTTAGCTAATGATTTGGATGTTTTAGTTAATTAATGGGAAGGATATGAACTCACCGACTCATTACAAGAATCTAGCAGACAGCGGACACCAGCTATAAGTGTGACAATGCTGTTATTGGAAATTAGAACACCCTTTGGATCACCAGTTGTTCCACTTGTGTACATGATAGTACATATGTCAGTTTTCTTCTTTACTGGTAGATCAAACTGTTTGTCTTTCCCCTGAGAGTCGATAAAATTTGTCAATCTAAACTTATGACAAAGATATCATATCATTTTAAACATGAACATAATTGGTAAAGCTTACCAATGACAAAAACTCGTCCCATGAGTGTATTGTTGCGCCAAAGTTTTTGAACTGTTCTTTTTGTTCAGGAGTAACTTGTCCAAAGCTCACAATTGCTGAACGAAATATGCATATTATTATATAAGGGTGAATATTTGAAAAATGGACATGATAATCAACTTACTTTTCAGATATTCTCCAGCTTTTGGGAATGTTTTCAACACCTAAATCACCAAAACCATATTATCGATAGAACTTTTTGAAATTTAATGGATGAAAATGGACAAGAAAATAATCAGTGATATAATAAAAAATTACCTCAGAGATCTTTTTCTCTTCTACAAAAACGATTGTCACTTCAGCATGGCCTATGATGAATTCTACTGCACCGGCACCTGCATGAAAAGAAATCATGAAGAAACTATATTACTTTAGTCCTGAAAATGTATGAGATAAATTAAAAAGACATGGATTCGTTAAAGCTGAAAATCCATTAGAAGACCCACTGAAATAGAAAAGATAGTACTTGCCTAGGGTATCATATAATGGTATGCAGTGCAGGCCATGAGCATTGCATGCCTGCATTAATTTCCGAGTATTAGAACAAAAGTATATATTATATGTTTATGTATGATTTGTTAGCAGTGACTATATATAAGAAAATCGAATGAAATAAAGTACCTCCATGCTCATTATCCATTCGGCGCAGTTGACACCATAAATACCACACTTTCCTCCCTAAAATCGCCAATCAATGTTAGTAAGTAAGCAGAACTACATACCTAAGTAAATGAAAAGAGATACAGGTCCCACACTATGATATAGAAAAACATATCCATCTATTAGTCTAAGCGAGTATAAATACCAGAAAGACATCATGCTATAATAGTTATAGATTATACGGCTATTTGCATTCAAAAGTAGCCATGTTTTAGGTCAGCTAGAAATCTGGCTTGCATAAAACAGATAATGAACTAAATTTGGTTACCTTCGTTTGCAATTAGCTCATAGTTATAATAGGAAGATTAGTTACCGGTTCAACCCCACAAGCACGGATAGAATTTCCAGTTTGTATCACTCTGTCGTATACTTGTTTGTAGGTCAACCACACATACTTCCCATGCTGCAAAGTACAGGCGTATATGTTAGTATGTTACGGTAATCACATGAAGACGAAAGTATACTCAAGCACACATAAAGATATAGTATATAGTCAAGCATAGGAGACAACATTATACCTTTCCATCCACAAATTCACGGGTGCCAAGCATTTTGTTATCAGGATATTTCTCTGCTGACATGCTGTAATTAATATGACCAACCAAACAATGAAATAGCAGTAAGAATGTACCCAACGTTACAGGCACAAATTACATATTGGACATACAGAACAAATTGGTCGAGTTTCTAAACGATCATGCTTTGCAAAAAACATATACCAAAAAGCCATTGTGTTTTGAATCATGTTTGCAGGATGTAGTGTTCTCTTTAGCATTTTCATATGATCAAAGGATAATTTTTTTGGAACGAAGAATCAACTGAGATGTTTCATGTAAATCAATAACACCAAATAAAGTAATAGTTCAAGAGCAATATACAATACAAATATGGTTGATAAACAGCCCATTAGTCTTACAAGGCAACTGCTAAACATAGAATACACTAATGCCAACTCATTATTTTATAACGCATGTGATCCAAGATTTCACATATTACTTGAAATGAAAATTCCAAATTCTTGCAAGTTATAGTTTTCTTTGGCAATCTTCACAAGCAATTTGTTGGTACTATACGCCATAAAAATAAAAGATAATTTATATGCTTCAATAATCAATCAATGAATTCAAAAAGAGAATATTGGTGGTCTAGCCGTAGCCACGGTGCAGGAATCAGAGTGTCCGTCCCTAAGGGAATTTAACTGTAAACGCTACAACGAAATCAATATATGTTAAACTCGCTAGGGCAGCTATGTCAATCACATTGATAGGCTGAATCACGTAAATCCAATGTGTTATTGGTCTTTCTATGACTTTATGTTGTGCATTGTCAATTTGTCATTGTTATTGTTATTGTGTACTACTGTAATCCCGAATTAATACGTTATTGCTATTACGAAATTCCAAGCAATATCAATCATAATTAACGCGATAACCACATTAATCCATCCACAAATTCAAATCAAAACCATGAACATTTTCCAACAAACACATAATCTAAAAACAAAAGCAAAAAACATGCAAATCTGAAGAAAAAAAAAGCCACACACCGAAAAATATCCCAACACGAATCCAACCCATCAATAGGAGATGGAAACCCGTCTTTCGCAAACACACTACGATAAGCAGGACCCATTGATGGCCTTCCATCTTTGGCCTCTAAGGCTGGTTCGACCTGTATGATATATTTCTTATCCTCCATTGTTTGATCTCACTTTCGCGCATGCGATAAATGTATGTACGTAAAAATGGCCTATTCGTAATCGATATGGTGGCAGGAGAGAGCTAATGTACGCAAGATTTTCTGATCACAACAAACTTTTTATTTGTGTGATAATGTGATTTGTAACAAACTAATTATGACACTTGTTAATATGCTGAAAGCTTTCCATAAAATGTTATTCGTTTTGGACCTTTGGTTGGAAATTAATAAATCGTGTTTATGTCTCTTTAATTAGGTGGTCTAGAATATATATACCCAAATCTTCCGAATAGTACCCCCACTTTTATTTATTACGTAGTAGGTTAAATGTAATTCTCAAAAGGGGACAAAAAGTTGGGCATTGGTCACTTTAAGGTACAAAAATAAAGCCTCTTCCCAATTTGGTCACGTGCGAATGTGCGAATGTGCGACTCCACCAAAATAGTGACACGTGTCCACCAAAATGTTAGACAACAAGTACCCTTCCAATAATTAGTTTCCCACTAACCGGACCATAGATACAATATCCGATGCAGCAGATGTGCGAACGACGGTGTGAGATTTCCGGCTAATGTGCGATTGAAATAGTGGATCTCTGAAAAAGGTACCATTGGGAACTATCAAAATCTTTCTTCTGGTAATCAAATCCTTTTTGTTTTTTTGTTTTTTTAATTTAGTTTTAATTATGAATTCAAATTTGTGCATTAGTAAATCAAATTTACACACACAAAATCACACACACATTATCCAAACAGTACTTCTTTCAATTTTTTGATACAAATGGTATGTTTATCCCTTAATTTACTCAGATTATGTTTTAATTACATTAATTTTTTGATAACCCCTGTTTTGGGGATTGGTTAATTTCTTTCATAGTATCTTTTTTTTGTGGTTTTTTGGATTAGGTTAATTTTTTGGTTCTTGATGATAACCCCTTAATGATAACCCCTGGTTGATAATGATAATCCCTGTTAGATGTGGTTTTTTTGGATTAGGTTAATTTTGTGGGTTTTTGATAACCCATCTTTTTATGGGTTTAAGTTACGAATGTTTGTAACCCCTGTTTTTGTGGGTTTTTGTAACCCCTGTTTGCAACCCCTGTTTTTGTGGGTTTTTGGACTAGGTTATTTTGTGGGTTTTTGATAACCCATGTCCCGGCATTTGGTTAAGTTATGAAATGCAAGTTCTGTTTGGTTACTAGTGACAGATGACCCATCCCTGCACTTGATACAAAAGAGTATATAAGGTGGTTTTTAACAATGAATGAATGGATGAGTGTGTATGTGAGCAATTATGTGTATAATTAGGATGAATAATGAATGGATGAGTGTGTATGTGTATAATTAAGATCTTGTTTAGAGAATTGTATGTACTTCTAGTTGCAGAAAAGATGACTCACCACTAGCTGTCATAAGCTCCTATTTCATAAGCTCAGGCATAGTATCACCCATAGTACTTATTTGCTTGGTGTACCTTATTTGCTTATTTTTCTTTGTTACTCTCATTACTGTCAGCCTCCATATCACTTCATGTTATCAGTTCACGCTCATAATATTTATAAATTGCTTTGTATGTATAGGAATCTGATGCGAAGCTTCACGTTCGAAGCAAAATGCGTTACTTTCAATTGGTTAAAGACAGACTAAATGAAAACCGTGGTAGACTGTTTCGGTCAACATGCTTTGGTGCATGGTTGGATTTGAATTCTTTTGAGAACGATGAGAGTCTTATACATTATATGCTTCAAAAGCAAATTAAGTCTGATGATGACCACTTTGATTTGCCACAACTTTTTAATGTTAATGGACATGATCTTCATTTTGGACGGAGTCAATTTCACCTCATTACTGCTTTTAAATTTGGAATGCCTAGTTTCCGTAAGTTTAGAATTGGTGATATCATATTTCGTGACCGGGTATTTCCGCATAAGGTAGGTGAGAACTTAAAAAGCATAGATCTTCTATGTTTGATTGAGGATGAAGTGCTTTTTACCAAAGTATCTGATGAAGACGCAGTCCGAGTTTGCCTTTTGTTATCTCTTGAGGTCATATTTATGGGGCGTGACTTGTTATCTGTGGTTGATGATACATATCTTAGGATGGTTGAGAATTTTGAAGACTGGAATAAATTTCCTTGGGGGGAACTCATTTGGAGACAGTTGTACGATGCCATTCGAAATATCAAGTCAACTGAGAAGATGGAATATTCGTTGTCAGGATTTGTTTTATGTTTCAAGGTTAGAATTGCTTCACGAAATTGTTTTTAACTATAATTATTTGTTTATTATTGCTAAAAATATGTTTTTATATATGTTTTTTTTCTTTCAGATATGGATCTTAGAGTCTTCTACACAGAGCTGGCTTTGGTGGAGTAAGGAAACATGTGTTATCCCAAGAGCACTTTCATGGTCTAAGAATGTTTCATTTCCTGAGGCAAGTGTTTGTACTATCTTTCTAAATGTACTAGTTGACTATCATTATGGTTAATGCTAATCTTACTTCATGTTTAGGATAAAGAAACAAACAATGATCTATATCCGACGAGAGCTGAGGCCGATTCAGAGTGGTACACAGGAGGCATTAGGTTTTTTAACTGGTATGCACCTAGACCCCCGCCTGTTGTCCATGGAGATCTTTTTGAGGATTATCTGCGTAGACGAGCAGAAGCTCGTTCGAAAATGCATAGTATGTCAGAACCTGAGCAGAAGGCTCGAGTTACTCTTCAGGATCGTGTTAAGACATTGCAGGATATTTGCAATGGTTTGTTGATTTTACCTGCAGAGGTCAAAAGTTTGAGAGCACGGGTTTGGAAACTTGAAACCATTATTCAGGTATTTTGTATAACGATAACCATAAACACCACGTACATATTTAAGAGTTTACTAACTGATTTTGTATATACGGCAGTGTTTCATAAGAAAAAAATATGATGGACATACTCAGCAGTACAAATCACTGGTTAGTATTATTTTTTTTTCTTTACATGTATGTAACAAGAGGCGGAGATAGTTATCTGAATTGCTTATATTTTACAGCATAGTGATGATAAGGTTACTGATCTTGGTGATGAGTATTGCTCAAATTTAAATGATAATTTTCTAAATTTGTTTGATTCGGCAATCAAATCATCACGGGAGAAAAGTATTGATGATTTCCAAGAGGTTTTTACAACTTTTACTTTTAATACATATTACTCTTTTTTTTTTTTTTTTTTTTTAATTTTTTTTTACTTCATGCAGAATGAGTGTGACGAAGATGAGAAATATGTCGAAGAGGCTTGTACAGCCTGAGCTACATTACATATTACTATTTTAAAGTAAATACTAAGTTTGTTTTTATTACCATGCACACAGAATGATTGTGCGTTTTTGGCTACCCAAGATCATGTAGCAGCTGAAAAGCAAAAGGCTGAGATTCGACGGTTGCAAAGAGTCAAGGAAGAGAGGCTACGGGTCTTGATGGAAGAAGAAAAAACTGTGAATAGTAGAAACCATATGTTGAAAGCCCCTCACATGAAGCTTGCTTTGCAAAATTGTGTGTCAAAGAAGAGGCATCATCAACTAGTACCTAGGCCAGAATTTACGGAAGTAGATGCTCCTGTGAAAGTCCCTCCTCTGGAGCAACTCAAAAAGAAAAATGATATCTGCAGTCCTTATATGATTAAGTTGTGTAGTGAACTCAAACCTTGGCAAGAGGTATGTCATACGATAACATATGTAGATGTTGTACTCAAGGTCATTTATGTAGATGTTGTACTCAAGGTCATTACTTATATTTTGTATACCATGTAGGATCTAAAAAGGCCATCCAAAAGGATTGATAAAGTTTTTGTCCATCGTGAGTTGGAGGATTTTATACAAAATTCTTGGTGTTCTCGTTGCAAGTTTCCTTGGTCCAATGATATTGTTGTTGATAGTCTTTTCTGGGACTGTTTTGTTGGGCTTGACGCTAATCGTGAAGGCTGGTTCCGTGATGAGGTAATTAAAATAAGCCTTTTTTAGTATATGGTTTTCTTTTATGGTATTTAGTCTATATGCGCTTTGTTGCCTTTTAAACATTGATGATGATTATGATTCTGTGTATGCTTTCTTGCATCCATTATGCACGCGTATGAATGCTTTACCTCTTTTGTTTGTGGTTAACTGTTTGTAGTGGTGCACACAGTGCTGTCAGTATTGCAATTATCCAATCTTTTGTATGTTCCTTTTTTATGATTGGGTTTGTAGTGTGTTTTATACTGTTGGTAGTGGTCTATCTATTGTTCCTTTTATTTTGTTTAAATGTTAGTTATGTCCTCCGTTCAGTCCTTTGTAGTTTGGTCTGGTTGCACATTTGCATTGGTAGCTATGTCGCGCCCTGGTCGTCTAGGTGAGCTTGGTTTTGCGTGCGATAGTGATTCTCTTCAGGATCAGATGTGTCTTTTTTTTAGAGGGAAGTCATTGATGCTCGTGAGTGGGAAAGTATGGTGCGCGTGCACTGTTTTGATATTGCTGCACGTATTAGGTATTTGGATGACTTAATCCATGAGGTTCTTCAGGAGCGGCTCAATCCGGTATCGGCTAATTCCGTTACGTTTCTCAGAGAGGTGCGGGCTCATGAGCGTTCTAAGCAGGCCACGTTACAGGGAATGTTACGCGAGGCACATGCTGCTCTTCGTGCTGCATCGCGTTATATCAATAGTATTCGTGCGTTGTAATGGTTCACTGTGTGTGATTTGAAATGTGATGTATCCGGAGCATAATTTAAAGTTAGAGTCTAGCTGTAGTTACTCTTTCGCACAGGTGTTGTGGTGTTTGATTTGTGAGTGGTGTGTGCTGGTCTGTGTTTGAATTATGTTTGTAAAAGTTCTGTTTAATATAAAGTGCGGTGTTGTATTTTTTTCGATTTGTTGCTTTGTATTTCTGTATATAGCTGATGGTATTGTGTGGATATGTGCCTTACATATGTTTTTCTTACATGTGTACAGCATATTGAGCTTTGGGTGATGTATTTGTGGCACTTCAGACCATCTTTTGCAGATTGGTCCATCGTTAGCAGTTATTTCTTGACACTTCTACTTCAAGATTCAGTTCCACTATTTTATGCTAATAAAGAAGTTTACCAGTTGGCATGGGCTGATGTTGATCGGGTATATACAGAAATACAAAGCAACACATCTTATTTATATAACTTTAATTTTTCGCTTTTGGAATTGATGTTATTTTTATTTATATTGCTTGCAGGTGTTCATTCCGATAAATGAACCTAAGAAGCATTGGTCGCTTGCCCAGTTTCACATACAATCCGGAAATGTTATATTTTATGACAGTGCTTATCGTTGTGAAGATGAAGGTCGTGATTGGTATCTCAATATGAGGAAATGTTTGGAGGTCAATCTTCCCTTAATTCTACTGGAGACAGGTGTGTTTGACAGAAAAGAAATTGACCCGAAAACCTACCATATCAAGTTCCATCTTGCACAGAATGTTCCAAAGCAGGGAGGTTTATTTGTTGATTGCGGAGTCTTTGTCTGCATGTTTCTTTACAGGTTAGTAAACCACCCTGATTATATTTGCTATTACTAGTTTTGCCAGTCATAGCCTTACCACAAGTGTTTTGATTAAGATAGGCATGACACAGACCACTAAGATTAACATAAACATAAATTTTCATGAAACATACGATTACATGACAACTACTTAAGTTACAAACACTCGTGTTAGGCATCCTGAGCCCGCAACACTTTTATTGGAAAACACACTAGCCAACACTGACATACACCATTGCATCATCGACCCTACCATGGCAACAAACCCTTAATCTTATCTGTGAAAAGGTCAATATCCCGACCCCTTAGTTCGAACTCGCTAGCCAGAACCCTCAGCTCCATCAGTTTGATGTAATCTTTCCTTGAAGTTCATTTGAAAACTCTGCCATTTTATTAGGTAGAAACTGTGCAGCTGCAGTCTGCAACTCCTCCACAAATTCACCCCTTTCACGATTCATCAGATCCACCTTCATGCAAACCCTGTTAATATCCGCCGCCAGCTGCCAATACTCGACCGATGCCCTCCGACAGTACAAGATGAACATATCCTCCCATTGATAAGAATTTGACGCTTCACGTAACTAATTCAACCTAAATTGTCCTGCCATGGCTTATTTTTTTTACTTTGATCCAAATATTAACCAAAACTTGAATCATGAATAGATGTATATGCATGCTTAAATAGCATAATCAATGACAAAAGATCCAAAAAATAATCACATGCAAAGCCTTAATGAAAGGCTGGGAATTAACCAAGGTAGAAAACAAATAAACAAGCATATTTCAGTTTGACCAACTTTATGAGGTCTGATTTGTTACTGTCATTTGTTTTTATCTTAGTTTTTAAACCATTTTTGACTAGATACTGTTGAACATGTAACTAATTTTTTAAAACCACAATTATATAGGCATCATAAACAGTATCTGATTTGGTTGTGTTTCCTATACTGTATACCAACAGATCCACAATGTACTAGTTCACCACATACTGATAGTCCTTATTTATTAATTAGAGTTGTATTGTATTTGTCGACATATTGATAGTCCTTAGGAAACTGGCTTAGATGTGGTTCATTTTGGGTTGTGTAATGGGTCAAATGGGTATCTTGAACTAATTGACTGGTTTGTATCTTGAACTAAAATGGTTTGTATCTTGAACTAATTGACTGGTTTGTATCTTGAAATCCACATTTTATATCAGTTTAATTTTGTCTAATTGACTGGTTTGTATCTTGAACTAAAATGGATCTCTGTAACAACATATTAAATGCCTAAGTGACTTTTCTAATCTAAAACCATTCATTGATCAACATGGTTACAAGAGTTTTATTAAATTTGGTTTAAGTGATACTTAAACCAACATACATACATCATATGTAACCAAAAAACTCCCCTTCCCTTCCCTTGGCTTCGCACCCCTTTCTTAAACAGATCGTTTTTTTCCCTTCCCTTTCATCAAAAGCTTAGCTTTGGCATCTTCAACCACATATGGTTTGATACCATTTTCTTTACAAAATTTCTTGCTTGGAAGGCCAAGAACTTTGTTCCTTTCATCAAAAGCTTTCATTGCAATTTGTTTGGGGGTTAGGTTACAACTAGTTGCTTCATTTTTTGAGCTTGAGTCACACTTTGTATACTCAATTTCCAAAGGTGGCTCAATTGAATTTAGTGGCCAAACCTCCTCAGGAGACGAGTCACTGGAATGTTTTGAACTCATTTTGATCAGTTTATTTGTTTTTTGTTAAATATATGTGTGATGAAAATGGAACCACTGAGATTATGGCCTTATATAGTGGAGGATAAAATTGTTTGGTGAGTTATGGATATTGAAATGAAACTGTTTTGAGTCACTATTATAGTCAAAAATCAGCTCTGTCATCATGACTGCATTTTGTATCACCAGCTTTGGTATTGATTCTGTCAGCTTTAGCACAAATAATTGAGATGTTCTATTGTAATTCAGCTTTAGCATAAAAAATAGGAAACTGGTTGTACAAAGATTACTGGGATATGGATTTTGGCATATATGAAAAGTAGTAGTTGGCTAATATAAGTATAAAGGAAAAGTAGTAGTTGTGGCCTTGGGGCACTCAAAATGGCTTAGGAAACTGGCTTAGATGGCTTAGGAAAATGGCGTAGGAAACTGGCTTAGATGACTTAGGAAAATGGCTTAGATGTCAAAGGTCAAAAAACTGTAATGGTGAAAACATTGATGGGTTGGCTAAAATGTCATTTGATGGCTAATAGAATCTTAATATTGCTGTATTGTTCTGTATACAAGTTGGCTTATGGAATTCCTTTGCATGTTGATAATCCAACACAGGCCGCACTTGCATATCGAGAGTCATTGATCCGTTATTATTTCCAGAACAGGATATACTGTGCTTGAATTATTTGTGACTTGTTTTTAGGCCACAATTTGTATTTTTGAACATAATTCCCTGAGTTTTTTCCCGGGTGAACATCTTTGTGGCTTGTAGCAGGCTGACTTGTGTGTATGGCTGTCATGTATGTTGAAAAAATTTCTGGACAATGTATGGTTGTAATGTATGTTGAAAAACTTAGTCCATTAAGACTTATGCATTACTTTGTCTACAATACTTGTCCAAAATGTGTGCCATTGGCACTTTGACCTTATCAGTTATACATAAAGAGAGGTCTCATACTTTAAACTACATTCTTGCAAGTACAACACAACTTCATTCCAAACAAACAAACTGGTAGCCTTGCGACATTGATTGTCTCTTGTTTTCTGGACTTCACTTCAATCATGGGTCAGCCAAGTTAACATGCTCGTAGCCTTGTGACATTGATGGTTGTAATCCTTGTGAGCTTCCGGGTGTGTTTTGTGATCGTCCGTGATTGCTTTGGGAGCCGCCTCCTGTAGATTTCTTTGCCTGTATATTATAAAACAATATTATCAAGCGAATACATTGTTCAATAAACCAATGACAAATAAAAATCAAAAGATGTTAGAACGTATTAGTTACCTCGTTCCTAGGCAGTGGCGCATTACAAACTCCTCGAGTGTGACCACGTGCACCGCACCGTCCGCATGCATTTTCTTCTGGATCCTCACCTTGAGATCTAATCCGATCTCTGTTCTTCGGTCTTCCCGCTTGGCGCTTATCCATATTTGGTGGCTTTACAACCTGCAAACCCGTTGGAAGCTCCCAACTCGGAATTTCTCCAACGGGATATACCAACCCTTGGTATGTAGCTTTTAGATTGGTTGTTCTAAACCAACCTTTAGCCAAATAATTACAACTAGTCAATCCTTGAGCTCTACAAACAGCTATAGCATGACCACATGGCAAACCAGAAAGTTGCCATTTCCGACATGTGCATGTATCATAATCTAGCCTTACAATATGTTTTCTTCTACGATCATCTACCTCGTATATCCTTTTATGCTCAATGGGATTCACTGTCCAATTAACACTCTTAAACGTTCTGTCCTTCACTTTTGCACTATCCCAGTCGCTAAGGTCACCCGAAGTTGCATCTAAAGATTGACATAATAATAATTAATTAACAATAACTATAATAATAAGCTTCTATAAAATAAAAAAGATATAGTTTAATAATATATAAAATCATTTAAGTATATACCTTGATACTTTTGTCGTTTGTCACAAAACCATCTTTGTAGAAGCCCTCTATAGTATTCCATTAGCATTGAAATCGGAACTCTTCGAACATCTTTTGTTAAACTGTTGACTGATTCTGCACTGTTCGAAGCCATATAATTGTAACGATGTCTTGTGCAATGTGCCCTTGACCAATTACTAAGGCCAGCCTCCACCAGTTTATTGTAAGCTTCCTTATTTTTTCGTTCAATTTGTGAGAATGCTTCTGCAAACTCGTCGGTTGTGTAACATTTGAAGTCTTCCAATATAAGGCCTTAATCTTTTTCCCTTGTACGAAATTGCAATTTAACATTAAATGCCTACAACAAAAACCATGAAATGCATCGGGGAAAACCGTTTGACAAGCTTGTTGTATTCCTAAATGTCTATCAGATATTATAGCCAAATCTGCAACTTCACCGATGCATTCCTTCAAGTGGGTCAAAAACCATGTCCACGCTCTCCCAGTCTCACCCTGAGATACACCTGTCGCGAGAGGAACAATTTGATTATTTCCATCCATTCCAACGACGAGCATATTTGTACCTAGGTATGTACCTTTAAGATGAGCTGCATCAATTACTATTAGTGGTCGCAAATGGTCCAATAAACTCCGAATCTAGTTTAGTTAAGCAAAGTATTAGTTTCACAAATAATAATATAACGAATATAAATTTTTTATTAAAATAAAATAGACAGTAATAAATTATTACTGCAACACCAAAGCCTATAAAAAGCATCTCAAAACGGTCTTCATCATCTGTCTCAATGTGTGTTACCCAACTGGGGTTTTTCAACTTTAAATTATAACAATAATACGGTAATTGTGAAAAGGAATTTTTCGGGTCACCGGACAACGTCTCCAATGCTATATTTCTTCCTCCCCATGCCTTTTTGTAAGAAATGTCGATGTTGTACTGAAGGTTGATGTCGTTTACTATGTCCTTTGGCTTATATATCCGACTGTGATCTCCCATCTTTGGTATCAACAAATGACCCAACAATTTTGCGGTTGCATTTCGGTGATTAGGATACAATTGTGTTCTCGGACAAGTGTGAATGTCATTTACTATTCCTAATTTCCATCTTATACTGTCATCTATCTTAGATGAAATTATCTTCCAATTGCAATTGTTATGTATACAAATTACATCATACCTATATGAATCAGATTTTCGTGTTTTAAACTGAAAACCTTCTAAAAGAGCTTTTTCACCGATTGCATACATGCATAATTCTTTATTATCAAATTCATCATCCTCTTTTAGAAAACGTGAGCAATTTTGTGCGACCCCTACTTTTGGTGTTTTAATATTTGGTGTTGGATGATCGGTGGGAGTAGGCATATAGGTGAATGTGTTATTTTTCCATGCATGATTTGGAGGAGTAGACAAAATAGGTTCGTTATTTTCGAAAGTTTCATTATTTGGTTGATTATATGTGTTGTCAATTTCATCACCAAATTCGTCGTATTCTTCAGGAAGTGCATTAAGATCAAATTCAAAAGTATTAGAAGAAGAAGGATTTACCTTTAAGCCTTTTTTACTCTTCTTAATATACAAATTATGCAACACGATAGACTTCCCTTTCAAAACTTGATGTACAAAAAAAGCCATATCATCATCGTCGACTATTTGGACACAATTATTTCCAACATGGTAAGAAATCCCAATATCATACTCTTCACCGATGTTGAACTTTTTCTTGGCTAGAGCAACAAGTTGTGTGCACGTAATATTTTTTGGAAGTGATACACCAAATGTTAAATCTTGGCAAACCAAAAATACACTTAGTTTACCATTCATTTTTTTTAGTATACACGAACGAATTTTTTCCTAAGCGAATGTGATTGTATATGTCCAAATTTTATGCATATTATTTACTTCGCACGTTTGTTCAAATCGCACATTCGCACATTTTTTACTTAAATGCCAGTGTACTTTCACCTGAACCACATTAATTTACATGTACTTTCACCTGCACCACATTAATTTACATGGTCAGGGGCAATAAATTTCAACCTACCCAAATATAATTATTTAGTTCGCACGCTTGTTCAAATCGCACATTCGCACATTTTTTTTACTTAAATGCCCTTGTACTCTCACCTCTGCACCACATTAATTTACATGGTCAGGGGCAATAAATTTCAAAACCTACCCACTTTATTTGTGTATTTTAATTTCAGTTAAAAAATATACAAGAGGTTTAATTGAAATGGTACAGGGGTACAAGTGTTTTAATTGAAGTGGTTTATCGTTAGGTCCAAATATTATACTACACGATTTTTTTAAGGCACTGTGATTGTATATGTCTAAATTTTATGCATTTTAGAATGGGTATGATAAATATTAGAATGTCCAAATTTTATAATAAATTTCAAAACCTACCGAAAATATACTTAAATCTTGGCAAACCAAAAATACACTTAGTTTACCATTCTTTTTTTTTTCGGTTATGAAACAAATTTTTTCCTAAGGGAGTGTGATTGTATATGTCCAAATTGTATGCATATTATTTAGTTCGCACGTTTGTTCAAATCGCACATTCGCACAATTTTTTACTTAAATGCCAATGTACTTTCACCTGAACCACATTAATTTACATGTACTTTCACCTGCACCACATTAATTTACATGGTCAGGGGCAATAAATTTCAACCTACCCAAATATAATTATTTAGTTCGCATGCTTGTTCAAATCGCACATTCGCACATTTTTTTACTTAAATGCCCTTGTACTCTCACCTCTGCACCACATTAATTTATATGGTCAGGGGCAATAAATTTCAAAACCTACCCACTTTATTTGTGTATTTTAATTTCAGTTAAAAAATATACAAGAGGTTTAATTGAAATGGTACAGGGGTACAAGTGTTTTAATTGAAGTGGTTTATCGTTAGGTCCAAATATTATACTACACGATTTTTTTAAGGCACTGTGATTGTATATGTCTAAATTTTATGCATTTTAGAATGGGTATGATAAATATTACAATGTCCAAATTTTATAATAAATTTCAAAACCTACCGAAAATATACTTAAATCTTGGCAAAACAAAAATACACTTAGTTTACCATTCATTTTTTTTCCGGTTATGAAACAAATTTTTTCCTAAGGGAGTGTGATTGTATATGTCCAAATTGTATGCATATTATTTAGTTCGCACGTTTGTTCAAATCGCACATTCGCACAATTTTTTACTTAAATGCCAATGTACTTTCACCTGAACCACATTAATTTACATGTACTTTCACCTGCACCACATTAATTTACATGGTCAGGGGCAATAAATTTTAACCTACCCAAATATAATTATTTAGTTCGCACGCTTGTTTAAATCGCACATTCGCACATTTTTTTACTTAAATGCCCTTGTACTCTCACCTCTGCACCACATTAATTTACATGGTCAGGGGCAATAAATTTCAAAACCTACCCACTTTATTTGTGTATTTTAATTTCAGTTAAAAAATATACAAGATGTTTAATTGAAATGGTACACGGGTACAAGTGTTTTAATTGAAGTGGTTTATCGTTAGGTCCAAATATTATACTACACGATTTTTTTAAGGCACTGTGATTGTATATGTCTAAATTTTATGCATTTTAGAATGGGTATGATAAATATTACAATGTCCAAATTTTATAATAAATTTCAAAACCTACCGAAAATATACTTAAATCTTGGCAAACCAAAAATACACTTAGTTTACCATTCATTTTTTTTTCGGTTATGAAACAAATTTTTTCCTAAGGGAGTGTGATTGTATATGTCCAAATTGTATGCATATTATTTAGTTCGCACGTTTGTTCAAATCGCACATTCGCACAATTTTTTACTTAAATGCCAATGTACTTTCACCTGAACCACATTAATTTACATGTACTTTCACCTGCACCACATTAATTTACATGGTCAGGGGCAATAAATTTCAACCTACCCAAATATAATTATTTAGTTCGCACGCTTGTTCAAATCGCACATTCGCACATTTTTTTTTACTTAAATGCCCTTGTACTCTCACCTCTGCACCACATTAATTTACATGTACTTTCACCTGCACCACATTAATTTACATGGTCAGGGGCAATAAATTTCAACCTACCCAAATATAATTATTTAGTTCGCACGATTGTTCAAATCGCATATTCGCACATTTTTTTTACTTAAATGCCCATGTAGAAAAATGTGCAGGAGGTTTTAATTGAAATGGTACTGGGTACACATGTTTCGAAATCCCCTATAAATATTGAATGCACACTAACAAGTAACACACAAACAAAAACTAACAAACAAAAACACAAAATTTTCTCAAAAATGTCTAAAAAAGACTTCAGCCAACAATTTCCCGAACAAAAAGACTTCGGCCAACAAGTTGATGAAGTTGAAATTTTAAGAGAAATGGAGACAGTAGAAAGAGAAGCTGCTCTTAATGAGGAAGCAGAAAGGGAGATAGCAAAAAGAGAATCTACTCTTAAGGAGGAAGCCGAAAGGGAGCGACTTAGGCTCCAAGATGAAGAAGTGTTGTTAGAGATGGAGGAAGGTGCTCGAAGGGAGCAAGCTGAAAGGGAGGAAGAAGAACGTCGGGACAGAGACTTCGATGCTTTGTACAAAGAGTGGGATGAGAGCAGATTTGCAGGTTGTCGTGACTATCTTTACGACGATGGTTACGACTCTAACAACTCTCAAACTTGGGATCACCCAGATTATATTTAGTTGTGTCGAAGTTTACTTATCATTTGTTTGTTTCGTTTCTTTCATGGTGGTAGTTGTGTCTTTGTGTTGTTTTGTTTGTTGTTTGTATTAATTAATTTCTTTGTTTTGTTCTAATCTAGATGTCATTATTAAGAAAGTATATATTGTAGCAATAATTAATATTTTTATTTTTATTTTTTATGTTTTATTTTTTTTTTGTTTGTTGAACATTTTTTTTGGCTATTTTTTTTTTGTAACTGTTTGTTTACGTTGCGAACGCTTATTAAACGAAATACGTATTTTCTGTTTTTTAAGTTTAACTTCAACTCCGCTTTGTGAGAAAGTTTCTTTTTAATACTGTCTAAAACGTTCCCGATTGTAATATTCAAAGATGTGTAGGGGGTTCATTATCACAGTATAGGGGCCTGTGAATTAAATTTGTATTGTTTTTTCAGTTCATAGTGTTAGAACTCTCTATTGTGTTTCCTTTACATTTTTTTTCATACATACGTTTTCAGTTATGTTTTGTAATCATTCTTTTCGATCGGGGTTTTACCATTTAAATGATTTTTGGATCTATATAATGGTACAATTACCTACGCACTTAATTATATTACGCCCAAATAACCAAATAATCTCATCTAGATCTGCTTTTTTCAACAACAATGGCCACTCCCAATCTAGATGAACTCAAGGCAGCAGCTGGATCTGAAAACATTGCGACATGTTTCAAGCTACTTTTCTGTTAGGAATTAGAAAATTCCATGTTAAAGAGTCGGTCACCCCAATAATAGTCTAGCATATGTTAGCTCGTAGATTTGTCGTTGTTTACGTTATTAAGTAGTTTATTTGTTAGTTTGTAGCGTAGTTTAGTTTAGAGCAACACCGTGGAGGAAGGACGGGTCTTTACCCACTGTATCCCTGATCCACAGGCCGATAGGAGGTCGTGTATTGTGTAAGTATAAATACCCCTTCCATCCATGGAAGGGGTGGTGCTTCATTTCAATCTAACATTTCCTTTGAGTAAACCTCTAGCAAGAACACCCTCTCTCTCTCTACTTTCTCTCTCTAAAATGGAAAACATGTATTTTGATCTCCCAAGACCACCCGAATCATCTAACACAATAAAATAACGATCCTACAATTGGTACCAGAGCCAAGGTTATGTTGCGTATGTTGATTCTCGTGGTTTTCTTCATGGTTTGATGTTGTTTATGTTTGACGCGGTATTGGTACCGGTTATGTTTGTTTTGGTCGATTTTTTTGTGGTTATTTTGGTGGTTTGAATCTTGTCTAGAAACTGGTTTTCATCACTCTATATGGTCGGAATACATTTTTCTTGTTCCTATTCATGTTATAACTGTTTTGATATATAAGAAAACTGTTTATTCCATTTACTTTTTGATATACTGTTTTTAACAAGTTTTGAGTCCTTTTTGGTCAAAATCAAAGAAGTCTTTGGGTATAATCAATTTTTTAACATCTGTCTTGGTCATTTTTTGCTGGTCAAACTGAGGTCATATTCATGTGGACAAAAAGGGTCAAAACTGATGCATTTTTTATGATTCTTCTGGGTAAGTTTGAAGCTGGACTGAATATAGGTCGGAAAAACTCATCGGAAAACTCATATATCATGTTAGCGAGTTGTACACAAAACTGTCCAAATTCAATGAATCTACCTAGCGACTTGGTCGTGTATTACCTAGCGACTTGTTCTTTAACAAGTCGTAGCGAGTTGGCTTAGCGACTTGCTTAGCGACTTGCTTAGCGATTTGCTTAGCGACTTGCTTAGCGACTTGCTTAGCGACTTGGCTTAGCGAGTTGACTCAAGACCATTGTCACTAACGACTTGACTTGACCTAGCGACTTACAGAAAGGATGAAGGAGAAACAACCACAAGACCAAGACCACATTGACCAAAACGACACAAAGACCATATACCACAAAATATTACTCGACCTCAGTCATCAGACATCATCAGTCCAAGTTTTTATGTAATGAAAACGTGTTGTAATTAAAAAAGGATCCAGTTCATCTACTGCCAACAACTAATCCAATATCATACTCTTTGCACAATCAAGATTTCTACTGCACCTATCCTATCCCAACATCAACTCCATCTCAATACCATACCTCAAAACAGAAAACATACTCAGAAATTATAAGAAATCTCAGATTCGGGTCAATTTATTTAATCTTTTAAAGATTATGTAATTGAACCTTATTCCTCATCGATCATTTGTGAAGACTTAGCTTCAGTTTAATATCCGAATCGTTAAGAGAAGAAAGTTAACATTATGTTAATTTCTGTTCTTGATTCGTTCATAAATCAACCGAATAACAACAACAATTATTAAGCCTACCTGAGACCTTGAATTAACAAGACCTTGAAGCCTAATTTCTTCTTGTGACTTGCTTGAGACTCGTATTATCTTTTGAAATTGAAAGGGTGATGCACTTTTGGAGCGCCTGTTGGTTGAGATTAACGGATATAAGATAATGGCGAGTTTGTGAGATGATGTATTTAATTGTTGTAGTCGGTTTGATTTGTATATTGGTTTGATCCGAATTGTTGAGGGGTGAAGGTTTTAATGGAGATGAGATCTGAGATTGAGTTTGGTGGCTGAGATATGATATGTGGGAGGCGGATTATAAATGTGTTTAGGGTTAATATGAGAAAACTTAGGGTACCATGTCTTTTATATCCGGTTCTAATTTTGCTTTACATGGATCGGATATTTTTTGGCCGAGTACTATTATTGGTTTTGGAACTGATTTGTTTTGGAGGTGGTATGGCCCATTCGAATTTCTTAACAGCTTTTGGGCCTACTGATACAACACTCATTATTGGACTTGACATTTAATTCGTGCATATTAGTTAATCACAAATGTGTCATCCGAAGTTAGTCTTGGATTTACATTTGTTATTACTTGATATAATGAGTGGCATTCTTGGTCATTTAATTTTCACGGAAGATACGAATTCACGGCTTGAGCTATTATTAGATTAAAATGACTTCGAGATTCTTGACCGACATTGCTTTGGTAATGATGTGACGGTTCAAACGGTTTTATTAGATCATTGGACTTGGATGATTGGATTGATTTTCATAAACTAGACCATGATTTTTGCATGTAACCAAGTTTGGGCCGTTCACATGATTGGGTCATATGGGCTCCTCAAGTATTGGATTTTATGTGAGTTGAGTTAATGATGAGATTGGTTGATGAGATTTGTCGATATGATTTTGTTGAGATGATGTGATTTGGTCATGAGGGTTGATACTTTTGTATATACATTTTCACGATGATTATTATGTCACGGCTTGGCTTGAATTGATTAAGGTTGACTACGGAGTTGGTTGTACGGTATCTCTTATTTGGATTTGAAGTGTGGTTTTCCGGGCATGTTTACTTATTTCATCTTCCTTCTTTCTACCCTTCCACGAAGATGACTTGTTTAGGCGTTTATAGAGGGTGATAAAGACTTGGCTATTTAATTACGGTTGTGATTCCTTCTTGTTTAATCCACAACGTAACTATCACTTCGGTGTCTCACTCAGTTGAGAATGTCAAGAGGTTTTGTACATTGGGTACACCGTTTCTTTTTCACAAGGATTAGTACAAGTTTAAGTAACAAATCTGGGGAATTTTACTACATGATCAAGTTTGGCATATCGGGTATACTTCTCCATGTGGTCACTATAATAGCCGACAGAATGTGTGAATGATGTATTTACCAAAGTATTGATTGGATGATGTTGATGATGTTGGATAATGGACCGTTGATGAACCGCTGCATGTTCCCCTAAAAACAGATATTCACCGAAACCAAAATGGCTATAATACATTCAAGCTGAAATTGTTTACGGTTTTGTCTTGATTTTGTAAAATCCCGCGAAAGAACCAATTTCTCGGTTTAAATCATTGACTTGTAAAATCCCGTAACAATGGAAACATCCTGATAATAGTAAGGTGCATTTCCGGATCTATCTTACGGTTTATTCTTGGTTTTGTAAAATCCCGCGAAAGAATCTATTTTTCGGTTTAAACCATAGAGTTGTAAAATCCCGTAATGATGGAACCATCCTGGAGAAAAGGAAAGTGTATTTCGAGATCTTATCTAATGTTGGTGCTACAGTTTCTGTTTCGAAGAAGGGATAAAAGGGTGTACTTCATGAATTGGGTGTGTGTTTGGGTTGTCTTCATGGCAGTTTGGTTATTATATGGTTTTACGGGGTTACGTGCTTTTAACCATGGTCGGGATGAAACCATTATCAAAGTTCATTTAAATGTCAAAGAAGGCTAGATTTGAGCAGTTCAGAAGATGTGACAACGGCGTTAATTCAGTATTATTTATTTGAGGTTGAAGTGAATTATCACGGGCGAGTGTACTTAGTATCTGAAGGTATCGGGGATGGTTGGATGAAGATTCTTCGAGATCCTTGTTCAAGCTTATTTTCAAAAACGAAGACTTGGAAATCTAGTTATTGTTGGGTGACTTTTACCTTTTCTTTTACCACTTGGGGGATTTGGGCTCTTATCACCACAAAATAACTATCACTTAAAGGAGTTACGTTGTAGTGCTCAGTGTCACATTCAATTGTGGATTTTCAAGAGGTGATATACGTCTTATACTCGATGGTTGGTTGGTTGAAGAGTATAGAGTACTTAGAGATTCAAATGGGCATGAAGTCTCGGCACCGCTCTTTGTTACATTTGTGCAAGTTTAAGTCACGAGTTCGGGATAGTTTACTTCAGGGTCAAATTCATCATATTCGGTTTTCTCCATCAGCTGTTACAACAAAGAGCCTACTGAATGATAATGGGGTTGATTACGTGTTTTGCCAAAAGAGATTGAAAAGAGAGAGATTATGACGTATGAACACAACAGTTCATGCCTCGTACTCTAAAGAAAAGAAATGTGTACGTTTCAGTGCGCATTATCTTGGAAAGAAGAGAAATCTTCTTATGACGTTTGAATACTTCAGTTCAAGCCTCGTTCTCTAAAGAAAAGAAAAGTGTACGTTTCAGTGCGCTTTATCTTCTGAAGAAGAGAAATCTTCTAATTAATGACCACTCTCATCAACATGCTTCATGCTTTTTCCATGCGCTTCAGTCATAAAGTGAACCGGGCTACCACTGATTGTTTTCTCATTCCACTTGCTCGATTATAATGAAGATGGCTACATCTCGTGCTGATTTTGCGGGAGAGAAGTGTGAATAGAACATTCGGATGATTTTCACTTATTTAGTCAAGAATGGCATCTCCGCATGCAATTCTTGAGGGGGAGAAGAAGTGTGAATTTTTTGCATTGTTGATTGATATTTGAGAATATAAATGGTCATACGGCTCTAAACTCATGTAAGAACCGAGCCTCTTATTATCGGGTCATCTTCACATGGAGTTTTTATCTTCTAAGAGCCGTTGGTTGACATCTTCACTCGGATTGATGAGTTTATCAACAAAGTGCTTCCGGTTAATGCCTCACGTATACATCAACATGATGATTCCGAACAATCTCTCTGTTCTTGTTTGATGTGATTGGTAGTTTGGTGTTACCATCTTGTGTGTTCGTTGCGGCCTGATTGTTGATTTCCTTGATGAACATCTTTCTGTTCTTGTTTGATTGGGAGGGATTTCAGTTAAGGGGATTTGCAAGATGTAAGTTAATTGGGATGCTTTTTGGTGGGATGCTTTTTGGTATGAGTTGAAGATGTTAACTATCTATTCCCCAACTGCACAATCTTGAAGAAGGTCGAGTCTACAGTCTGTTCTACATTTTCTGCTACATGTTAGAAGACTAAAGACGAGTTGCATTTAACGATCTAAAGACTTCTTCTTAATATGGGCATTTATCAAACAGATTGTCGGTTTAGGGGAGAGCACTAATTGGGAGTGTGTTATAAGTCAGATTCAATCCCCAATTAGACTTGCTCATATTCGTTAGCAGTGACTCCTCTAGACGTTGTTATTGACTATTTCGTTTTGGACATCTGACTCAAGTTGATTACTTCGGAGTTAATCATTTATCACTTATTTGAGATTGAAGTTGACTTTCACAAAGGCGTGTTCTTATTCGATAACTTGCTCGGGCTTAAGAATTTGAGTTGAAGACTTGGTTTATCTAGTTACCAGCAGTCGAGGTGGATGGTTGAAGACCTGGTTAACTATCACAATTAGGAGTTACTTTGTTTTACTCAGTGTCACACGCATATGACGGTGTGGATAATCGCAAGAGGTGTTAATGTCTCATACTTTGTTTGGGTAGTGAGTACTTAGAGATTTGCTTGAAGCATAAATTCTCTACACCGTTCTTCCATCATTAGGTGCAAGCTTAAGATACAAATGTGGGGAAGTTGACTTCAGTTTCAAGTATGGTATAGCGGGTTTTCTTCTTCAGTGGTCACAACAATTTGTCTACAAAAGGGTTGATATAAATTGTCAGAGAGAGTCTTCAGCAAGTTGATTCTCACAAAGACTTCAAGCGATCTTCTCAACAAATTTCAAGTATTTGGGCATTCAAAGAGTTGCTGATTCTGAATCATCAAAACCAGAAACGGGGAAGGAGACTCACATCTAAACACAAAGCGAGTAAACTTGATGAACTTAATTCTTCTAAGTGATTGAAGATATCCCGGGAAGACAAATGTTATTACCGCAGAGAAACTCAAGGTTTGACTCATGGCGAGTAAACTTGATGAACTTAACTCTTCTAAGTGATTGAAGATATCCCGGGAAGACATTTGTCATGACCGCAGAGAATCTCAAGGTTTTACTCATCAAGGCTTTTGGTGTTATTATTCCAACTACGTGAGGGAAGTGATGTAATAGAAAGTTTCTGAAGATAAAAGAGGTACAAAAGTGTGTGATGATAGAGATTGTGTACATTGGGGATGCTCAACTGTCTCACTTGAGGGCTTAATCTGTGATTCAGAGATATAATCACTTATTCCGGTGTTGACATCCGCAGAGATTGTCACCCGCAGAGATAATCAGTGATTCGGCCTGCTTCTTCAATGTTATCGGTTGTTCTCTCTTTGGGCATTCGGGTACTTCGGGTTCTTGAGCTTCATGCACTTTCTTCAGGAGGAGAGAAAAGTATACATCGGGGTTATTATTTAGCTATTGGACTTAATCTGCTACTTCGATGGTATAAGTTTCTTTGTCTTCGGGTTTGTGTGTTCGGGTTCGTGAGCTCTAGTCTAAGAGACTGACTGCATCAATTCAACTACGTGGGGGAAGTGGTCTCTTGACACCTTTTTGGAATGGATTGCTTCAGACTTCAGTGGTTATGAAATTTGAGAAGATTATTTTATGTATGAGATGATACGTTGCTGTTCTTCTATTGGATGATATAACCTCGAACGGAGAATCTCGATCATCGGTCTTAAATGGAGCAGCGGGATTTATGATTATGGTGTGCATCTCTGTGCACCTGGCTAAGGAAAGCTTGAAATAGAGCTTCGAATCTGCTCATCCAAAGGATTTTCGGTTTGGGGGGAAGCTGCCAGACTCTCATTTTCAGATGGTTCAACTTCTTTCTACTATGCAAGAGCCCTGGAAGCTTTGGTGGTGAATGTTTAAGAGTTGATGACTTCTATCTTCTACGATGTGCTGCTTGATATCCTTATCTCGGTACTCGTATCATCATCTTCTTTTACTATATCATCTTCTCTATCTTTGTATATATTTATTCAAAAAAAACAAAATACAAAAATATAAAACCAACAAAAAGAAAATAGAAAAATATAAAATATTCAAAAACCCATAAAAATCAGAAAATTTGAAAAATACCAAAAATATGTTTTCCTAGACATGTCTTCTGGTATCGATAACATCTACGGTCTTAGAAATGTCATTCAATAATGGCACGGGACCATAGATGAAGTTCGAGCAGGAGGTGTAAATATTTTTTTTTCTAAACATGTCACAAACTATGGCTTACAGTTATTTCAGACTGTAACCCGGGCTTAAAACTATGGCTTGCAGTTACTTCAGACTGTAACCCGTGCTTAAACAATGGCTTGCTATTATTTCAGATAGCAACCCGCTCTTAAAAGGAAGGAAAGTGCTACGCTTAAACGTTTTTCACAAATTTCGTTCACTTATCCTAAAAACAAATGAGGAAAGTATGTCGAAGGACTGCTGTTCCTACTCAAATATTTTTCCGTCTATAAATTCTTCAGAAAAATATTTGTTGTTTTCTAAAATGGTGGTAAATGAGTTGCTTTTAAAAAACAATCAGTTTCAGAGTTTTTGTTAAATTTGCAAACTCAATCAATGACTTCAGCACTTTTAAACTCTTCAGAAAAATGAGTCATTGATTGAGGGGGATAATGTTTTCAAATCTATATCATCTAACGAGCTTTCTTAATTATCCTACGTGCTCAATTAAAAATGATATTTGCCTGTGTCGAAGGACTAGGAATTTAGGATATGATTGTTAGGTTTAGATGATTAGAGTTTGATTAACACATAAACCCCATGCCATATATGAATTGATTGATATGTTGGATTGACTTTTATTAGTCGATTACTGTTTGGGTGATGTCGACCACCATATATCTGTATGTATGTTCACTAACGTATGCAGGTATATTGGTATAAGAATGTTCCCGATCCGGATCCCACTATTGATGATGATTGGATGCCGAAAGGAAAGGGTAACGATATCTTGGGTTGACAAATGAAGAAACGGAGCTTAACTGGAATTCAATGGAGAGTTGGCATGAAATGCAACGTAAGAGGTCTTACTGCATCAGCAGATGGTTTTCTTCAGCAAGTGAAGAAACGGAGCTTAATTGGACCTCAGTTGGCATTCAAAATGCAACGTAAGAAGAAGTCTCACTGCATTTGCAGACGGTTTTTCTTCCAACCCTACAACAACAACAACGGAAGCTTCTCAACCACTAACGTATCTTTGTGCAGGATACCATTTTTATACAATTTTGAATAAATTTGAATAAATTGTTTTGAAAATGGAATATATTGTTTTGAAAATATATTGGACTAAATTTTGAAAATCACCGGACTTCTTGTTATCAAAAGCTAAGTCACTCAATTATTGACTTCTGTCATGGATTGAGGGGGAGAGTGATTTAAAATAAAATATTTTCAAACGATATTTCTTCACAAAAAGTCCGTTTGTACGTTAAAAAGTGATGATCTAAAGATTTAATGTTATGTCATGGTATGATTTTTCTTTAGAATCAAGGTCTTTCAAAATGAAATTTTTTCTGTTCTTGTTTGATTGTGAAATTGTTTTGTTTTACTTAAAAGATCTCTTAAAAACTATCATATCTGACACTAACAATCTTTAATGTCTAAATCTGGTCCTTATCTATCATTTTTTCAAAATTAAATCTTGCCACGTCTTTCCCCAAATTTTTCTAAATGATTTAAATCAGTTGGGATCACAGATCTCAAATGGTTTGATATCTCTGATCGGGGTAGAGATCGTGGTTTAAATCTCAAATCTGATTAAATGAAATTGGTTTTAGTCCTTTAAAGGCACTCCTGCCTCCATGTGCCAAACGATTTCATACACAATGCACATGTTGAGGAGGAGGATTTATCCAAAAACATGATGAGTATTTAAACCAGGCCACATATTCTCCCATGGTTTATAAACCGTATTAAATCACTTGGGATCCAAAATCTCAAAGGGTTTGATATTTTTGATCGGGGGAGAATTTGTGATTTAATAATGAAATTTGATAAAAGTTGATCGTTTTGATTCAGTTGTGCAGGCTGCTCTCTCATATGTGCTAAACGCTTTCGAATCTCGAAACACATATTGAGGGGGAGCAAAACCATCGAGGTACAAAAGTTTTTTTAAAAAGAGATTATAAAGTACCTTGATTGTGTTTTCAAATGGTTTTCTTAATGGATTTTGTGATTGTGGATGTGCTTCAAAAGAACTCTTGCCTCTATGTGATAAAAATGATTTCAAAAATCCTATGCACATATTGAGGGGGAGAATTTTACCAAGAAAATCAAATGGCTTTTTCGTACGAAATTGTGATCAAGAAATTATTTCAAAGAAATTATTTCAAAGAACTCTTGCCTCCATGTGCCAAACAATTTTATATCATATGCACATGTTGAGGGGGAGCATTTCTAAAATGATCAAAACTATTAAGGTACATAATGCTTTGATCTCGTATCACAAGTACCTTGATTGTTTTTCCAAATGATTTTTCAATTGGTTTTAAGGAAGAATGAACAATACCAAAAGACCGACCAATTTACTTTTATGCATGGTGTTATAAGGATGGTTAGGTTAGGTATTCGTTCCCACGATCCGCCAGAACCGGAGGGATCTACCCAGGGACAATCCACTAGATAGTGTAGAGTCCTTAGGTATATTGAAAAAAAGGAGAAAAGTGAGGAATGGGAAGAGTGCAGACTGAGACTGAGCTAGTACTGGAATAAACCCAACAAGGTTCTAGTTATGAAGTCTCGGTAAGCACTGAAGGGGTTGAAGAATGAAAAAGAACTGAATGTGAAAAAAGGGTGAAAAGAAATAGCCCTCCATCAATTCAACCTTAGGGCAGAAACCGGGTTCAATACATATGCTACTGGTGGTTACTAAGGTAACGCCGGTATTGAAGACAAGACATCATGGACCCAGTGATGCACTGCACTAAACTTCCCAAGCTACTCAAGTTCCTCTTAAAAGGGCTTGTTTCATTCTCACGGGGAACCGACATTATCTATCGACTTTCTCTTAGAGATTGTTGATATTGAAGAAGGAGACCCTCTCCCTAGTCTCCGACAAAGGAACCAAAAATGCACTATTGAGTCTAGAGCCAAGAGATCATCCACAATATCTCGTTAGGACACTAAATTCTTGAAGACTTGCTTTTTCACACAATGTGGAAAGTAAGTATATATTAAGAGTCCTACGCATTATCCTTGTGGTATTGCCAGAACATCTGAGTGATATGTAAAAGTATTCACGATGAAGATGGAAATCCTTCTAGAGCCAACATCAAACAAGCTCTTGGTGGGTGACATGTGTGATCTTCTTGTAAGGTCAAGCTTGTGACAACTGGATAGAAACGATGGGGAGATTCAATCTTGAATCAACCTTGGTCCAGGAATGGAATTGACGAATACTTTTGGAAAAACCGTTCGATGTGCAAATCTTCTTTTCTCTAGCACGTCGAATGTGTACTTATGTTTTCAAAATTCAAAAGGTATCTCTGATTGAAAAATACTTTTAGAGAAACCGGTCGAGGTGTGAATCTCTTCTTTTCACTAGCACGTCGATTGTGTACTATTTTATAATACAAAAAGTATTTTGTTTGAAAATTGATCTTTCTCATAAAACCTTCGTCTTATTGCAAAACTCTTTCTTCAAGCAATACGCGATTGTTTTTCAAATCATTTTTCATCAATCAGTGAATCTCAATTCGCTGGTTCACTCACTCCGTGTTGTCTTCTTTGAGACGTTCCGGTTTGAGAACAGCTAGAACAGCTGCGAAACCCTGTCAAGGAGATTCTTAGGAATCCTACCTGATCACAGGCAGTACTTGTACTGATCAATGGGGAACCGTGGGCCGTGTACCTCAATTCAACGAAAGTGATCAAAGACACTTTCGTGTGTTTTATTGCTAACTGTTGTTTGCAGGTACATTTGGACGGTTGCAGCTGATCAGAATTGAGGAGTCAATCCAAAGCCGCATGCTCACAGCATCCACACTTAATTGAAGAAATCATGACTGGTGCATATCTACATAACCTGGTTCTGATATTTTTATACTATGCTTCTGCTACGCTGCTGCAAATATCATGAACCAGTAAGGCTTCCGTTACTCTGATGGAAAGATGTCATGATTCAAAAGTGTGAGCATGTCGGTCCGAAAGTCACAACTTCACATGAAGGCAACACTACTATGGATGATCCAGAGAGATTTACTGTGGCTGAT
Organism: Chrysanthemum seticuspe; assembly: GCA_019973895.1. Classification (NCBI taxonomy): domain Eukaryota; kingdom Viridiplantae; phylum Streptophyta; class Magnoliopsida; order Asterales; family Asteraceae; genus Chrysanthemum; species Chrysanthemum seticuspe. The sequence continues at coordinate 176,977,175 of BPTQ01000006.1, forward strand.
GATCTCAAAGAAAGCTCGAAGATCATCAAAGATATGGATCAGTTAAAGGCCTCCACTGAAAGTACAAATCAATGCGGACTTTGAAGAATCGCTACAAAAGCACAAAGATTGCAGAATTTGAAGAATTCAAGTCTACGAGCTCCAGAACGAAGTCAAAGATAGAATGCTAGGAAGCAAAAATGTATTTCATGGGGTGACCTCCCTTAGGGGGAGATTGTTAGGAATTAGAAAATTCCATGTTAAAGAGTCGGTCACCCCAATAATAGTCTAGCATATGTTAGCTCGTAGATTTGTCGTTGTTTACGTTATTAAGTAGTTTATTTGTTAGTTTGTAGCGTAGTTTAGTTTAGAGCAACACCGTGGAGGAAGGACGGGTCTTTACCCACTGTATCCCTGATCCACAGGCCGATAGGAGGTCGTGTATTGTGTAAGTATAAATACCCCTTCCATCCATGGAAGGGGTGGTGCTTCATTTCAATCTAACATTTCCTTTGAGTAAACCTCTAGCAAGAACACCCTCTCTCTCTCTACTTTCTCTCTCTAAAATGGAAAACATGTATTTTGATCTCCCAAGACCACCCGAATCATCTAACACAATAAAATAACGATCCTACATTTTCAGCAGCGAGTTGGTGGAGCAGCGCAATCTTCTGATGAGGTTGGAGGTACTGGTTGGTCAGCTTAGGGAGAAAATCCAGAAGTTTGATCGTACACAGACAGAGGTGCTCCATTTGGGACCGTATCATGAACAGGGGGTGGATGCACTAGGTTGTCTTGAAAAGATGCAAATCGTGGAGCGTGATATCTTGCAATCTCTTGAAGGAACATTGGGCTTGATACGTGATGGGATTGAACAACAGGAAGAACATGTTACCTTGATGGAGATCAATGAAGATCTGTCAGACGGTTAGTTTCTTTGGGTAGATGTGTTTTGGTAAGTTGGATTAGGGTTTATGTATATGGTAAGTTGGATTAGGGTTTATGAACAATCGCCTTCCTCTTTATTCACTATTTGTTTATGGATTAGGGTAAGTTGTACCTGTTTTGTGGATTTATAATTGTCGGGTTACAATTTTGTGTACTCAGATGCTGCTAATATATAGTGGCGGCGTTCATGTAATCGACAATTAATCTATGAAAAAATGTGGTGCTTAGTTTATCATATCTTGTTGTAGCTCGATTTTATTTTCGTTATTCTGTCATATTTGTGTTTTGCTGATATACTTTTAGTTGAGGTATAGCAGCGAAAAGTGGTTCGGTATCCGGGTGCCAATGTAAACGTAAATAGGAAACACTAAAAGCATCTAAAGGATTCTGAATAAGCTAAATTAAACCTAAATAAGCACATGAAACAAAAAACACTTAGATGCTGATGAAGTTCAGCAAAACAGGTACAAGGGGCTTACTTGGGAGCTTACTTGAGATAAGCTAGAGAGGGATTTAGAACATGGGCTTTTGGATAATTAGTGTACAACAACCCAACTAACTTTTGCCCTAAAAAAATAGGCTATCTACAGCTTATAAATAAGCTGCAAATAGGGCTGTTGAGACATAGAGTATGCACAGAACAGAAATTTACCCAATATACCCACTTTAACCCATCAACAGACATGGTAAACCATTTTTTTGAATTTTTTCCTCTTGACAGTGATTAAACAAGCTAGCTAACTCACCATTTTTATTTTTTAAAAATTTTTATCACTACAAAATCTTAACTAAATTGCTAATGAAAACTGCTTTTTAGCTTATTGGCACTTTGACCTTATCAGTTATACAGAAAGAGAGATGTAATCTTTGAACTACATTCTTGCAAAGATTGAGATGTAAAGAAGGACCTTATGTCATTTTTCGCCAAGATCATTATGTCATTTTTCTTAAACTTTGTTGATGCACTTATAGAAGTGTTTTTTTGACCAAAAAAAGGTAAAAAAGAAAGAGCAAAATTGTTTCACACATTGACTGGTAGATAAAAAATTGTTAAGGAAGAGATGTTATAAAATCACATTCCTAGCAGTGCTTTCAATGAAAATTGGAACATTTTATAGTTCTTAATGTCATGATGCAGTTTTAGAAGATAAGGTGCAAGCATTTGTAAACTATGGTAATAAGTTAGTATAAAAACCTTCTTGCTATTACTACCAAAAGCTTCTACCTTCTAAAAGCTAATTAGGAGCAGGTTTCTATATATACTTGTCTATAGAAGCTTTAATGTTTCTTCTCGTACACCTTCAAATCTGCATACTTCACCTCTCTTACATAATATTATCAACAATGGTAAGTTAGCTGACTTCACAAAGGCACTCCTCTAATTACATCTTACGACAGAGTACAATAACCTTTGTCGAGAGAGTTCATGGCATTCCATACAACATGGCATTTTGAGAGAGCAACCAAAAGCATTACTTGGTTCTTTAGGTGAACCAACAAATGCTTACAACACTATTGCAAACATACAAAATTTGCAAGGAGTCTTTTATGTTGGAATCACTCCTAAACTATAATTCAAGTGTTAGTCATTATTATGTAATAGGTAGTTTATTATGGCCTTTATGTTTGTTATTAGCCTTAAGCTTATGTAGAAGGCCCATGAGCTTAGGCCCAAGTCCATTAAAGAAAGGATGGAAACTAGGAGTGTTGCCCTAGCTTTCCTCCTATAAATACCTTATGTAAACCCTCACTTGAGGGTTGGTTGTTCAAGTTATTCTCCTTCACATACTCCTACGCATAACCGGTCATATATTATCGTGTGTGTGTGTTTGGTTCTTGTTCAATCGCCTTATCTCTTTCTATATTACTTGTGTTTGTAAAACTAGTGACCTAATAGTGGTATCAATCGCCTAATAGTTGGGTGAACGTATTGTTTGAAGTGAGTTTTGGTCTCACGCTTAACGTACGGTACCATACCTTTGGTTTGCTTAAAAACGCATTTTTTACACTTTTTAATCCAAGATTCTTGTACTTTCAACGTTATAAGGTGTTAAACTAACGTTTTTTGGCAAAAAGTTTCAAACTTTATGCGTGGATCATTGTTTTTGAGCTAGTTTTTATTCGTGGGTGTAGTTCTACGCGTAACTGTTTTAGAAGGTTTGGTTCATCAAATTTCACATTCTTGTGTTATTTGGTGATCTTGAAGCTATTTCATCACACAAAAACTGGTTTAGTAACATCTTTGAGCAATATCAAATTTACGAGTAAACCTACGCGTAGTGAAACCCTAAAACTACGCGTAAGTCTTTCCTTGGTTTGATCTTCGTTTTCGTGGTTTACTCCGTGTTTTCTTGCTTGGATAAGCCTGAAAATACGTCGACTTTGGATATCTTTTGCACTGTGAAGTGTAAAAGATCACTTGGGATAAAACCCTAAAATTACGCATAAGCATAAGCTTACGCGTAGAAATCCTACGCATAAGATTCATCTTACGCCTAAGCCTAGTCTTACGCATAAGATAATCCTACGCCTAACTTTCTACGCCTAACTTTTGTCTACGCATAACTTTAGAGTCTTTTCCATACTTACGCGTAAGCTAAATCTACACGTAACTCCTTACTGTTTCGCGTAACTTTGGTGTTTTTACGCATAAGTGCTACTTGGTTATTGTGATTTCTACGCCTAAGGATACTTCTTCAACAAAGGTTCATTCGACTACAAAGATCCATTTTTACCAACACAAGTTTTTCTACATGTCTCAACCACCATACTCTAACTATTTCCCTTACACTTATCCTCAACGACAACAACAACTAAGTCCACAACATCAACAATGGAATCAACAACAAGCAATTTATCAACAACAATTTAATCAACAACATACTCCACAACTTGGAGCAATTCCTCCACCACAAATGGTTCAAACACCGCCAAGTCTTCAAGTTCAACCCTACACAAATGACTTCAATCAACATCCATCAAGGAACACTATGAAGGAACCCACTTGGTTTGCAAATATGTGTGAAGCTTTAAGCAGCCAACAATCAATTCATGAGGCTGAATCACTTGATAGACCTCCAATGCTCACTCCAGGAAACTACGATCAATGGGTGATAAGGTTCTTTAGGTTTTGTGATCTGAAGAAGCCACATGGAAAGTTCTTAAAGAAGGTTATCTTGGAAGGTCCATTTGAGATGCCTACTGTCATTGTACCCGGAGATCCAAATGCCATTCCACCAAGAGATGAACAAACGAACATTGCTACTGTTACAGACTTGAATCCTCAAGAACTTCTACACTATGAAGCAGATGAACTTGCAATGGAATATATCCTGTTAGGATTACCAAACCCAATTCTTCGTAGTGTTGATGCTCAAAAGACTGCACAGAAAATGCGGGATCATATTCGTCTTCTGATGGAAGGATCGGTACTCAATCAGGAGGATTTGGAATCCAAAATTTACTTGGCTTATGAACACTTCATGATTGAACCTGGAGAGACACTAGAGTCCTATCATCATCGTTTTTCAGACATCATCAATGATTTGGATAAACACAACATCATCATGCCAAGAATTGCAGTGAATACTAAGTTCCTGAGTAGTCTTGGTCCTGAATGGGAGAAGTATGTCATTTTTCTCTGTCAAGCGAAGAATATGCATCATTCTACATATGTGTTAGGAATTAGAAATTCCAGGTATTAAAGAGTCGGTCACCTCAAGTATATGTAATCGTTAGAAAGCTCGTAGTCATAGTTAGTTTAAGTTAAGTAGTATTTAGTTAAGTAACACCGTGGAGGACGGACGGGTCTTTACCCACTGTATGCCTGATCCACAGCCCGTTGTGTGGCATTTTATGTAAGACTATAAATACTCTCTACCTCCCAAGGTAGAGAGTTGGAGCTCACAATAATATCTTTCACTTTCTCTCACTAAGTTCCCTAAACCTCTAACTTTCTCTCTCTAAAAACTCTCTTGTACGCCTAAGTTTGATTGTGTTATGATGTGTATGTGAAATCCAATATCCTACAATTGGTATCAAGAGCCATGGTTAGATCATATCGTGTACATCTTTGGATTTCTAGTGGTTTTTAGGTGTTTTTTTGAGTTTGAAAAAGTTTAGTGGTTTGTGCATCATTTGGTTGATTTCTTGTGTTAAAGCTTGGATTTTGTTAGTACTTTTATGTTTAGAATCATCACAAGTGTTTAGGTTTTCATTTGGTAAGCTTGAATCATCTTGGTTGGGTTGTTTTTGGATTGAAAAGTGATGTTTATGTGGTTTTTCTTGCTAGCGACTTGATATACGGATCTCTTTCTTCGTAGCGACTTGCTTCACAATTTTGTAGCGAGTTACAGTTTTGGAGCTAGCGACTTAGACCTAGCGATTAACAGTACAATTAGTGGACTCTCCACTACGGGTAGCGACTTGGTGGTAGCGACTTGGTCTGTAGCGAGTTGCTCTTTAGCGACTTGAATCTTTAGCGACTTGAGTAGCGAATTGCTGCCAAAATTTTGCTAGCGACTTGAGGCTTAGCGAGTTACTACTTAGCGACTTGCATTTGTCTAGCGACTTGGGACTTTAGCGACTTGGGGGTGTAGCGAATTAGGTGTTAGCGACTTGGTGCATTATCTTCTAGCGACTTGGGTGATTGTTTACGGTTTTCTCTTGATTTAGTAAAATCCCGTGAAAGAATCTATTTCCCGGTTTAATCATAGAGCTATAAAATCCCGTATAATCTGTTAACATGTCTACCAACGCTCCTACTATCATATCCACTGTTGCAGAGGATGTTCAAGGTGCTGGATCAGACACTCGTCCACCCATGCTTGACAGAACTGACTATGACTCTTGGGCTCAACGAATCAGATTGTACTGTCTTGGAAAGGAAAATGGTGTCAACATTCTCAAATCCATTGATGAAGGACCGTATCGAGTTGAGACGACTAGAGATGTACTTAATACTGCTGAAGATGGAACTCTGATTTATGGAATGGACAGACCAAAGATGTATGATGAGCTTGATGATAAGAAGAAAAAGAGATTCGATGCTGATATCAGGGCTTCTAACATTGTTCTTCAAGGTCTTCCTAAAGACATCTACAAGCTGATCAATCACAACACCGAAGCTAAGGCAGTATGGGATAATGTCAAGATGCTTCTCTCAGGTTCAGAATTAACTATGGAAGACAGAGAATCACAACTCTATGACGAATTTGAACACTTCAAGATGAAACCAGATGAGAGTGTCTATGAGTACTATGTGAGATTTCATAAGTTGGTGAATGACATGAGGAACATCAGAATGACTATGCCTAACATTCAGCTGAACTCAAAATTTGTGAACAACATGAATCCCGAATGGCACAAGTTTGTAACCTCTGTGAAGCTCACTAAAGGATTGAAGAATACAAACTATGAGCAACTCTATGCCTTCCTCCTTCAGAATGAGAGACATGCTATGTTTAAAAAATTGGTTCTTAATCAGTTCAAAACCAACCAGGGAGAGACAAGCTCGTCTAATGACTCAACTGCCTTCTACTCAAACATCGGAATCACAACCAAAGCCTCACAAGTCATACCCATGGGAAATGGTAATCACAAACTATTTCCTGATCCTATGTTCAAACAAGCTGATGCTGATGCACACGTGGGTAACTTCATTAATCAACTAGCTCTTCTGATTAGTCAAAACATGAATTCTCTCCCACAAACCAATAACAACCTCAGATGAGCATCTAACCCACACAATCAAGCTACTGTTAAAGATGGGAGGATCGTGGTGCAACCAGTTCAGGAAAGACAGTATGATCAGGGAAAAGGTGGAGCTGGTAGAGGTTATGTTGGTAATCAGAATCGAGGAAGGAATGGTAATCAAGGTCAAGCTAAGCCGATCAAATGTTATAACTGTGGTGGTGAGGGACACATTGCAAGGAACTGCACATCTCCAAAGCGTCCACAGAATGTTGATTACTTCAGAGATAAGATGCTGCTTGTGCAAGCTCAGGATAATGGTGCTGCTTTGGATGAAGAGGAATTGTTGTTTCTAGCTGAGGGCAATGCCAAGACCTATGATGCAGATGTGGATGAGCAGCCTATTCAGGAGATAGGTCACAATCATCAGAATGCCTTTCAAGTCGCTGATTGTGATGCATACGACTCTGATGTGGATGATGGACCTACTGCACACACAATCTTTATGGCTAGCATCTCTCCAATGGTTTCTCCCAAGGTATCCTCTTCACCACAAGCTGGCCCATCCAAAGACAAACTCATCTCAGAGGTACTAAAACTATACGATGATGCTGATGTGCAAAAGATGCATGACAAAGTACTATCAACTGAAACTATTGAATCAAATATTGAAAATATGGGTAATATCAATGTTGTCCCATATGATCAATATGTGAAACAAAGTGAAAGTGAAGTTGTACCAAGTGATGCATCTCCTGCAGTCAACAATGACTATATTTTGGATGAATACACTGCCTGTGCTCCTGATGAGTCTGTAATTTCTGAACTAAATGCCTATAAAGAACGTGTTGCTATTTATAAACAACGTGCAAAATTTGAGTTGACCACTCGTGAGCAGGAAATGGATGACCAAGTGCGTACAATCATTAGAAAAAGTAATTTTCGAGAAGAAGTATTAAAACAAGAGTTAAATTCCTTACAAGAAAAGCTTTCTAAAACTGCTAAGCAAAAACAAGAACTTCAAGAAAATGTGAAAATGCTTAAGCAAGAATTTAATGCAAAGGAATCAAAACTCTTGAAAGATTTTTCTAATCTGAAAACTTTGAAAAACAAACTTGAAAACAAGTTGTACATACAAGGGAACACCATTCAGACTGCTCACATGATCACTAAGCATAGGGTCTTAAGCGATAAGCATAGCATTCCCCTTGTTAAGGAACCAAATCCAGAGGTCATTAAAAGGGCTAGAAATGCTCATAAGGTTCTTTATGATGGCAATGAAATCCTTAAACCTAGACAGAAACCTAGTTGCGTTGAGTGCACTGAGGAAGATAAGAAATCAAATGAAGTCACTAGGGAAAAGATGAACAAGAAATTAGATGATCCTAAATGTAGAGAGAAGAAAATAAAGATCACACCCCATGATTACAAGAAGGAAAACTGGATTTCCTTGAACATGTTTAAGCCTCAGACATTGTTGACTCCCGAACAAGTTTTCTGGAAAATGGATTTAGATAAGCAGAAAGCTGAAAATATTGTTGAAACAAACCCTCCCCTTTGGAAAATGCCTAGAGCGACTGTGTATCCTCCTAATACACCAATGCATCTTGTTCCTAGAACAACTGCCACTAAAAGCAAGACCTTAATTAGCCAATATGTTATATTTCAACTATTTGTTGATTTTGAGAAAACTTGCAAGAAAAGGATCACACCCACTGGTATAACGGAAGGAGAAAGGGGTTTTGAGCAAATGAAAGAATGTTATTTAACTGAAGTCATGCCTTTCTTTAAACTTCTAAAAGATCACTTTGAGAGTCTTAAAAAGGGGATAGAAACTGATATTAAGGGAATGGAAAAGGAATTTGATGCAATGATAGTTGAAGTTAGTGACTATGAGCGAGCACTAAAATATAATGAGATTGAGAGGAAGAACTTGCATACACTTAATGAGAACCTGATTTCTGAATGTATTGCTCAAGATGTGTTTTTCACTGCTACAAATTGTTCCATTAATGCTTCCAAATTTCATGAATTATCGGTTGCCCTGAAAGTCTCCATTGATCGTGTCATTGAGCTTGAAAAAAGTAATTCTGAACTAAACGAGAAAATGGAAATGGATGATCACGACAATTTGGTTAAACATTTTTCTAAATTAGAAGTTGAGCATTTTAATTTACAACTAAAATATCAACATCTTAAAGAAAATGTTAAAACTTCAAATATCAAGACATCCTCAGATGCTCCAGAGTTTGATGCAGTTTTTCAAATTAACAAACGTGATGAACAGATTCAAGCTCAGTGCAACACGATCAGAAAGTTGAAAGCCCAAATCTCTCAATTAAAGGGTCAAACGAACAATATGACAGGCTCCCAAATGCCTCCTCCTTTAGATTCTCAGAATTCTCAAACGTTTCATCTTCAAAACCTAGTAAATGCATTACAAAAGGAAAACGAAAGCTTTCTAGAAGAAAATGAAAAGGTTAAACGTCATTTCAATGAGTTATTTGAATCAATAAAGGTCACTCGTAACAAAAATAACGAACAAATAGCTTCATTGCAAAAGGAAATTGAGAATCTGAATAGTCAGGTAAAAGGGAAAATGCCAATGACCTATGGGGAGAATGGTGTATCAAAGGTTCACTCTTGTGATAAATATGCTTTGTCTGTGAAATATGTCCCTCCTCATCTCAGGAACAACAAACTTGCTGTTCAAACATACTTCTCATCCCTTAAGGATTGCCTAGAATGTCTGCGTGAGATTGTTGAAGAGGATAAGTTAGAGAAACCTCATGATAATGCAATTGGACATGCATGCCTATATGCCAAACGATCTCAAGAAATCCTAGAATGCTTGATCACAATATGCCCAAAGTCCTTAGGTGAGAGAGTTAATCCTTTGATTCCATGTTTGATGCCTATTGCCAAGTATGATATTCATTCGATGCCCAATGTCTTGAATGTGAACCTTAGTGTGCCTTTAAGTAGTTCAGATTTCAGATCTGTCAATGCTATGAAAGAGAACTCAAGTGTGCCTTCTAGGAGTACAAATCCCAGCACTTCTAGCTTTAAGAAAGTGAACCTTAGTGTGCCTGCATGTAGTTCAGATCCCAGCACATCTAAACAGGTGATGCAAAGAGTTGTAAAACCCACTAATGTTCCCATTCCCTCTACAGGAGTAATCAGTGACATTAAAAGGAGCAGGTCAAAGTCTCAAGACAATACAAGGAATGATAGGACCTCGCAAGCTAAGAATGTGCACTGGAAAAGAGTAGAAGAACAATCTAGGAACTTTAAGCTTGAATCGAATAAAACGAATCGTGTTGATTCTAGTATTAGCCATAGGCGTACTGTAATTAATTCGAATTCTGATACTATTTGCAAACCTTGTACTGATGTCTGCTTGAATTCTGTTTCTAATCATGAATGTGGTGTTAATGTTTTGCCTAATGATGATAATTGTCCAGTTAATGTTGCTAATATTCATGCTAAAAAGGCAAAAAGGCAAAAACGAAAGAAAGTTAGAAAACAGTGGAAACCCACAGGAAGAACATTTAGTAAGATAGGCTATTATTGGATACCTGTTGGTCATAAGAATAATCAGACAATGCCCACTAGAAAATGGATGCCTACTGGTAGAACTATTCCCTTAAGAAGTGAGCACAATGTGAACAGGGCTAATACAGACACTAGTACTGCATCTATTCACAATGATTCCAGTGCCTTAATTTCTGATATGAATGCTCCTTTTTCTGATATGGGTGTTCCAACCATTGTTACTAACCAAATGGAACCCATTCTTGCATGGGGATCCCAATTATCCAGTTATCCATTCTTGTCTGTGTTCAACTGCAGATCGTTCAAATCGTTCTGTGGTACCTGGACTCAGGCTGTTCCAAGCATATGACTGGAGACCGGTCGCGGCTCATGAACTTCGTGAGCAAATTCATCGGGACTGTTAGATTTGGTAATGATCATTTCGGTGCAATCATGGGTTATGGAGATTACGTTGTTGGTGATAGTGTCATCTCTAGAGTATACTATGTGGAAGGTCTGGGTCATAATCTGTTCTGTTGGTCAATTCTGTGATTCTGATCTAGAAGTAGCCTTCAGAAAACATACCTGCTTTGTTAGAGAACTTAATGGTAAGGAACTGTTAAAAGGAACTCGTGGCTCAAATCTTTACACCATCTCTATCGATGACATGATGAGGTCTTCTCCAATCTGCTTGTTATCAAAGGCTTCAAAAACAAAGTCATGGTTATGGCATCGTCGTCTCAATCACTTGAACTTCGGCACCATCAATGATCTTTCCAGAAAGGAATTAGTTGTAGGTTTACCTAGACTAAAGTATGAAAAGGATCATCTTTGTTCAGCATGCCAATTGGGTAAAAGCAAAAAGTATGCCCACAAACCCAAACCTACAAACTCAATTACAGAAGTTCTTCATACCCTTCATATGGATTTGTGTGGACCAATGAGAGTGCAGAACATCTTTGGTAAGAAATATGTGTTGGTTGTGGTTGATGATTACTCTAGATTCACCTGGGTCAAGTTCTTAAGGACAAAGGATGAAACTCCTGATATCATCATCAAACTCATCAAACAGCTGCAGGTTCGACTTAACAAAACAGTCAGAATTATCCGAACAGACAATGGAACTGAGTTTGTTAACAAACAACTTAGTGACTTTTATGAAAGCATTGGAATCAGCCATCAAAGAAGTGTTCCACGAACTCCTCAACAGAACGGTGTAGTTGAAAGACGAAATCGAACCCTTGTGGAAGCCGCTAGAACAATGCTGATTTACTCAAAGGTTCCAATGTTTCTCTGGGTTGAAGCTATTTCCACTGCATGCTACACACAAAATCGTTCCCTGATTCACACTGTTCATGGAAAGACACCATATGAACTTGTCCACAACAGAAAACCTAATCTCTCTTTCCTTCGTGTGTTTGGAGCATTGTGTTATCCAACTAATGAAGGACAAGACTTAGGCAAACTTAGAGCTAAAGCAGACATTGGAGTATTTGTAGGGTATGCACCAAACAAAAAGGGATACCGAATCTACAACAAAAGAACCCGAAATATCATGGAAACAATTCACGTTACGTTTGATGAGCTGACCGGTCAAATGGCTCCTGGACAATTCAGTTCTGGACCCACACTTCAAAACAGTCCCATTGGTTCATCCCTTGTTCCAAACTCTTCTCAAGAAACTCCATATGTACCTCCATCTGAAGATGATTTAAAGAAATTGTTTGATCCTATGTTTGATGAACTTTATGATCCAAGTACTAATGAGGTGTCGATTCCTACAACAGAGGCTGCTCATATTCCTGTGAATGAAGGCAATCCCTCAGTCTCAATATCTTTAAGTCAAGAAGCGACTGCTGCTGATCCTTCAGTCTCATCAACAAATCATCATTCTTCAAATGTACATCATGGAAATGTTTCTGGCATCAATGATGAAGTTAATCCCTTTGCTACTCCTGAAGATGCTCCATTTGAAAACATATTTGCTCCTGAATCTTCATCAGAACCATCTTCTTCAGGAGACATCGACTCTGCTACTTCAGTTCCTCAACTACTGCCACATGAACACCTTAGAAAATGGACTCACGATCATCCACTAGATAACATCAATGGAAATCCCTCTCGTCCTGTTTCAACACGGAAACAACTTGCAACCGATGCCTTATGGTGCTTCTTCAACTCCGTACTATCTAAGATCGAACCAAAAGATGTTAAAACTGCCATGAATGAAGACAGCTGGTTCAATGCTATGCAAGATGAAATTCATGAGTTTGATCGACTTGATGTATGGGAGTTAGTACCTGCTCCAGAATGTGCCATGATTATTGCTCTAAAATGGATCTTCAAAGTGAAACTAGATGAGCATGGTGATGTATTGAAGAATAAGGCTCGATTAGTTGCTAAAGGATACCGTCAAGAGGAGGGTATTGACTTTGAAGAATCTTTTGCTCCAGTTGCTTGAATCGAGGCAATCAGAATCTTTTTGGCTAATGCTGCTAGTAAGAACATGGTAGTCTATCAGATGGATGTGAAGACGGCATTTCTGAACGGAGACCTTAAAGAAGTCGTCTACGTCAGCCAACCTGAAGGATTTGTGAATCAAGAGCATCCTACTCACGTTTATCGTTTGAAAAAGGCTCTTTACGGTTTAAAGCAAGCTCCAAGGGCATGGTATGATACACTGTCGAAGTTTCTTCTATCTACCGGATTTAGCAAAGGAGCAGTTGATCCTACATTGTTCACCAGGAAGTCAGGAAAACATTTAATTCATGTTCAAATTTATGTTGATGATATTATTTTTGCCTCGACAGACCCAATGGAATGTGATCGTTTTTCAAATGAAATGAGTTCAAAATTTCAAATGTCAATGATGGGACAAATGTCATTTTTCTTGGGATTACAAATTTCACAAAGTCCCGGAGGCATTTTCATAAATCAATCTAAATATGCAACAGAGATCTTAAAGAAATTTGGATTTGATTCAAGTGACCCTGTTGACACCCCCATGATTGATCGAACCAAACTAGATGAGGACCACTCAGGGATCATGATTGACCAAACGAAATATCGTAGTATGATTGGATCCCTGATGTACCTCACTGCTAGTAGACCAGACATCTTGTTCGCTGTTTGCATGTGTGCTAGATACCAGGCTAAGCCTACTAAAAAGCACCTTGAAGCGGTTAAAAGGGTCTTTCAGTATCTCCAAGGAACCATCAATATGGGTCTTTGGTACCCGAAGGACACCGGTATGTCACTAACAGCCTATGCAGATGCTGATCATGCAGGGTGTCAAGATACTCGTCGAAGTACATCTGGAGGTGCTCAGTTTTTGGGTGATAAGCTTGTGAGCTGGTCTTCAGAGAAGCAAATGAGTACTTCTATTTCCTCTACAGAGGCTGAATACATAGCCATGTCATCCTGTTGTGCTCAAATCTTATGGATGAGATATCAATTATCTGACTATGGCTTTGAATTCAACAAAATCCCTCTGTACTGTGATAATAAAAGTGCTATTGCTCTCTCATGCAACAATGTTCAACACTCAAGAGCAAAGCATATCGACATTCGACATCATTTCATCAGGGAACAAGTGGAAAAAGGTGTAGTGGAACTCTATTTTGTGAGGACTGAATACCAGTTAGCAGACATCTTCACCAAAGCTCTTCCAAGAGAACGCTTTGAGTTTATTCTTCCACGACTGGGCATGAAAAGCCTTCAACCAGAAACACTCAAACGTCTTCAGGAGGAAGACGAGGAGTAAAGGTCTATCTTCATCTATCTCTTGTATATATCTATTCGAAAATCAAAATACAAAATTATAAAACCCTCAAAAATCAAATAGAAAAATATAAAACTTTCAAAATCCATAAAAAAATTTGAAAAATTCGAAAAACCTTCAAAAAATATTGTCATTTTGTCTTGTTTCTCTCGATTCGATAATATCTACGGTCTTGATGTTGTCATTCAAAGAATGACACGGGACTTTAGATGTTGTTCGAATTAAAAAAAAAAATCAAAAAAAAAAAAAAAAAAAAAAAAAAAATTTTGGGAGAAAGAGAATATATGGTTTATTGTCATTTCAGGCAGTAACCCACTTTTCAAAGAAAGAACAGAGCCACTCTTTATCATGTTTTAAAAATTCAATGCTCTGATTCTATAAACATTTATTTGCTGAAAACTAACTGCTTTGAAAAATAACTCGGTCTCTATTTTTGATAATCATCAGGACTTATTTGTCAAAATCTCTCTATCTCTCAATCAACAACCTATGTCATTGATTGAGGGGGAGAATGATTTCAATTAAATTAACAAGTTATTTGGCATTAAATTGTTTTCAAAAGATATTCATGCATGTTTTACCAATGGAGTTTTTAAAGTCTTAAAATCCGATCCTTATCCAATCCTTATCAGTTAAAACGCTTTCATAATCAAGTCACAATTCTCCTTAAAAGCTTTCAAAATCAATTTAAATCTATAAGAGATCACAAATCTCAAATGATTTGATAATTGTGATCGGGGGAGAATTTGTGATTTAAATTGGACTTAAACTGAGGATTCGGTAAATGGTTTTACAAGGATGTACATGTTATCCTCCCCGCATGTGACAAACGATTTCAAATTTTCCATTCACATGTTGAGGGGGAGCATCTATCTTACACCTATGACTTGAAACGTGATCATTTATCTCAATGTTCAGGTTCCCTCTAGTATGTGCAAAACTCCTTTCAAACCTCGAGGCACATATTGAGGGGGAGCAAATTTATGGAAACCTCATCCTTCCCGGAAATGCTATATCTACTTGATTTGATCAAGGAAGTGATGGTGATATCTTTTAGAAAAATGGTAATCAAAGAAGTAATTTCTTCCTCTTGCCTCCGTGTGCAAAACGATTTAAAACATTTGATGCACATGTTGAGGGGGAGCACTTATTCTAAAAATATCAAAAACAATTCAGGTACAAAATGTTTTGATAATATATCACAAGTATCTGGATTGATTTTCAAATGGTTTTCAATTGATTCCAATGGCAGATGAACAATACCAAATAGACCGACCAACTTTACTTTATGTACGGTGATATAAGGATGATAAGGTTAGGTATTGGTTCCCATGATCCGCCAGAACCGGAGGAATCTACCCAGGAACAATCCACTAGTTAGTGTAGAAGTCCTTAGGTATGATGATAAAAGGAGAAAAGTGAGATATGGGAAGAGTGCGGACTGAGACAGAGCAAGTACTGGAACAAACCCAACAAGGTTCTTGCAATGAAGTCTCGGTAAGCACTGAAGGGGTTGAAGAATTAAAAAGAATTGAATGAGAAAAGGGTGAAAACAAATAGCCCTCCATTTATTCAACCTTAGGGCAGAAACCGGGTTCAATTCATATGCTACTGATGGTAACATCGGTATTGAAGACAAGACGTCATGGACCCAGTGACGCACTGCACTTCAACTTTCCAAACCACTCAAGTTCCTCTTAAAAGGACTTGTTTCATTCTCACGGGGAACCGACATTATCTATCGACTTTCTCTTAGAGATTGTTGATATTGAAGAAGGAGACCCTCTCCCTAGTCTCCGACACAGGATCCAAATATGCACAAATTGAGTCTAGAGCCACGAGATCATCAATAAATCTCATTAGGACACTTTCAATGAAGACTCTCTGTTTCACACAATGTGGAAAGAGAGATTATATCTTGAGTCCTACGCATTATCCTTGTGGTATTGCCAGAACATCTGAGTGATGTGTTTACATATTCACAATGAAGATGGAAAGCCTTCTGGAGCCAACATCAAACAAGCTCCTGGTAGGTGGCATGTGAGATCTATTATATAGATCAACCATGTGACAACTGAACAGAAACAATGGGGCGATTCAATCTCTTGAATCAATCCTGGTTCAGGTTATGGATTGACGGATACCTTTGAAAAACCGGTCTGTGTGCTTAACAACTCTTTTCTTTAGCACATCGACCGTGTACTCATTTTTCAAACCAAAAGGTGTTTTTATGATTGATAATTGATTTTTCAATAAAACCTTCGTTGTATTGCAAAAACAATTTCTATTGAGCAATACACGATTGCTTTTCAAATCTCTTTTCATCAATCAGTGGACTTAAAATTCGCTGGTTCACTCACTCCGTGTTGTCTTCTTTGAGACGCTCCGGTTTGGGAACAGCTAGAGCAGCTGCGAAACCCTGTCAAGGAAATTCTTCGGAATTATACCTGATCACAGGCAGTACATGTACTGATTAACGGGGAACCGTGGGCCGTGTACCTCAATTCATCGAAAGTGATCAAAGACACTTTCGTGCGATTTATTGCTAACTGTTGTATGCAGGTACACCCGACGTTTGCAGCTGATCAGAATGAAGCGGTCAATCCATAGCCGCATGCTCACTTAACACATTCATCTCAAAAGAAATCATGATTAGTGCATCAATGACTCTGATATTTTCACTCCATGCTTCTGCTACGCTGCTGCCAATATCATGAATCAACTAAAGCTTCCGCTACTCTGATGAGAAGATATCATGATCCAGAATGTGAGCATGTCGGTCCGAATGTCACAACATCACATAGAACCAACACCACAATGAATGTCACAGAGATTTTCAGTAGCTGATGATCTCTAAAGCTGGCTCAACTTTATTATCACGTGGATCTGTAAAAGACCTCCTCCTAGAGTAACCAAACATGCAATGAGAAGAATCAATGACTACGAGCTTCGGAGCAAAGTACTACATCAAGAATGCAAGAACAATTGTTAATGTCATATCTGTTTGTATTCAATGTAATTTTAGTATATGTTTGAGGTGACCTCCCTTAGGGGGAGATTGTTAGGAATTAGAAATTCCAGGTATTAAAGAGTCGGTCACCTCAAGTATATGTAATCGTTAGAAAGCTCGTAGTCATAGTTAGTTTAAGTTAAGTAGTATTTAGTTAAGTAACACCGTGGAGGACGGACGGGTCTTTACCCACTGTATGCCTGATCCACAGCCCGTTGTGTGGCGTTTTATGTAAGACTATAAATACTCTCTACCTCCCAAGGTAGAGAGTTGGAGCTCACAATAATATCTTTCACTTTCTCTCACTAATTTCCCTAAACCTCTAACTTTCTCTCTCTAAAAACTCTCTTGTACGCCTAAGTTTGATTGTGTTATGATGTGTATGTGAAATCCAATATCCTACAATATGGATTGTTGTACGATTACTTGAAGCCTCATGAAAAGGAAGTTGATCGGGTGTAAGATATAACTTTTCACATACACATCAAACCATAACACAAAGTAGCATATAGATGGAATTCTAGAGAGAGAAAGTTAGAGGTTTAGGGAACTTAGTGAGAGAAAGTGAAAGATATTATTATGAGCTCTAACTCTCTACCTTGGAAGGTAGAGAGTATTTATAGTCTTACATAAATCGCCACACAACGGGCTGTGGATCAGGCATACAGTGGGTAAAGACCCGTCCGTCCTCCACGGTGTTACTTAACTAAATACTACTTAACTTAAAATAACTACGACTACGAGCTTTCTAATGATTACATATACTTGAGGTGACCGACTCTTTAATACCGGGAATTTCTAATTCCTAACAATCTCCCCCTAAGGGAGGTCACCTCAATCATGTACCAAAAATACATTGAATACAACCAGATAATACATTAACAATTGATCTTGCATTCTTGATGTAGTCCTTTGCTCCTAAGCTCGTAGTCATTGATTCTTCACATTGCATGTTTGGTTACTTCAAGTGGAGGTCTTTTACTGATCCACGTGATAATAATTTTGAGCCATCATTTGAGATCATCAGCTATCAACAATCTCTGACACATCCTTTGTGGTGTTGGTATTATGTGATGTTGTGACTTTAGGACCGACATGCTCACATTCTGGATCATGATATCTTCTCATCAGAGTAGCGGAAGCATTTGTTGAATCATGATATTGGCAGCAGCGTAGCAGAAGCATGGAGTGAAAATATCAGAGTCATTGATGCACTTATCATGATTTCTTTTGAGATGAATGTGTAGTGTGAGCATGCGGCTATGGATTGACCGCTTCATTCTGATCAGCTGCAAACGTCGGGTGTACCTGCATACAACAGTTAGCAATAAATCGCGCGAAAGTATCTTTGATCACTTTCGTTGAATTGAGGTACACGGCCCACGGTTCCCCGTTGATCAGTACAAGTACTGCCTGTGATCAGGTAGGATTCCTAAGAATCTCCTTGACAGGGTTTCGCAGCTGTTCTAGCTGTTCTCAAACCGGAACATCTCAAAGAAGACAACACGGAGTGAGTGAACCAGCGAATTTTAAGTCCACTGATTGATGAAAAAAGATTTGAAAAACAATCGTGTATTGCTCAATAGAAATTGTTTTTGCAATACAACGAAGGTTTTATTGAAAATCAATTATCAATCATAAAAACACCTTTTGGTTTGAAAAATTAGTACACGGTCGATGTGCTAAAGAAAAGAGTTTTTAAGCACAATGACCGGTTTTTCAAAGGTATCCGTCAATCCATAACCTGAACCAGGATTGATTCAAGAGATTGAATCGCCCCATTGTTTCTGTTCAGTTGTCACATGGTTAATCTATAAAATAGATCTCACATGCCAACTACCAGGAGCTTGTTTGATGTTGGCTCCAGAAGGCTTTCCATCTTCATTGTGAATATGTATACACATCACTCAGATGTTCTGGCAATACCACAAGGATAATGCGTAGGACTCAAGATATAATATCTCTTTCCACATTGTGTGAAACAGAGAGTCTTCATTGAAAGTGTCCTAATGAGATTTATTGATGATCTCGTGGCTCTAGACTCAATTTGTGCATATTTGGATCCTGTGCCGGAGACTAGGGAGAGGGTCTCCTTCTTCAATATCAACCATCTCTAAGAGAAAGTCGATAGATAATGTCGGTTCCCCGTGAGAATGAAACAAGTCCTTTTAAGAGGAACTTGAGTGGTTTGGAAAGTTGAAGTGCAGTGCGTCACTGGGTCCATGACGTCTTGTCTTCAATACCGATGTTACCATCAGTAGCATATGAATTGAACCCGGTTTCTGCCCTAAGGTTGAATAAATGGAGGGCTATTTGTTTTCACCCTTTTCTCATTCAATTCTTTTTAATTCTTCAACCCCTTCAGTGCTTACCGAGACTTCATAGCTAGAACCTTGTTGGGTTTATTCCAGTGCTAGCTCAGTCTTAGTCCGCACTCTTCCCATATCTCATTTTTCTCCTTTTGTCATCATACCTAAGGACTTCTACACTAACTAGTGGATTGTCCCTGGGTAGATCCCTCCGGTTCTGGCGGATCATGGGAACACATACCTAACCTTATCATCCTTATATCACCGTACATAAAGTAGAGTTGGTCGGTCTATTTGGTATTGTTCATCTGCCATTGGAACCAATTGAAAACCATTTGAAAGTCAATTCAGGTACTTGTGATATATTATCAAAGCATTTTGTACCTGAATTGTTTTTGATATTTTTAGAACGAGAACTCCCCCTCAACATGTGCATCAAGTATTTGAAAATGTTTTGCACACGGAGGCAAGAAAAAGAATTAACTTCTTTGATTACCATTTTCTAAAAGATATCAACATCACTTCCCACATCAAGTCAAGTAGATAGAGTATTTCCGGGAAGGATGAGGTTTCCATAAATTTGCTCCCCCTCAATATGTGCCTCGGGGTTTGAAGAGAGTTTTGCACATACTAGAGGGAACCTGCACATTGAGATGAGTTGATCACATTTCAAATCATAGGTTTAAGATAGATGCTCCCCCTCAACATGTGCATGGAAAAATTGAAATCGTTTGTCACATGTGGGCAGGATAGCATGTACATCCTTATAAAACCATTTACCGAATTATCAGTTTAAATCCAATTTAAATCACACATTCTCCCCCGATCACAATTATCAAATCATTTGAGATTTGTGATCTCTTATAGATTTAAATTGATTTTGAAAGCTTTTTTTAAGGGGAATTGTGACTTGATTATGAAAGTGTTTTAACTGATAAGGATCGGATTTTAAGACTTTAAACTCCATTGATAAAACATGCATGTATATCTTTTGAAAACAATTTAATGCCAAATAACTTTTTAATTTAATTGAAATCATTCTCCCCCTCAATCAATGACATAGGTTGTTGATTGAGAGATAGAGATTATGACAAATAAGTCCTGATGATTATCAAAAATGGAGATCGAGTTATTTTTCAAAGCATTTAGTTTTCAGCAGATAAATGTTTATAGAATCAGAGCATGGAATTTTGAAAACATGATAAAACATGGCTCTGTTCTTTCTTTTAAAACCGGGTTATTGCCTGAAAATGACAATAAACCATTGTTTCTCTTTCTCCCAAAAATATATATATATTTTTTTTGATATTTTTTTTTTTTTTTTTTTTTTTTTTTTTTCGAACAACATCTAAAGTCCCGTGTCATTCTTTGAATGACAGCACAAAGACCGTAGATATTGTCGAACCGAGAAAAAGCATAACAAATTGACAATATTTTTTGAAGATTTTTCGAATTTTTCAGATTTTTATGGATTTTGAAGGTTTTATAATTTTGTATTTTGTTTTTCGAATAAATATTTACAAGAGATAGATGAAGGAAACCTTTTACTCCTCGTCTTCCTCCTGAAGATGTTTGAGAGTTTCTGGTTGAAGGCTTTTCAAGCCAATACGTGGAAGAATAAACTCAAAACGTTCTCTTGGAAGAGCTTTGGTGAAGATGTCTGCTAACTGATATTCAGACCTCACAAAATATAGTTCCACCACACCTTTTTCCACTTGTTCCCTGATGAAATGATGTCGAATGTCGATATGCTTTGCTCTTGAGTGTTGAACGTTGTTGCATGAGAGAGCAATAGCACTTTTATTATCACAGTACAGAGGGATTTTGTTGAATTCAAAGCCATAGTCAGATAATTGATATCTCATCCATAAGATTTGAGCACAACAAGATGACATGGCTATGTATTCAGCCTCTGTAGAGGAAATAGAAGTACTCATTTGCTTCTTTGAAGACCAGCTCACAAGCTTATCACCCAAAAACTGAGCACCTCCTGACGTACTTCGACGAGTATCTTGACTCCCTGCATGATCAGCATCTGCATAGGCTGTTAGTGACATACCGGTGTCCTTCGGGTACCAATGACCCATATTGATGGTTCCTTGGAGATACCGAAAGACCCGTTTAACTGCTTCAAGGTGCTTTTTAGTAGGCTTAGCCTGGTATCTAGCACACATGCAAACAACGAACAAGATGTCTGGTCTACTAGCAGTGAGGTACATCAGGGATCCAATCATACTACGATATTTCGTTTGGTCAATCATGATCCCTGAGTGGTCCTCATCTAGTTTGGTTCGGTCAATCATGGGGGTGTCAACAGGGTCACTTGAATCAAATCCAAATTTCTTTAAAATCTCTGTTGCATATTTAGATTGATTTATGAAAATGCCTCCGGGACTTTGTGAAATTTATAATCCCAAGAAAAATGACATTTGTCCCATCATTGACATTTGAAACTTTGAACTCATTTCATTTGAAAAACGATCACATTCCATTGGGTCTGTCGAGGCAAAAATAATATCATCAACATAAATTTGAACATGAGTTAAATGTTTGCCTGACTTCCTGGTGAATAAGGTAGGATCAACTGCTCCTTTGCTGAATCCGGTTGATAGAAGAAACTTTGACAGTGTATCATACCATGCCCTTGGAGCTTGCTTTAAACCGTAAAGAGCCTTCTTCAGACGATAAACGTGAGTAGGATGCTCTTGATTCACAAATCCTTCAGGTTGGCTGACGTAGACGACTTCTTTAAGATCTCCGTTCAGAAATGCCGTCTTCACATCCATCTGATATACTACCATGTTCTTACTAGCAGCATTAGCCAGAAAGATTCTGATTGCCTTGATTCGAGCAACTGGAGCAAAAGATTCTTCAAAGTCTATACCCTCCTCTTGACGATATCCTTTAGCAACTAATCTGGCCTTGTTCTTCAACACATCACCATGCTCATCAAGTTTCACTTTGAAGATCCATTTAAGGGCAATAATCATAGCACAGTCTGGAGCAGGTACTAACTCCCATACATCAAGACGATCAAACTCATGAATTTCATCTTGCATGGCATTGAACCAGCTATCTTCATTCATGGCAGTTTTAACATCTTTTGGTTCGATCTTAGATAGTACGGAGTTGAAGAAGCACCATAAAGCATCGGTTGCGAGTTATTTCTGGGTTGATACAGGACGAGAGGGATTTCCAATGATGTTGTCTAAGGGGTGATCGTGGGTCCATTTTCTGAGGTGTTCATGTGGCAGTTGTTGAGGAACTGAGGTAGCTGAGTCGATGTCTCCTGAAGAAGATGGTTCTGATGATGATTCAGGAGTAGCAAATATGTTTTCAAATGGAGCATCTTCAGGAGTCGCAAAGGGATTAACTTCATCATTGATGCCAGAAACATTTCCATGATGTACATTTGAAGAATGATGATTTGTTGATGAGACTGAAGGATCAGCAGCAGGTGCTTCTTGACTTAAAGATATTGATACTGAGGGATTGACTTCATTCACTGGAATATGAGCATCCTCTGTTGTAGGGATCAGCACCTCATTAGTAATTGAATCATACAGTTCATCAAACATAGGATCAAACAATTTCTTTACATCATCTTCAGATGGAGGTACATATGGAGTTTCTTGAGAGGAGTTTGGAACAAGAGATGAACCAATGGGACTGTTTTGAAGTGCGGGTCCTGAGCTGGAGTGTCCAGGAGCCAATTGACCGGTCAGCTCATCAAACGTAACGTGAATTGTTTCCATGATATTTCGGGTTCTTTTGTTGTAGATTCGGTATCCCTTTTTGTTTGGTGCATATCCTACAAATACTCCAATGTCAGCTTTAGCCCTAAGTTTGCCCAAGTCTTGACCCTCATTAGTTGGATAGCACAATGCACCAAACACACGAAGGAAAGATAGATTAGGTTTTCTGTTGTGGACAAGTTCATATGGAGTTTTTCCATGAATAGTGTGAATCAGGGAACGATTTTGTGTGTAGCATGCAGTGGCAATTGCTTCAGCCCAGAGAAACATTGGAACCTTTGAGTAGATCAGCATTGTTCTAGCGGCTTCAACAAGAGTACGATTTCGTCTTTCAACTACACCGTTCTGTTGAGGGGTTCGTGGAACACTTCTTTGATGGCTGATTCCAATGCTTTCATAGAATTCACTAAGTTGTTTGTTGACAAACTCAGTTCCATTGTCTGTTCTGATAATTCTGACAGTTTTGTTTAGTCGAACCTGCAACTGTTTAATGAGTTTGATGATGATATCAGGAGTTTCATCCTTTGTCCTTAAGAACTTGACCCAGGTGAATCTAGAGTAATCATCAACTACAACTAACACATATTTCTTCCCAAAGATATTCTGCACCCTCATTGGTCCACATAAATCCATATGAATCATATGAAGAACTTCAGTGACAGAGTTAGTAGGTTTGGGTTTATGGGCATACTTCTTGCTTTTTCCCAATTGACATGCTGAACAAAGATGATCCTTTTCATACTTTAGTCTAGGTAAACCTACAACTAAGTCCTTTCTGGAAAGATCGTTGATGGTGCCGAAGTTCAAGTGATTAAGACGACGATGCCATAACCATGACTTTGTTTTTGAAGCCTTTGATAGCAAGCAGATTGGAGAAGCCCTCATCATGTCATCGATAGAGATGGTGTAAAGATTTGACCCACGAGTTCCTTTTAACAGTTCCTTACCATTGAGATCTCTAACAAAGCAGGTATGTTTTCTGAAGGCAACTTCTAGATCAGAATCACAGAATTGACCAACAGAGAACAGATTATGACCCAAACCTTCTACATAGTAAACTCTAGAGATGACACTATTACCAACAACATAATCTCCATAACCCATAATAGCACCGAAATGATCATTACCAAATCTAACAGTCCCGATGAATTTGCTCACGAAGTTCATGAGCCGCGACCGGTCTCCAGTCATATGCTTGGAACAGCCTGAGTCCAGGTACCACAGAACGATTTGAACGATCTGCAGTTGAATACAGACAAGAATGGATAACTGGATAATTGGGATCCCCATGCAAGAATGGGTTCCATTTGGTTAGTAACAATGTTTGGAACACCCACATCAGAAATAGAAGCATTCATATCAGAAAGTGAGACAATGGAATCGTTGTGAATAGATGCAGTACTAGTGTCAGTATTAGCCCTGTTCACAGTGTGATCACTTCTTAAGGGAATAGTTCTACCAGTAGGCATCCATTTTCTAGTGGGCATTGTCTGATTAGTCTTAAGACCAACAGGTGTCCAATAAAAGCCTATTTTACTGAATGTTCTTCCTGTGGGTTCCCACTGTTTTCTAACTTTCTTTCGTTTTTGCCTTTTAGCCTTCTTAGCATGAACTTTAGCATTAACAATATTAACTGGACAATTAACATTATTAGGCAGAACAGTAACACCACATTCATGATTAGAAACAGAATTCAAGCAGACATCAGTACAAGGTTTGCAAATAGTATCAGAATTCGAATTAATTACAGTACGCCTATGGCTAATACTAGAATCAACACGATTCGTTTTATTCGAATCAAGCTTAAAGTTCCTAGATTGTTCTTCTACTCTTTTCCAGTGCACATTATTAGCTTGCGAGGTCCTATCATTCCTTGTATTGTCTTGAGACTTTGACCTGCTCCCTTTAATGTCACTGATTACTCCTGTAGAGGGAATGGGAACATTAGTTGGTTTAACTACTCTTTGCATCACCTGTTTAGATGTACTGGGGTCTGAACTACATGCAGGTGCACTTAGGTTCACTTTCATAAAACTAGAGGTACTGTGATTTGTACTCCTAGAAGGCACACTTGAGTTCTCTTTCTTAGCATTGACAGATCTGGAATCTGAACTACTTAAAGGCACACTACGGTTCACATTCAAAACATTGGGAATCGAATGCATATCATACTTAGCGTTAGGCATTGAGCATGGAATCAAAGGATTAACTCTCTCACCTAATGACTTTGGGCATATTGTGATCAAGCATTCTAAGATTTCTTGAGATCGTTTGGCATATAAGCATGCATGTCCAATTGCATTATCATGAGGTTTCTCTAGCTTATCCTCTTCAACAATCTCACGCAGACATTCTAGGCAATCCTTAAGGGATGAGAAGTATGTTTGAATGGCAAGTTTGTTGTTCCTTAGATGAGGAGGGATATATGTCACAGATAAAGCATATTTATTACAAGAGTGAACCTTTGATACAACATTCTCCCCATTGGTCATTGGCATTTTCCCTTTTTCCTGACTCTTCAGATTCTCAATTTCCTTTTGCAATGAAGCTATTTGTTTGTTGTTTTTGTTACGAGTGACTTTAATTGATTCAAATAACTCATTGAAATGACGTTTAACCTTTTCATTTTCTTCTAGAAAACTTTCGTTTTCCTTTTGTAAAGCATTTACTAGGTTTTGAAGATGAAACGTTTGAGAATTTTGAGAATCTAAAGGAGGAGGCATTTGGGAGCCTGTCATATTGTTCGTTTGACCCTTTAATTGAGAGATTTGGGCTTTCAACTTTCTGATCGTGTTGCACTGAGCTTGAATCTGTTCATCTCGTTTGTTAATTTGAAAAACTGCATCAAACTCTGGAGCATCTGAAGATGTCTTGATATTTGAAGTTTTGACATTTTCTTTGAGATGTTGATATTTTAGTTGTAAATTAAAATACTCAACTTCTAGTTTAGAAAAATGTTTAACCAAATTGTCGTGATCATCCAGTTCAATTTTCTCATTTAGTTTAGAATTAGTTTTTTCAAGCTCAATGACACGATCATGGGAGACTTTCAGGGCCACAGATAGTTCATGAAATTTGGAAGCATTAATAGAGCAATTTGAAGCAGTAAAAAACACATCTTGAGCAACACATTCAGTAATAAGATTCTCATTTAATGTATGCAGGTTCTTTCTCTCAATCTCATTATATTTCAGTGCACGCTCATAGTCACTAACTTCAACAACCATTGCATCAAATTCCTTTTCCATTCCCTTAATATCAGTTTCTATCCCCTTTTTAAGACTCTCAAAGTGATCTTTTAGAAGTTTAAAGAAGGGCATGACCTCAGTTAAATAACATTCTTTCATTTGTTCAAAACCCCTTTCTCCTTCAGTTATACCTGTGGGTGTGATCCTTTTCTTGCAAGTTTTCTCAAAATCAACAAATAGTTGAAATATAACGTATTGGCTAATTAATGTCTTGCTTTTAGTGGCAATTGTTCTAGGTACAAGATGCATTGGTGTATTAGGAGGATACACAGTCGCTCTAGGCATTTTCCAAAGGGGAGAGTTTGTTTCAACAATTTTTTCCGCTTTCTGCTTATCTAAATCCTTTTTCCAGAAGACTTGTTCGGGAGTCAACAATGTCTGAGGCTTAAACTTGTTCAAGGAAATCCAGTTTTCCTTCTTGTAATCATGAGGAGTGATAATTATGTTTTTCTCTTTGCACTTGGGATCATTTTGTTTCTTATTCATCTTTTCCCTAGTGATTTCATTAGATTTCTTATCTTCCTCAGTGCACTCAACGCAACTAGGTTTCTGCCTAGGCTTAAGGATTTCATTACCATCATAAAGCACCTTATGAGCATTTCTAGCCTTTTTAATTACCTCTGGATTTGGTTCCTCAACAAGGGGAATGCTATGCTTATCGCTTAAGACTCGATGTTTCGTGACCATGTGAGCAGTCTGAATGGTGTTTCCTTGTATGTACAACTTGTTTTCAAGTTTGTTTTTCAAAGTTTTCAGATTAGAAAAATCTCTCAAGAGTTTTGATTCCTTTGCATTAAATTCTTGCTTAAGCATTTTCACATTTTCTTGAAGTTCTTGTTTTTGTTTAGCTATTTTAGAAAGTTTTTCTTGCAAGGAATTTAATTCTTGTTTCAATACTTCTTCTCTAAACTTACTTTTTCTAATTACTGTACTCACTTGGTCATCCATTTCCTGCTCACGAGTGGTCAACTCAAACTTAGCACGTTGTTCATAAATAGCAACACGTTCTTTATAGGCATTTAGTTCAGAAATTACTGAATCATCAGGGGCACATGCAGTGTATTCATCAAAAACATAGTCATTGTTGACTGCAGAAGATGCATCACTTGGTACAACTTCACTTTCACTTTGTTTCACATATTGATCATATGGGACAATATCGATATTACCCATATTTTCAATATTTGATTCAATAGTTTCAGTTGATTGTACTTTGTCATGCATCTGTTGCACATCAGCATCATCGTATAGTTTTAATACCTCTGAGATGAGCTTGTCAAGGGATGGCCCAGCTAGTGGTGAAGAGGAGACCTTGGGAGAAACCATTGGAGAAATGCTAGCCATAAAAATTGTGTGTGCCGTAGGTCCATCATCCACATCAGAGTCGTATGCATCACAGTCAGCGACTTGAAAGGCATTCTGATGATTGGGACCTATCTCCTGAATAGGCTGCTCATCCACATCTGCATCATAGGTCTTGGCATTGCCCTCAGCAAGAAACAGCAATTCCTCTTCATTCAAAGCAGCCCCATTGTCCTGAGCTTGTGCCAGCAGCATCTTATCTCTGAAGTAATCAGCATTCTGTGGACGCTTTGGAGATGTGCAGTTCCTTGCAATGTGTCCCTCACCACCACAGTTATAGCATTTGATCGGCTTAGCTTGACCTTGGTTACGATTCCTTCCTCGATTCTGATTGCCCACATAACCTCTACCAGCACCACCTCTTCCCTGATCATACTGTCTTTCCTGAACTGGTTGCACCACGATCCTTCCATCTTTAACAGTAGCTTGATTGTGTGGGTTAGATGCTGTTCTGAGGTTGTTGTTGGTTTGTGGGAGAGAATTCATGTTTTGGCTAATCAGAAGAGCTAGTTGATTAATGAAGTTTCCCACGTGTGCATCAGCATCAGCTTGTTTGTACATAGGATCAGGAATGAGTTTGTGATTACCATTACCCAAGGGTATGACTTGTGAAGCTTTGGTTGTAATTCCGGTGTTTGAGTAGAAGGCAGTTGAATCATTAGACGAGCTTGTCTCTCTCGGGTTTGTTTTGAACTGATTGAGAATCAATTTTTCAAACATAGCATGTCTCTCATTCTGAAGGAGGAAGGCATAGAGTTGCTCATAGTTTGTATTCTTCAATCCTTTAGTAAGCTTCACAGCGGTAACAAACTTGTGCCATTCGGGATTCATGTTGTTCACAAATTTTGAGTTCAACTGAATGTTAGGCATAGTCATTCTGATGTTCCTCATGTCATTAACTAACTTATGAAATCTCACATAGTACTCATAGACATTCTCATCTGGTTTCATCTTGAAGTGCTCAAATTCGTCATAGAGTTGGGATTCTCTGTCTTCCATAGTTAATTCTGAACCTGAGAGAAGCATCTTAACATTATCCCAAACTGCCTTAGCATCAGTGTTATGATTGATCAGCTTGTAGATGTCTTTAGGAAGACCTTGAAGAACAATGTTTGAAGCCCTGATATCTGCATCAAATCTCTTTTTATCCTTATCATCAAGCTCATCATACATCTTAGGTCTGTCCATTCCGTAAACAGGAGTACCATCTTCATTAGTATCAAGTATGTCTCTAGTCGTCTCAACTCGATATGGTCCTTCATCAATGGATTTGAGAATGTTGACACCATTTTCCTTTCCAAGGCAATACAGTCTGATTCGTTGAGCCCAAGAATCGTAGTCAGTTCTGTCAAGCATGGGTGGACGAGTATCTGAGCCAGCTGCTTGAACATCCTCGGCAACAGTGGAGATTACAGTAGGAACGTTGGTAGACATGTTAACAGATTATACGGGATTTTATAACTCTATGATTAAACCGGGAAATAGATTCTTTCACGGGATTTTACTAAATCAAGAGAAAACCGTAAACAATCACTCAAGTCGCTAGAAGATAATGCACTAAGTCGCTAGAAGATAATGCATTAAGTCGCTAGAAGATAATGCACTAAGTCGCTAGAAGATAATGCACTAAGTCGCTAACACTTAATTCGCTACACCACTAAGTCGCTAGAGTCCCAAGTCGCTAGACAAATGCAAGTCGCTAAGTAGTAACTCGCTAAGCCTCAAGTCGCTAGCAAAATTTTGGCAGCAATTCGCTACTCAAGTCGCTAAAGATACAAGTCGCTAAAGAGCAACTCGCTACAGACCAAGTCGCTACTCGTAGTGGAGAGTCCACTACTTGTACTTTAACTCGCTAGATCTAACTCGCTAGGTCTAAAGCTGTAACTCGCTACAAATTTGTAAAGCAAGTCGCTATGAAGAGAATAGTCCGTGAGCTAAGTCGCTAGCTTGAAAAACCATATAAACATCA
Source organism: Chrysanthemum seticuspe (assembly GCA_019973895.1). Taxonomy (NCBI): domain Eukaryota; kingdom Viridiplantae; phylum Streptophyta; class Magnoliopsida; order Asterales; family Asteraceae; genus Chrysanthemum; species Chrysanthemum seticuspe. Next base: position 177,006,761 of record BPTQ01000006.1, read on the forward strand.
CTTTTCAATCCAAAAACAACCCAACCAAGATGATTCAAGCTTACCAAATGAAAACCTAAACACTTGTGATGATTCTAAACATAAAAGTACTAACAAAATTCAAACTTTAACACAAGAAATCAACCAAATGATGCAAAAACCACTAAACTTTTTCAAACTCAAAAACCACCTAAAAACCACTAGAAATCCAAAGATGTGCAAGATATGATCCAACCATGGCTCTTGATACCAATTGTAAGATATAACTTTTCACATACACATCAAACCATAACACAAAGTAGCATATAGATGGAATTCTAGAGAGAGAAAGTTAGAGGTTTAGGGAACTTAGTGAGAGAAAGTGAAAGATATTATTATGAGCTCCAACTCTCTACCTTGGAAGGTAGAGAGTATTTATAGTCTTACATAAATCGCCACACAACGGGCTGTGGATCAGGCATACAGTGGGTAAAGACCCGTCCGTCCTCCACGGTGTTACTTAACTAAATACTACTTAACTTAAAATAACTACGACTACGAGCTTTCTAATGATTACATATACTTGAGGTGACCGACTCTTTAATACCGGGAATTTCTAATTCCTAACATCGGGAAAGGATTCTCCGTGCTCAAATTGCTCCACCTACACATCCGGAAAATCAACAATTTGCCTTATATGCTCAACAAAGTTATCCTCCTCAACAAGCAACTCAACCAACTGCCTCAGTCACACCAAACGATCAATCACAACAACCTCAACAAAATCAATTGGTTCCTTACAACAACAACAATGATCAAGCACTTCATAGTCAAACTAATGAGGAATCCGATTCGTTCGAAGCATTGCAACAGGGATTTGTTATGATTGCTAATGCTTTTAGCCGTTATACCAACAAATCCAATAATCGTATTCGTTCCTCATCCAATACACGAAATCAGGTTGTTGTGAACAATGGATGAGTTGAAGTTCAGAATCGTGGTTATGGTCGTCAAATGGGAGGTGGTCAAGGGTTTAATGCTATGGGTAGGAATAACAACAGAGCTCCAGTGGTGGAACAGGGAAATGCTCAGAATGGGTTGAATGGTCTTCGATGCTACAACTGCAATGAGAAGGGACACCTGGCTAATGCATGCCCAAAGCCAAGGACTAGGGGCAGTGCTTATTTCAAAGAGGCTCTTCTTTTGGCTCTTAAGGATGAAGCTGGTGGATCTCTCACAAACAAAGAACAGAGCTTTATGGCAGATGCAGACTCAGATGATGATATGGAGGACTTGCAGGCCAATGCAGTTGTTATGTTGATGGCTAATATGCATGAGTTACACATGAGTGAAACAGGCCCAGTGTATGACACTGATGGCTTGTCTCAGGTACCCGAACAAACCATCATCATATCTGAACTAATATCTCCGCCAATATCTGAATCCGGCACGGCTCAGACTGTTCAAAATGAGTCATCTACATCTCATTCTGACGATTTTCAAATAAACCCTGTAGTTACATTTGACGATCAAGATGACCTTATGGTTTCCTTTGATAATCAAATTGACTCCGTGGTTGTACTTGAGGATCTAAATAATGATCATGTTGTGACTCACGTTGAACAAGTCAAACTGTTGCCTCATCCAGATTTTGATCGTTTAATTCAAGATCATCAAATCAAAATGGAAGAATGTTATGCATTAAATAAGGAATTAAAAAGCAAAAATGCACTGTTAACCAAGGATTTTGAATGCTTACAAATGCAACTCAACTTTTTCAAAACTCAAGAAAACCGTGAAAAAGGTTTTGAAGCCGCTTTTGCTAAATCTCATCAAAACGAAAAATATTTAGAGAGACAGATGCGTGATCTAGCCGCTTCGAAGAATGCTTTGTTGTCTAAAATAGAACAGCTGAAACATGAACATAAAAAGCAAATTAACGCTCTCACCTTGGAAAATCAAAAAGCTAAGGCTGAGTTGTTAACTTGTCAAAAACAGTTCTCCGCATACAAAAAGCATTCAACGAATCGGGTAGATGACCTTCTTGAAGAAATTATCGGCTTGCAAAACAAAATTAAAGAGTTTAAAACTGTTGTTTACAAACATGGTGAATCAGTAACAGCTATTGAAAAGTTTACTTTAAAACCCAATCCAAAAGGATATGGACCAAATCTAGCTGATTACAAACCAAAGCTTTCACTAAAAACATTCAAACCAAATCCTGAAGTTTCCAGTGCAGAATATAAAATTAATGATACTGTTATGAGTGTTGTTGAATATCATCGTCAAGAGGAATTAGATGCAGAAGACGAGAGTCGATCAAAATTAAAAACTGTTGTTTACAACAAACCTTTTAATTATTCAAAACCGGTCACTTTCGTCACACCAACGGATTCTTCTAACACACCAAGGGTTATCATCAAAACACCTGAGTCTTCTAATGTCAATCCCCAACCAGATTATGCACAAACTTATGGTCCTTTACCATCCTTCAGTGAAGTAAACTCAAAACCTGAAAATCGAAAAATTCTTAGATATTTTGACATTTTCATGGCTGACCTCAAAATTTTACAATATGAGATAGAATATCGTTCTGAAATCAAAATTTATCATTTTCAATCGCCTCTGGCGCGAGAACAAAGAGACATTTTTCAGAAACATCTTTTACCTAACGTTAAAAATTTGAAAAGTTGTGCATTAGCTTGGGAAAAGGATTTTCATAAGGAACTTGGAGTGATGAAGGTCGTTTTTGAGAAAACCGAAACATCTATTTCTAATACTAAACGTAAAAATAAACTGTTGAGAAAAGATGTTGATCGACTCTTGAAAGATGTTATCTGTGTTGATATCCATAATGTTGTGTTATTCTATTCTTTGCCACATGCATCTGATTATATCTCTGCTGATAATGTTGACTCTGTGGTAACTGTTGAGAATACTGATAAGGTGCTTCAAATCGAGTCTTTAAAAGCTGAAAATGAACGATTACTTAACGAACTTTACAATGCAAAACGTCGTCTTAATTGGTGTGAAAAAGATATTCACAATCAACAACTTGGTTTTCAAAAGAAAATCGCTCAGTTGCAAACAAAATCTTTTGATCCTAAAATTGAGCAACTGGATGATCAAAACGTGTCTTTGAAAAGTCAAATCTCAAAATATGAACAAGAACTTGTAACAGTTAAACAGGAATATGGTGTCATATTTGATTTACTCAATAAGACTCGTCATGAAGCATCCAACGAACTTGATCACTATCTTGCTCACACTAGAGAAGTCATGAATTTTGCTGGTAATATTCGTTCTGAAAATCAAGATTTGATTCACACTATCTCTAAGTTAAGAGAAATGTTAGGAAAGTATGAACAACTTCCGCCAACCATCATTGAGAGATTAGCACCAGTAACACTTAGTAATCGTGCGCCTAGAATCCCTACTGCTAAATCACAAGTTGCTAACGTGCTTCCTTCTACTGAAACAGGAATAGTTGCGTCTTTTCCAAACGTCCGCACTTCACAGCCTAGGAGCACTCAATCGAAGAATAGGAAGTTGCGACCTAACAAAAGATCAATAAGGAATGCTAAAGTAGAAGAACACCCTAGGACTATGAATAAGACTCACGTTGCTTCCACTATAGATATTGCGTCTGACAAATGTAATAGAAATAGTGATGTAACGAATGCTAAACCGTTAAGTACTTTTGATATTCAGTCTGATGCACCTTGTGTTATTTGTCGTAAAAGTATGAATTCTGATTGTCATGACAAATGTGTTGCTAAAGCTATAATCTCTCGTTTACGGAATCCTAAGAATCGGAATACCTCTAGGCCCACTAATCATTCTAAGTCTGTTCTTGGTAGACCGCCTTCTTTAGATTCTACGTCATGTGTGGTTGTCCCTGTAGCTCCAGTTTCACCTCCTAAGAATGTAGTACCACCTAGTGCGTTCACAAAGACTAAAGCAAACAGTAGTTATAGATGGCAGAAATGGATATATAACACATTAGGATTTAAATGGATGCCTAAAGTTATTAATGTGTGTATGTCTACTATCACTGCTTCGGAACCCTCTAACATTTAGGGTTCCACATCTACTTCTATTCCATCTGTGTCGTCTGTGTGTAATGCAGGTGATACAGATCATTCTCTGGATTGTTGATAGCGGATGTTCCCGACACATCACAGGCAACCTTAAACTGTTATCAAACTTTATTGCAAAGTTCATTGGCACTGTCAGGTTCGGGAATGATCACTTCGCAGCTATCATGGGCTACGGAGATTATGTCAATGGGAACATCGAAATCAGCAGGGTTTACTATGTGGAAGGCCTCGGTCACAATCTGTTTTCAGTAGGTCAGTTTTGTGATGGAGATTTGGAGGTTGCTTTCCGGGAGAAAACTTGTTTCATTCGTGATCTACAAGGAAATGACCTTATGTCTGGCTCACGTAATTCTAGTCTCTACACTATCTCTATGCAAGACATGGTTGCTTCATCTCCCATCTGCTTACTTTCAAAGGCAACATCAACAAAATCCTGGCTATGGCACCGTCGTCTCTCACATCTAAACTTTCAAACCATCACCAACCTTGCTCGACACAAACTTGTTGAAGGTCTCCCACAATTCCGGTATTCAAAAGATCACCTTTGCTCAGCTTGTGAACAAGGAAAAAGCACTCGTGCTCATTTTCCTTCAAAGGTGGAACACAGCTCTCAGCATGTGCTTCATCTTCTTCACATGGATTTTTGTGGCCCAATGCGCGTGCAAACGATCAATGGCAAACGCTACATCTTAGTAATTGTTGATGACTACTCACGATGGACTTGGGTCTACTTTCTTCGAAGCAAAGACCAAGCTCCACAAATGATCATCACATTTCTCACGAAAATTCAAGTTCAGCTCCGGAACACCGTCCGCCAAATAAGAACAGACAAAGGAACTGAATTTGTTAACCAAACCCTTCGTGAATTTTATGAGAAAGTGGGAATTCAGCATCAAACATCTATTGCACGTACACCAGAACAAAACGGAGTTGTTGAAAGACGAAACCGAACGTTAGTGGAAGCTGCAAGAACAATGTTAATCAATGCTAAACTTCCAGATTACTTGTGGGCAGAAGCTGTATCTACTGCATGCTATACTCAAAACCGTTCTATGATCACAAAACGCCACAACAAAACACCTTTCGAGCTTGTCCACAACCATAAACCGAATCTCAAACGCTTTCATGTATTTGGATCCCTTTGCTATCCGAATAATGATCGTGATGATTTTGGAAAGCTCAAAGCCAAAGCCGACATTGGAGTCTTTATTGGATATTGTGAGAATTCTAAAGGTTACCGGATCTGGAATCGTCGTACAAAACAGGTGATGGAAACGATTCATGCTCATTTTGATGAACTAACGGAAATGGCTTCTGAGTACAATAGCTTAGAACCCGGTCACAACCGTTTAAATTTCCCTCAACCCCCATCATCAGTTGAAAAAAGCCCCCCAGCTCACTCGTCAACAAATGGAAAGGTTATTTGCTCCGCTGTTCAGCGACGATATTGATGAACGTGCTCCAGGTGTATCCGCTGCTCAACCTGATAATATTCCTATACCTGATACACCTGCTACAACAACTATTGTTGAAGATGCACCTACACCAGTTGACTCCAACACAACAGTTGAACAAATCGCTTCCAACAATGATGAACCGGCTGATGATATTCTGAATGAAGTACCCCCACCTGCAGATTTTGATCCAAATGCGTTCTTTAACCCGTTTGCTAATGAGACTGCTGCACCAGATGTCGCGGAATCTTCAACAAACCATTTGAATCCTCAGAATCTGCACAATGTATACCAACATCAACCCTCTACACATCGATGGACAAAAGACCATCCTCTGGCTAATATTATTGGCAACCCGAATCAACCAGTCGTTACGAGACAACGTCTTCACACAGATGGTGAACATTGCATTTATGCACTCACTGTCTGCCAATCTGAGCCTAAAAATATTAAAGACGCAATGACGAAAGACAACTGGATTGAATCCATGCAAGAAGAACTCAACCAATTCAAACGTCTTGAAGTATGGGAACTGGTTAAAAGACCAACAGGGGTCTATGTCATTGGTCTCAAATGGATTTGGAAAAACAAATTGGATGCTGAAGGGAACGTAATCCGAAACAAGTCACGTCTAGTTGCTAAGGGTTATCGTCAGGAAGAGGGAATAGAATTTGAAGAATCTTTTGCTCCGGTTGCTCGTCTTGAGGCTGTTCGGATATTTCTCTCGTTCGCGGCTCATATGAATATGACGGTCTTTCAAATGGATGTCAAAACTGCGTTTCTCAACGGACAACTGAAAGAAACGGTTTATGTCAGCCAACCCGAAGGATTCGTTGATCCAGAGTGCCCGAACCATGTCTACAAACTGAACAAAGCTCTTTATGGTCTCAAACAAGCCCCTCGGGCATGGTACGATAAGCTATCATCTTCCTTCATTGCTAATAATTTCACCAAAGGTTCGGTTGACCCAACTCTTTTTATACAATATCACGGGGCACATATCTTAATTGTTCAAATTTACGTGGATGACATCATTTTTGGGTCTACACATAAAAAGTTTTCAATCGCTTTTGCAAAACTAATGAAGAAAATTTTTGAAATGTCCATGATGGGTGAACTTACGTTCTTTCTAGGATTACAAGTTCATCAATCACCCCGTGGTATTTTCTTGAGTCAGTCCAAATATGCCCTTGAATTGTTAAACAAATTTGGAATGAAAACCTGTGATACTTATGCCACACCAATGACTCATACCAAGAAGCTAGACGCTGATTTACATGGGAAATTAGTGGACCCTACCAAATACCGAAGTATTATTGGGTCTCTCATGTATCTAACAGCTAGCAGGCCTGATATTGTCTTTGTTGTTTATCTATGCTCCCGTTATCAGTCGCGACCAACTGAAACCCACCTCTCTGAGGCTAAAAGAATCCTCCGATACATCAAGGGAACCATTAACTTAGGGATCTGGTATCCGAAGGATTCTGGTTTTGAACTAATCGCTTTTTCAGACGCTGACCACGCAGGATGCTTAGACTCAAGGAAAAGTACTTCAGGAGCTCTTCAATTTCTTGGTGATAAACTGGTGTCTTGGCAATCAAAGAAGCAGGATTTTACATCGCTGTCATCAACCGAAGCAAAATATGTAGCCATGTCCACGTGTTGTGCTCAAGTCATCTGGATGAGAACACAACTCAAAGACTATGGTTACGTATTTGACAGAATCCCGATGTACTGCGACAATCGGAGTGCCATTGCGATCTCGTGCAACTCAGTTCAGCACTCGAAATCAAAGCACATCGATATTCGCTATCATTTCATCAAGGACCACGTGGAACAGGTGTCACAATTCTCAATTTCCGGTCATTTCTCACATTTACTATTTCATTGTTTTTCTAAACTAGGTTTACGAGTATCGAATTCGCGTAACCTTAATGGTTTAGCTGCGAATTCACGAACATTTCATCAAGGACATTTCATATAGACTAGGTTTAGTCTACATTTCATTAGCATCATTGTCATCATATTAGTTCATGCATGATTTTGCATTTTACATTAAACGCGTAATTTTCATATTAAATAACGCTATCGCGTAATTAATTATTTTGAACATTTGATCCGATACTTCCAAAATTAGCCCGATATATTTTTATACTTATAATAAGATTATAAAAATAATATTATTAGTTTACCCGGTGTTTTAAATTTATTTGGTATATAAATTGTTATATTTATATGATTACGACGGTTTTCGTAATTACCACTTGATAATTATTATTTCACTCAATTTTTGCAAGGAATGTATTTTTATAATTTTTATGACTTCAATATATTTTATTTTGATCCGTTAAAATTTATTTTTAGCTAACGCTACCTTAAAAGCTTAAATATGTACACAAGTTATTTATTATCCTTAATTAACTACACAATTACTCTACATAAATACACTTAATTATAATTAAATGCAAACTCTTTTTTTTTTTTTTTTTTTATATGGGTCGACATGCACTAGATGAGTCACTTCATTTTTACAAAATATCTACTTACATGCATTGATAATCATATTATACTACACATAGATACTAAAAATATCAAGGTGTAAAAATTTGCTCTCTCTTTTTCTTCTTCCTAAGAACCGGCCACAGCATAGAGCACAAGGAGATCACAAAAATTTTTCAAGTCAAGTTATTATCAACCTAGTTACACTCTTAGTTTAGGTTTTGAAATAAAAACCTTGGGTGTTTAGGATTAATCCTTTGTTCATTTAAACCTCATCAAGTAACTAGTAAGCATTTCATACTCATTTTCATCTTTCATATTCATGTTATGTTCATATTATCATGTTTGAGTAAAACATACAAGTTATACGATGTCTATACCACTTTTATTGTTTTGATTACTTATAATGAGTATATCTCATCCTATATATTGATCCTTTGAAACACATCATTTTTGGTGACGTCTAGGAACCCATGAAACCCTAAGAAGGTGTATGGTAGGGTTAAAATAGCTTCGGAGTTGTTTTGAATTGGTTAGAATAGGTTTGGCGTGAGAAAAACTCATTTCGACAACTTTAGTTGAAGGTCTGATCTTATTTTGAAAATCTGGAAAATCCGACAGTTTGTAAAATATTTTGGGCTAGATATTCAGAAAATATACTTTAAAACGAAAACGTGGCCGCTTGAATGGGTTAAAACGGAGTTATAACGAAGAAGTTATGCTATTTTCAAATTTGACAACGAAAACTATAAATTCCAGAAAATTCAGCATGTTACATTAACTTTTTACGAGTCAAAAATGAGTCTTAAGCGTTATAAAATGTGTCGACTTATCAAAAATATATTAGTATATATTATTACGATTCCGAGGACATATAAAACGTAGAAAACGGACTTGTAACGATTAAATTACACGCGATTTAACAAAGTTGCCGTAACTTTATTATATAAGAAAAACTAATATATTTCTATTAGACAAATATTACGGCCACGAAGGACCATGTTGAGAGTCGTTTTTAACATCAATGGAATACTTTTTATAACGTGATGTCTTCTAGTAAAAGTGAGTTCGCCTAGCCTATTTTCCAAAATGTCCAACCGTTCGTCAAGCGGAGTTGTAATGAATAAAATACGGTCACTTAAACTTTGCCGAAAACCACCCTTAAACGATATTTTAGACACAAGTACCATACTTAACCTATATTTTTCTCTATGATCGAGACCTCTAGGATGAAAACTTAAATGCTAAAACTTTGAGATAATGATACAAGCTTCCCAAAACCGTTGAGTTCGTTTCCTAACGCTCGACGTGCATCATTCTACGACTAGCTTTTCAAGGCTACTTAGTCACTTTCATGAAATTATCAAACGACATTATTTTACGACGAAAAGTTATAATTTCACAATAGATCACTAAATGATTATCGTAGGATACCATTTCGACGTAAGTACTTGTAAAGTAATTTATAACTTGATAAGACGTTATAAACTTATTTTCGACGATAAACTTTATTTTCAAATGTACAAGTGGTATGGATATCATATGAGTTTGCATGCACGACATTGTTTCATGACTTATATTAGCGCATATCATTCATAATAGGTCGCGGTTAGAGTGTTGCGTCTCATTTCTGTGCATCCACTCTGTCATCATAACTATTGCAACAGGTGAGTAATCACATCCCCTTTTTACCGTTTTACTATATTTTGGGGCGAAATGCATGAACCATATTTGAACTAAATTGATTACTACTTTTATTAACTCATTTTGTTTGAACCTTTGAACTTGAATCAAACCCTTGAACTTAATTACGAAATTATGCCTTGTTTGAACTTATTGAACCGTACGTGTTATGACCTTGACCTAAAGTCTCCCATGATCGGAGCATCACTATAAAGTCTCCCATGTTCGGAGCATCACTATAAATTCTCGCCTTGTTGGTGGAGTGTTCTCAGTAATTCTCGCCTTAATGGTGGAGTGTTCTCAATAATTCTCGCCTAGGGGGTCGAGTGACAAAGGAGTCTCCCTTGTTGGAGCAGTGCAAAGTCTCCCATGTTCGGAGCATCCTTGAGTTATTATATACGTGGTACTATATTGTGAACTATTATGACCATTTATACTTGACTACTTGACACGCTATATTTTGTGCAATGGGTTGTGAACACACAGGTTGCAAGTTTTGTATGGGCGGAACTTGGAACTGAGTGGATTTACAATGCCTTTGCTTTGTGGACTATTTCCGATGACCGAAACCTTTGACTCTCTCTTACGAGTTTCTTATTTCACGAAACGTGTATACTCACCAACTATTTTCATAGTTGACCCGTTTTTCTCTCATGCATTTCAGGTGATCGTTAGTAAGCTTTTCTACCAGGTCTTGCATAATGAAGTTTTCACTTGTCACTACAAATCGTTATGTAATAAAACGCGATATTTTGGGATCTAAACTTTGTAACATATTTGCCGATGTCGGCTAAACTGGTATTGTAATGGTGTACTCTTTCTTTTAAATCTTAACGTTGGTATGTTCTATTATCTTGTGCTTATGTTCCTTTCCGTTACACCTCGTGTTTCCGCCTCTGGCGAGGGTGTGACAACAGGGTACAGTTGAATTATACTTCGTGGGTACAGAATACCAATTGGCAGATCTTCTCACCAAAGTCTTGCCTCCCGCTAGGTTTAATGAGTTGGTCCACCGGATTGGTATGAGGTGTTTGACTCAAGAGGAATTGGATGACCTCCTAAAACAGTCTTAAAAACCTGTCAAACACCAAAATCTCTTTTGTAAATAATTTTTCAAAAACAAAATACAAAAATATAAAACCTGATAAAACAACAAAAATATTCTTCTAATCTAATTTTCTTTCAACATGGCAAGTACATTTCTTCCATCAACACTTTAATCTTTCAAAATTCAGTAACTTTCCGAACAAGTGTTGAGGGGGAGAAAAGTATCACTTAACTGTTTCAAAACATCTGTGTACTTGCATGTTATCATATCCCGGTTGGTTATTTTATCAATGGTGGTAAATTTTCTGGTTCACTGACACTCCTCGGACTAAAATTAATAACCTTTCAATATTTCTTAAGTCGAGGGGGAGTGTCGTCAAGTTTCTTTCTTAAAATCTTTCGTTTGGTAACCAAAAATGGAAGTTAAAAGGCTTTGGATGTAAAAGGAAAAGGTGGAGGGACCAAAACTGCCAAAATATTAAACTTATTTTTAATAAAAACACCTTCCACCTAACATTATCATCTCATTTATTGCTAACACCTAAAAGATCCTACGCCTAAAATTAATTCAAGAAATCTGTGTTTCTGATCATCAATTTGTAAGTTGTTTTATGATCTTAACGTGTTTACAAACATTGATTTTGATTTTTATACTAATCCAACGGTCAAATTTTTGTCCATGATTGATTTAGTGTTCTACGCATAAGCGTATGAACACTCAATCAAGAATGGGTGTTTGTGGTTAAAAGGATTGTGTCAAAATGTTTTTCTTACATCATTGAACACATTTTTATCACTTAAACATTCCCAGATACACGAATTGAGTGATTTTGATAATTAGGGTTTATGAGTCGATTTGGGTGTTTTCAAATGTGATTGTATTTGGTCAAAAAGATTGTTGTGTGATGTTAATACCATGTTGAATTGATGATATCCAGGCCCTATAACAACCCAGAAACACTAATTGATTAAAAATTGGAATTTAGGGTTTAATGTTCTTAGGTTTGGGCACTTTTGATTCACTGCTAATTAGGTGTTAAAACTTGGTCATTACACTCTCACAACATCTTAGACTTACCAGAAATACTTTGGTGCATATCCTATGGCTAGATTTCATACGCGTAAATTCTGAACTTTATGGTTTTAGGCTACGCATAAGTATCTCTACGCTTAATTGTTTGAATGAATGTTTGTGCTTAAATCTGTTATAGAATGAATGTGTATGTTAATATTGATGTTTTGATGAACTTATTTCAGGGTTGCAAAACGTGAAAATTCAGAATCAAGGTTACTAAGCAATCTACGCATAAGGATCACCTTACGCGTAGAAGGTTATGCGTAAGAGTAATCTTACGCGTAGCGTCTACGCATAAGGTTCTACAATGGGACTACGCGTATCCTGTGAAGGATATGCGTAAACAGTAACCTCTACGCATAAGGTCTACTCTTACGAGTATGCCTTACGCGTAAGGTTAATATACGCCTACGCGTAAGCTCTACGCATAAGATCCCCTGTTCCTACGCGTAATATTTCTTACGCATAAGTCAGGATCCTACGCATAAGCTTTCAACTACGCGTATACCACTCCTGTTTACGCATAACTTTGCCATATCTACTGATGAGTGTGTAAATACTCATCATTTTTGGTTAAGTCTGAACTGCAAAACGTTTAAAAATGCTCAGAAATGCATCAAAATACTGAAAATATTCCAAAATTGCATTTTATATGTTTCAGATGCAAAATGTTCAAAATCAGATGAAAAAATGAGCTAAGTTTGCATAATTGGCAGTTTCAGTCCCCCAAGTTTCAAAAGTTGTCAGAAATAGTCCCTGAGCACTTAATTTCAAAAGAAAAATCACCAAAGGTCCTTTTAAAATCATAAGTTGTCAAAATTAGTCCTTTGGTGAAAAATATCAAAAGTTTTAAGAAATTACAAGTTTGGTCCTCCAAGTTTCAAATTTGGCAAAAATAGTCCTTGGAATTTTGAAAATGTCCATTTTGGTCCTTGCACTATTGAAACTTGTCACTTTTGGTCCCTTGGAACAACTTTGCATAATTGGCAGAATTGGTCCTCCATTTTTCAGAAATTACACAAAAGGTCCCTATGTTATTAAACCTTTAATATACCTTTTGGACCTGCCATTACCTCTTGGACCCTGCCAAACCATTGTGACCCTTCCCTTTGTTTTTGACCCCCCTGCCTTATAATATTACCCTGGTCAAATCCTGGTCAAAACAAGCCAACCCGCCAAAAGTCTTTCTTCCCCACTTGTTTCTTCTACAAAACCCAGACACTACCCATCCCCCCAGCTCACCTTATCCCCTCTATTATCACTCCACCTCAACTACCTTCCAAAAGGCATTAAATGCACCTTCAACCCCCTCACTCAACCCCAACTGTCAAAAGACCTTTTCCCGCCAAAAACTGATCCAATGGCCTAAATACACTCCTCTGATCCTATGGTCCTGGAAACAAGTGGGAACTGCTCAGTTTGGAGAGAGAAACATGATGGTGTATAAAAGGAAGCAAGAAGAGAGAAGGAAAGTGTGGTAGTTAGTTTTAATTTCCTTTGTATGTCGTTTTTAGAATAAATATTCTAGTTTAAGTTTTCAAATGTAATATTTTGTTTCTATGATCTAAATTCAAGTTATGTTGTCATTGTAATCTGTTTTTAAAAATCAATTTCAAAGTTTAGTGAAAATTCATATTCTTGTGTTTACTGTTGAAAAATCCAATTTCATGTTCTTACATAGTGATTTATTTTTGAACTCAAATAAGCTTGCTTAAGCTTATTATAGCTTCAAGTAAGCTCTTAAAGCAGAATTAACCAAGTTTGGTGCTTGGTCAACAAAAGTCAAACTGAGGCTCAATGGGGCTTGGTTTTGGAATTTGGGTGATGCAGAGCATTGGATGGGGTGAAATAGACTAGGTTAGAGTAGGATTGGTTCTGGTTTTAGCCTGCAAACAAGCTGAACATCTGTGACTGAGTATCTCATCTTCAATTTTCAAGCCAGTTTGCATTTTGTGTTTGTATATGTATCTGTGGTTACCACTAGTTTAGTCTTGTTTATTTAATGGTAATTAGAGTAGTTAAACTCAGTTTGATCTATTTTACAAGCTTGTTCATCAGTTGGCTTCTTTTAATTTGCATATCAGTTGGTTAAAGTTGTGTTTGGATTTTCTGCATAAACTGTATTAGAGGCCAGTGCAGTTGTTTAAAGTTGTTGCTTTAGTATTACTTAGTTGTAATAGAGCCATTTTGATCATCCAAGTGCATCCTAGAATCTTAAAAGTCAAAATTACATTTCATCTGTCCTTAAATCTTAACTGTTGTGATTTTGCAAAAACAAAAACTGGTTTTGTGCTTAAACATCATAGATATAGCTTGCAGTAGGTGTAATTCATCATTAACATCAATCTCAGTCCACCATTATGAATCAAACTTCAAAATAGTCAAACTTTCAATTCTGTCAAAAAAGTCAAAATTAGTGAAAAAATCAGTTTTGAGCCTATCCAAGATGATTTTTCTTGGATTCATTTCTGAGCCAAATCCAATGAAATTGTGGGTTAAAGAACTTCACTTGGTCTAATTTCTGAATATGATTTTTGCTAATTTTTGTTAATTTTTTATAAGCTCCTAAAGTGCTTGTCAAAATGGGCTTAATTGCCCTGTACACACTCAGTATTAACTGAGTGTGCACAGGTTTTGTGCCAAGCTTGTACCTAGCTCATCAGAGCTCATCCAGGGCTCATATTTGGTTTAGACATAGCTACCCAGGTCTAGCTTAGGATCCAGCTTTTGGTTTTCATTTTTAGCTTATTGGGTAACTTGTGCTTAGGCTACAAGTAGGCCTCTTAATCTGTTTTTATCACTTGAGCTCAAAATCTCAAACCTTTGCAGTTTACAATTCAATGGTCTAGAGTAGTTGTTTTTAGTTCACTTTGAGTACTTGCAGCTTATTACAGTCTCTGTTTCAGTTTGGTAGCTTGTGGTTTTCATTTGCTTATTTCTAAGTGCTTATTTATAAGCACTTGCTCAGCAGTTTCAATTTCTTGCACACAAGCCTCTGTTTTTCTATTTTTCCTAGATTCTCTATATTATTTTAGACTTATCCTGAATTTTTCATATTTTTCTATTACTGTTTGGTATTTTTCTTGATTTAAATCAATTTTTAGCACTTTTTAATTAGCATTTAATACAAATAAATCAGAAAAGGTTCAAAAAAATAAGTTTTCATTTTTCTTAAGTTAAGATAAATATAAAAAGACAAAAAAATATTTTTTCAGATTTTTCTTAGTTAAATTTGTATTTTTAAGTAATTTAAGTAGTTTTAAATAGTTTTTAATTCCTAGAAAATACAAAAATATTCAAAAAAAAAATATAAAAATAGTTTTGAAAATTCTCTTTTGTTATTTTAGATTTTTCCAAGTCATAATTTTATTTTTCTAGCTTTATTTCATATTTTCTTGGATTTTAGGTTATTATTAAATAGTTAAAAATAGTTTTTAATTAATAATAATTAGATAAATAGTTATAAAAATAATTTTCTTTTTCTATAAATTTTCTTTTATCATTAGGTTTGTAAAAATGTCATTTTCATATTTTTAGGATTTATACTGCTTCAGTTTCATATTTTCATTTGTACGTTACGTAGTTTTAAATTAAGTTTTATAAAAACATAAAATCAAAAACATCATTTTGCAAATAGTGATAGCGTTTATTTAATATTTTTTTATCTTTTTAATTTTCTTTAATTTGCATTTAAGCCTTGTAATTTATAAACTTTTTCTGTAGTTATAATCAAATCACAATCCCTCTTTTCCGTTCAAATCTCTCGATCACTATTCGTTTGGTGATTCATCGCATAGCTCGCTGGGACATAACGACCCGGGGAAACCCTATTCTCTCCTGATCTTCATTGCATTCTGTGTCTGAACTGTTTTAAGTTTCTTACGGTCGGCCATTCACAAGTGGCCGGCTTGTGTGAGAAAGCCTTGATTAACCTTCGTTATGAATTGTTACGTGTACAAACTTGTAAATAATGAAATTATAACGTGACGAAACCAATAATGTCACTAATAAGCTTAAACGTTTGATATGTTGTGAACTATAAGTGATAACATAAACTTTAAAACTTAAAGTTAACTAACTCACGAAACATTTCACGACGTCATTGGACTATTGGACAAAATTAACATTGTACATTCAATAATTAGACAATATAACCTTCTGTTGACTAACATTATGTCTTTTGATATGTTGGTTCTTTTGGCTAATGTTATTTCAGATCACGACATGGCTGCTCAAATGAATGTGGATGCACCAGAAGTTCTCACAATTGCTGACATCTTCCCCAATGGCTATCCTAGAAAGATTGGAAAGAACAACCTTAGGGTTGACTTTGAAACCCTCACATGCTCAGAATCTTCTTGTCTCATTGCTGTGGATATTCTAAGGAATCATCCCTACCAGAACATGCTCTCACACTCTGCTACTGTACCGGAAATCTACATTCAGCAATTCTGGAATTCTATGCAGAGGATCACAGGTCAAAGTGCAGTGACAGTGACACTTAATCACAAACAAGTCACCATCACTCATGCAGACTTACGGGTTGTTCTTCTCATTCCTGAAATCGAGCCAACTGACTTCTTTGCTACACCTACTGAAGAGACAGTTCTGCAATTTCTTCTTGACATTGGCTATGATGAAGCTTCAAAGATTATTACTAAGCATTCTCACGTGGAGCTTAAGAACATTCCTCAACCATGGAGAACCCTCTACATCATCATTACCAAGTCTGTTTCTGGTCGTGACAGTGGTTATGAGCATCCAAAGCTCATGGAACTGCAAATCTTCTGGTCTTTGATCAATAAGAAGGACATCGAAATCGAAGCACTGATATGGGAGGACATGATGCTATTTCACAAGAAGCTTGGCTCAAAGATTCTTTATGTCAGATACACAAAGCTTTTGATCCAGAGAGCACTTGGACTTAATCCTGATATCCCCATGAGGCTCAATGACCCTGACAATCACGACTTGTTGTCCGAACCTATCCTTTCTATCAGAATCAAGGAATCGACAACTAAGAAGCAAGGTGCCGTGCTGCCTGATCACCTTCTATCTAAAGAACTCAAGAAGCTTGAAACGTACAAAAGGTATCTAGTAGCAGTAAAAGAAGGCAAAGTTGGTCATCTTGATGAAAAACCTTCAGGAACTCCTACTCGGAGAACCAGAAGAGGAAGTGCTGGAAGTGCAGTAAGTTCTGAAAGTCATAGGAAGCTTCCCAAAAGGAATCCTCCTCGTAAAAGGATTGTTCCCGTAAAGGAAGCTGAACCTATTCCCACACCTGAACCGCAGAGAAAGCTAATTGACGAGGACTCAGAAGGTACTGAATCAGAAGAAGAGATTACGTACTCTGAAACTGCTAAAGATGAAACTACAACGGTATCTAAACCTCCCAGTCCTCCAGTTGACCTAGGAAAAGGAAAGACTCCTGTACTTGTGCCATATGAAGAAAGCTCAGAAAGTGATGAAGAGCAACTGGATAAATCATACAGGAAGAAGTTTAAATTCGTCAGACACCTTCAAAAAGCTGAAGAATTTGCAAAAGACCAAATGGGTGGCCCAGGAGGATCAAGTGGTGCTGCCCAATCTTCACCAGATCCTGATGCGGTTAATCGACCCGATAAGGGATCTGGTGCCACCACTCTTGTGCAACAACAAAAGCTTGTGGAGGATACTATCGAATATGAGTTTGAGAAACCTGAAACTGAGAAGTCTGAGAAAGATAAAGATGCTGATTATGACAAGCTGCTTCTGGAAAGTCCTACACGTTCATAGAAGGAAACTTCTGAACTGCCCAAGGACCCCGAGTCTCCTCATGTCTCCTCCTCATCAGATTCTTCATCTCACTCCTCACCACCACCATCAAAGAAATCAACCAAATCAACATCCAAATCTGTGAAGAAACCACCTCGATCTTGGATTTCTCATACACATGAAAGAATTGTGAAAGCTGTTAAACAATTCAGAAAGAAAGACATGCTATACAGGAAGCTGAACTTTCTCAATCAAAAAATACAATATCTACATGACGAGAATGACAAGATGCAAGAAGAAAGGAAGTTTATCCAGGAATTCATGAGAAGTCATCATCAAGAGGAACTGAACGAAATGATCAAAGGTTACACTAACAAGTACCTTCAGGATATCGTTCCTAAAGTCACAAAGGAGATGTTTACCAGACAACTATATCCGAATCTTATGCAGATAGCCAAGCAAACTATAAGATCAACACCTTTAACCGTCACAATCAATCCATCTGATCCTGTAGTTTTCTCGGATAATGAATTGGTGGCCAAGCTTGTCACACAAATGTCTAAACGATCTGGGACATTTACTTCTGATGAAGGAAAGCTGTTTCAAGCATTGCTGGACTACCAACTCAAAGAAGCATGTAGATTCGAAGCAGAAAGGTCTAAACGTCCTAGAGACGATGAAGATAAGGATCAGGATAAGAATGATGAAGCTAAACGTCAGAAGAATTCTGGTGAATCATCTTCTATGTTACCTCCTCTCCAACGGACTCCTACTCAACAAAGGCCTCCTCCCCGTTCTTCTACTGATAAACCTCAGGATTCTGAGTTACCGCCCGAGACTCAAAAAACCGGTGATCACTTTGAGTATACGGGTCGTGACGAAGAGGAAGTCCGTGAGCCCCTACAACAACCCACCTCTCCCAAACAAGTTAAGAAACCAGAATCCTCATCTAGGCCAAAACAAAAGAAGAAGAAGGCGCCAATGACTGACGTCGTATCATGGCTAGATGAAGATACAACACAGGAGTTTGAATGGTTTTCTACACTTGTCAATTCCACTCCCTACCCTGAAGAAGGTCAAGATCTGGTAGACGGTAATACTTTGGAGCATGCTAAGATTATGCAAGAAAAGTTCCATGTGAAGAAGATGACGAAATCCGAGTTGAGGCGAATCAAGAATGAAGCTTTTCAACTGTGGAAAGATAGCTCAGAAAGTGCCATCGAGGTCGAATATCACCTTGAAAACTTTGCTCGAGCTATGTCTAACAACATGGATTGGCTCAACCCAGAAGCAAACATCGACTTCACCAAACGGGACAACCCTTCATATTACACCGACTGGTCTAAACCTCTACCAACAATTGGCCAACCAGATAAACCTAGGATCCCATTCAGATATTTCTTCAACAAAGACTTGGAATTTCTTCTACACGGTGGCGATGGATCAAGGAAATACGCTACATCTTTGACACTTCCATTCCCAGCAGCCATACACTCAAACTGCATAGCTATCAAGGAAAGAGCTAATCACTTGTTCTCCAACAACGTGGAAGCATACGACCGAGATGCAATGTACGGGATTCATCATTGGCCGGAACGCCGAAGAATCTACTACCGCAGCTGCCAGGTTCAGAAGTCTCAACATGCAGTGTTCAGTACTAAGGATATCATTGCCATCAAACACGTTGATCTGTCGACCAAATGGGACTACACCTTTCTCAAGAAGATTGTGGTCAAAAGGCAAGATGAACGGGATTATGCATTCTCTGAAGCTGACATTGAGAATTTGTCTCTCAACGACATTGAAGACATGTACCTTGCCAAAGTACAGGGTCGCATGAGGCAATTTTCAACTGAAGTACAACGTGAATTCATCAAGTCACTGCTCATCTTCATCAGAAGCATAGTCATCAAAGAACGTGTAGAAGATCTCCAGCTGGCTGTTGAATCTTATCAGACCCGTGTCAACTTCACTCCACCTCAATTTGATCTTCCCGACATCAACCAGCTCTCACAATATACACTCATCAGCAAACCATTCGGAGTCGTTTACCGCAGTGAACTTCAACGAAATTGCTTAATGGCGTGTGGTGATCTTCACAAGTTTGGAGATCACACTTTGAAGATGGTTAGGGACGGATTGGCTTATAGGTTGAAGGATATACGACAAAAGATTGGGTCTCCTAAGCGATGGAATTCTCAGGATCGAAGGGATGTGAGGAGAATCATCAAGATGATTGATGAAAGGTTGTATAGAAGGAATCAGTTCAGAAGATTGGAAAGCTATGTTGGTGGTCGACCCAGGATTAACATCACCGGCTTTCAACGCCCGATTCACACTCCTGGCGACATCTCTGGACTTCCTGGTACCCCTTAAATTGCTTCTTTCCTTATAAATTTAGATGTGTGATTATATATGTCTATGGCTTGTGCACACATTACAGTGTACAATCCGTAATTGTCAAGAAAGGACCTTGTGGTACGCTTCAGTGCCACAATCCTTATAAAAGGAGCGAAAGCTTCTTACTTTTGAGTAAAACCTATCAAACCTTTCATTTTTAAAGGTTTTGCTCAAAAGGACAAGTACTTCCCCGTATCATTTTCAAAACCTCAACCATTTTTATCACTTGTTGAGGGGGAGTACTTGAGTTAAAACTTTGTTCACAAATTGTTCATAGTGGTCATCTTCCCGCAACACTCGAAATTGTCATATTTATTTTAAACTTTTCAAAAATAACATTTTATATGCCATTTTTGAGGGGGAGAAAATTATGTGATAAGAAATATGTTGTGTAAATGCAAATGAATCTTTGTGTAATAGACTTAACCAACGAATTGACGGTACTGAACTGTTAGTAACTCGAAAAGACTTGTCCTGGACGGGTAATAATTTCAAGCTAGTTCGCTAGTAATGTAAACGTGTCTCGCAAAGGACTTGTCCGAGTAGAATGTACCATTCGAGAAACTCTTGGTAGACATGAACTCTGACGGGTTTGACAACCTTTCGAGGTTTGTTTACACCTTCAAGGTAGTTATTAGAGCTAGTTGTCACCTAAAAGCTGACAATGCAACTCTTTAACTATGCAATGTAACCGTGTCTCGCGGGGGATTGTCTATCTTGAGTGGATCAATTCAAAAAGTGCGCACTCTTTCCTCACTGTGCAAATAACCGTTAAAACTCTTAAGCACATGTGGAGGAGGAGTATTTATGCAAAATCTTATCTCAACAGTGGTTCAAAATGTTTTTCATTAACAAACACTGTGAGAGATTTTTCAAGTAAATGGTTTTATGGCAACATAGGTTAGTCATGGAGTGATAAGGTGACTAAGGTTAGGAATAACCGTCCTATGATCCGCCAGAGCCGGAGGGATCTACCCAAGGACATCACAAATAGTTAGTTCTTAGAAGTCCTTAGGTATGATTATAAAAGGAGAATTTGAGAATCGAAGAAAGAAGGAGTTGAAGAATTAAAAAGAAATGCAAAGAAAAGGGTGAAAAGAAATAGCCCTCCAAATTATTCAACTTAGGGCAGACACCGGGTTCAATTCATATGCTACTGGTTGTCACTTAGTGACGCCGGTATTGAAGATTAAAAGTCGTCATGGACCCAGTGACGCATGCACTAAACCTTCTTAGCCACTCAAGTTTCTCTCTACAGAAGCTTGTTTCATTCTCACAGGGAACCCTACGTAAACTATTGGCTTTCTCTTAGAGATCGCTGGTATTGAAGAAGGAGACCCTCTCCCTAGTCTCCGCTCAGGAAAAAAACCAAAACGCACTATTGAGTCTAGTGCCATGAGATTCATCAAAAGATCTCTTAGGTACACTTGACATCTCATCACTTGTTGATCAACAAATAAGATTATCAGTGGTTCATATCGAGTCCTTCACAGATCTTAGCAATCTGTCGAGAACATTTATGAGAGGTTCACATCTGTGATCCTCAGTGATTGAATGGAAACTCCTGCCAGGGTCAATATCAAACAGCCCTGACAGCAGGTCACTTCGGTAACTCCCCGTGGAATACGCTTAGTGTGTCTCAAACGGTCTACAGTCGTGAGGTGACGCTTCGGTGTACCTCAGCGACTCATCTGAACTGTAGATGTACTTCGGTACATTGCGTTATCTCACTTGTGGGACTCCAGTTCAGGAACGGCCTTTGTAAGAATTAGAGTTGTGTTTTCACACTATGCTGTTAACACTCTCGAAGTTCAAACTTGTAAGTGCCGGAATCCGCTTATCACTAACCGTTTTAAATGTTTTCTTCTTATGGAAGCTCCGGAGCGGGATGATCGTGCTGATTCTTCTCATGCTCACGCCAACATCATCACTAATGGAAGTTCTATCCAAAAGCAACACAACAGTCAGAATGATTCTTCGTCAAATCAAAGAATCTACAAAGTTAAAAAGACTTAAAGAACTTCATCAGTACTGAATTCCAACGTCAAAGAGCGTGTGAGCATGTTGAAGAATGACGTGGAGACACTGTAGCAGCGAAGCAGACCTGAGGCAGATTTGATGCAGACAACAACATACTATCACTTTCATCACAAAGAAAAATGATCAAAGAACAAAGTTAATGATGACGTCAAAGCTTAACCGTTCAAAGAAGACAATTTCTCTACACTGGGGAGATTGTTCAAATCAAGGCAATTCTTCTCACAAGAAAGAAGAATGTCAGAAGACGTCAGAGATACTATTACATCAACGCCTTTACCGTTCATCACCAACACTTGAGGAGGAGATTGTTGGAATCACTCCTAAACTATAATTCAAGTGTTAGTCATTATTATGTAATAGGTAGCTTATTATGGCCTTTATGTTTGTTATTAGCCTTAAGCTTATGTAGAAGGCCCATGAGCTTAGGCCCAAGTCCATTAAAGAAAGGATGGAAACTAGGAGTGTTGCCCTAGCTTTCCTCCTATAAATACCTTATGTAAACCCTCACTTGAGGGTTGGTTGTTCAAGTTATTCTCCTTCACATACTCCTACGCATAACCGGTCATATATTATCGTGTGTGTGTGTTTGGTTCTTGTTCAATCGCCTTATCTCTTTCTATATTACTTGTGTTTGTAAAACTAGTGACCTAACATTTTATCATCTAGATTGTTGTCCCCTCTTGATCATGCATGTTGTATTTCATGAGAAGTTTCAGCGATTCATTTCTTACTATTTGCATATTAATCTTCCGGGCACAAAGCAAAAACATGCTACCGTAAAGTTAAAGATCAACAAAGTTCAAACTTAACCATCTCCACTGGCTGAAGTGTAAATGGATTTACAAGCAACTCCTAAATGGGTCAACTTGGGTTATGTTAAACCTAAGAAATATTAAAAACCTAAGAAACTCCTAAACATATATAACATAGATAACATAGAATTTACAAGCAACCAGCTGATATAACAGATGGCAATGCATAGTACTTTAGAGTTGGCAATTTCAAGCCAAGCCAGTTACATAGAAATGGGTCAATTTGGGTTATGTTAAACCACCTAAATGTTACAGCACCTAAATGTTTACAAAAGTAGACATACCAACCACAAAAGATCTAAACTACTACAACACCTAAAACTGTTATAGCACCTAATAGTTTTTCACATACAACACCTAAATTAGATGTAAACCATCTGTTGGTTTGACTGGTTCTATTGATTCTACCTTCTTGTATTTCCAATATAAAGATATCAATTGCTCACGATAAGCTAGAGCAAATTCAACAGGATCATCGACCATCAATGGAAGACCGTTTGTCAAACGGTACAAAAAAATGCATAGCCAAATTCCACAATCTCCATAATAGCCACCTTGTAATGGCACATCTTTTGCATACCGAAAGGTTATTGAATAAGTACGTGGATCAATGTTTTTACTGGCCATGACCTGACTATCTTCAAGATAAACGGGAATATCCCTTGAAAAAGTCTGCCTCCAAGTATCCCACCATGCACGGCCTTCTTCATCTGGACCACCAAGGCTGTCATATATGGTAACAACACCTGATCGTATGTCTAGCACAACCAAAGCCCAGTGAATATTTGGCTCATTCACGGGAATGTAAACCTACAATATGAAAGGTGTATTAAAAGCAAACTCGTTCTAAAAAACAATGACAAACTGAAAACAGATATGAATTTAGTTTGTCAATCAAACAAGTTGTCATTTATGGTACCATACTGTCATTTACGGTATCGGTTCCGGTAGTAAAATGGGTAGAGAACCGTCTAACTTAAAAATAGTATGCAATATTTGACCCGTTTATGTGTATGCAGTAGACATCTTTACAGCCCACAAAACCAACAACTTATCATAAATATTAAAGACAATTTGTGCTTGGGATCATTATTCAAGTGCTTGTCTGTAACATACTTACGCTATCAAGAAGTATAAGTTATATATGAGTTTTGCAGTTTCGAAAGGAAGCTATCAAAATAAAGCACTTAAATTATTTATGAACAATGCCAGATATATATGATTGTTGCAGTACTTGTTTACCCATATTCTACATGTAAAAACAACTTCACCAAAACAAAAGGCAAGATATAACCACGCAAGATTTATTTGCAAGTTTCATTGACCACTTAAAGGGGTGTTTGGCAAGCTGTAACAAAAGTGTCTGCTTATATTTGGCAAATTGTTATTAATAAATCTACATGTTGGTCTTTTATTTTCAGTCAACTTCTAAAAAAAATCCAGTTTTGACCCGTTAACCTACTGTGACAACAACAATTTATGGGTACAACAGACATTTCTTGAGCAATAATTAAACAAACATCTCTTTATGTCTCCTAAAACCATATAGGTCTTTAGTAATGATGTAAGTTGTAACTATACAAGCTAAGTCATATTTCTCTAGTAACAGGAACAAAAACTACAGGTAAACGAAACTGCTAGACAGAGCCTAAGATTAACCATCATATGCTACTTTATGTCTCCTAAAACCAGATAGGTCTTTAGTAACATTTGAGAACACAAATAAAAATGTTCGCTAAAACCCAATCCGTTTTGATGATCTAAGTGATAGTGTACAGAAATTAGTGGCACAAGCCCACTAAATATACATAAGGTCCATTATCAGAGATAGGCCCAATCCAATGCACAACACTCCCAGGTAGGGTGTTATCTTCATTGACAATCGAATATAAATTCTAGTAATGGGATACTCTCATATTGACTCAAACACTTATCCTATTACGACTCCAACACATATCTTAAACAATGACTCAATGACACTTATTCCTTGCGACAAACAAGAGCCGTTGTTATCCTATTGTTCATAGTTTCTCAAAAATAATACAAACTTATACTAACTCAACTAGTATAGCGTGTGTTTCCTTTTCACTTAAGCTAAAAAATTGGGCCATGCCACTTGGGCTGGTTTAGTTGGACACGAATCAGTGGGTAAGTTACACATAGCATGAAACTCTAATGAACCCAAATCTACGATCGACATGCCCATTAATTCCAAACAAAACCCTTTAAAAAAAAGTATTAGAACCCTTAATCAACATTTAATCCTATGGTATTCAGTTAATCTTCATGCCCATCTAACTACCAGATTTTGACTCATAGACAACCCTGTTACAAGGTATTTTTAGACAAGCTGTTACAAGATGCTAATTGACCGTAATGAATAAGTTGATAACTGAAAACCAAAAGACTACTCCGTACCTTTTCAACATTTGGGGCTACCCAAGGCACACCATAGGTAATACCGTTTGCATAATACATTGGTATATCTCTATGTAGAAGCTGTGTGTTGAAATATGGTCCGACCATCACCCAATCAGCATCTTCATGTCTAAATTGCCACATATACAATATCCAGACATCAATGTGCTGCAATATCACAAGTATAGAGAAGAAAACTACATTAGCGAAATGAGAGATGGAATTTAAACGGTTTCAGGGATAATTAGTAGGTAATAATTACATACCAAATCAGACAACCAGCCTTTCCTGTTGCCGTCCTTGCACACTAAACCAGCCCAAAATGTATTGCATAGCTCCGCATTTGACCAAGGTAAACAAAATTTCATGTCCTTCCGTGAACGTAATAACATGTTAATGTCTGAATGACAATTGATTCTGGTGGATGGGGAACCTTCAGGACGATTCAGTTCCTGCGAAATGATGAAAAAACTCCTATGTTACATCCACTCACAAGATTAATACTACACATACTGTTAAAAGGTTTCAATTTGCATGTCCGTATATGACTGACTAAAGTTGTGGTTTCATGTTCTAAGTTTGTCACTCTGGAGTATAGCTGGAAACCACCTAGGTGAAGTAAGTGGAAGGTATTTTTGCATAATGATTGCACCTGTGGTACAAATGTATTGGGAAAATGTGATAGAAATGAATAGACTAATAAAGTTGGGACTAGTGCAGGTGCAGGTGTGCAAGGTAATAACAATAATACTAAGCCTAAAGTCCCAAATAATCATACTAACAAGGGCTTGAATAAGGATACTAACAAGGAATGCTAAAAAAAGCATTCTTTGTCAATTTTGACCCGTTACATAAATTGTTTTGTCAATTTTGACCCGTTACATAAATTGTTTTGTCCTGATTGTAAAGTGGCCCTTGAAAATTCTATACTAAAGGCTACCAGCCGAAATTCTACATATTAAGTATATGACTTCTAATAACTACAATAAGCTTAAACAAAAATGAATTGAATACTAATTAAGTATAAGTACCTCTTTCCATGGTTCAACTTTTATCTCACTTCCATCAGGACCAACAAGGGACTGTATCTTAGATTTATAGATCCTAGATGTAGTTCGACACTTTCTGGCCCTTCTTGGTGTGGTAGGTGGTGGAACTGTGTATGGAGAAGACACGTGGCGGCTCTTCTTTCTCTGTCGTTCAAACGGAACCCTTACAGTTACAACATCATCATCCATAGCCTCATCAAACAAAGAGTTCAAATCCTGAAAATGAGAAGCAAAACTGTTAATCCAGTTAACGATGAAATTTAAGAAATATAAATTGAACTAGGTACTAAAACTTGCATACCACAACTCCTGAGTTATCCGTGAAATCACCATCCATCTGCTCATCAATCAAACCATTCAAATCCTGAAAAATGATATAAAAAAAAGTTTTATCCAGTTAATCATGAAACTTAATAAATAGAAATTACATACCAAATTAATTCCCGAGTTATCTGTGCCACCAACATCCATCTGCTGACCGCTCATGAAACCATTCAAATCCTGAAAACCATTTACATGGTCAGTGTTATACAATTAATAATCAAACTTAAGACATAATTCATAACATTTCCATACCAAATTTTGTTCCGCATCAACATGTGTTACACCAACATCAACCTGCGGATCTAACCCATTTACATCCTGAAACTTAAATACAAAATTATACATATCAGCATACACTATTAACTAGTTATAATGATATTTAAATAATATTATGCGGAAGAGAAATGTGCATACCATATTATCCGGAAGAGAAGAAAAATCAATCAAATCTTCCAAATCCTTTGTTTCGTCCTGAAACAATAAATAAGTTTAATTATATATATGATGGTCTAAACTTATGCAAATGGGTACAAAAATGATTCAATAGTTACTTGTCCAGTGGTCGTAACATATATGTCTTTAAATACCAAATCTTCCTTCTGCTTTGCTTCCTCCTCAACATCAACTTTATTGTTATCTTCGGAAAACTCTTCCATAGGCTGCTTTGCTTCCTGCTCCACATCGACTTTGTTGTTATCTTCGGAAACCTCTTCCATAGGCTGCTTTGTTTCCTGCTCATCACACACCTTTGAATGTTGAACATTTTTCGCCACTTTGTTTGGCTCAGGGAGATCACCAAATAGTTCAATGACAATATTGGCTTCCTGCTCAGCTGCCTCTTTGACTGGAAGGTTAACATGTAAATCATCAACAACATTAGCTGGACGGTCAACTCCTTCATTAGCTGGAAGGTTAACTTCAACTCCTTCATCAACAACACCAACTCCTTCATCAACAACACCAACTCCTTCATTAGCCGGATGCTTATTTTGCTCTAAAGCAGCTATATGGGTTTCCATAGCAATCATCCTCTCGTAAAGTTGTCTTTTGGTAACGTGTTTGAGGCAATCATCACCATCGCTTTCTTCAACAGCATGCTCCTCCACAACCTGAGTACGAACCTCAGTGCGGACATGAACCTCCATGCGAACCTCTTCACGAATAAATTTTCGGGAAACCCTTGACTTGATCTTATCCCGTTTAACGGGATTATAGGGTCTTGCACATGAGGCGTGTGGACTGTTGAAATACTCTAAGCTGCTCATCCACCAAGTTGAACCTTGTTCCGCAGCAGTTGGAACCATTTTTTGTGGTGGTGGTTTGGTAACAAAAAGCTTGACATAATCACTTTTGTGAAAAGCTGTGACATTACCCCAAGCAACAACCCGGGGAACAGCAGTATCATCTTTGTCCCACCACAGCCTTGAGTTAGGAAAGCTTTCAAGAACAA
This sequence comes from Chrysanthemum seticuspe, assembly GCA_019973895.1. Lineage (NCBI taxonomy): Eukaryota > Viridiplantae > Streptophyta > Magnoliopsida > Asterales > Asteraceae > Chrysanthemum > Chrysanthemum seticuspe. The sequence continues at coordinate 177,034,824 of BPTQ01000006.1, forward strand.
AAATCTGTAATATAAACAAACATTATGTTAGATGGCACCACATTTGACTTAGGAAATTTGATAATAACTCCAAAAAATCCATGGAATGATAATAACCATAAATGAGCAATCAGAAAAACAACTACAATGGGTAAAAACAGGTAATTTTGCGTAGATAAATTCAGGTGGCTGTTGCTACTACCCAATGTACTTTTGGGTCATAGCCTGGGTAGTTTGACTTATGACTTTCAAATTCACATAAACAACTCAACCAAAATCAACTAACTAGAAACAAGGTTTTATAATGAAATAATCCTAAACCCTGAAAAGGAGAAATAAGCTAACACTCTAAAAGCCAACTGCAACTGTGACAGGGGGCTGTAAAGGAATTTCAACACCAAATGAAGCTTATGTCTAATGAGCTTATGTCTAAGAAGCTAAAAAAAACTAACCAAAGAAGCCCTCAAGGCTGCTGTTGCAGCAGAGATGTGCAGCAAATGAGGACTATTTTAGAGCTTATTAAAGGCAACTAAAGATCATCCAAAACACAAAATAAGCAAGGGTAGTTACTAATCTAACATCTAACACACTAATTGCAACAGAAAATAGTCCTAAATCTATCTTAAAGCTACTTTAATCTTGAGCAAAAAAAAAGTACCAATGGCTGCTGAAACAAGCAAACATATATGAAAAGGTAACTAGAAAAACTACTATCAAGCCATTATCACTTGCATTAACTTGTAAAAGAGCTTGTGAAATACACTACCAAGAACTTAGTTAGAACCCAACATGGGTCAATAGAAGCTTTTGACCCACAACTAAGCAATTAATAGAATCATTCCCTTCCAAAACAGCCCAAATATGGGTGCGTGATTTGTGGTCCAAAATCCTATTAAATCGGCCATCACTTTTCATAGCTTCTTTTCCTCTTCTTTCCTAAACAGATCTAATAACATAAACAAGCTACAACTAACCACTGTTGTATGCTGAGTTCTTAGAAACATGGCACTTTTTGTAAAAACAGCCTACTTTGAACACTTCTAAATCTGATTTAGAAAATTATCAAAATTAATCTAAAAATATATTGATTAAAAACAACAACAAAATTCTCAAAATCCAAAATTGCAACTGATTTCGACTAATAATGAGGAATTTAAAAATACAAAAGTAAACACACTTAGCCACTGATGAAAGGAATTTTATCTGTTTCAAAAACAGAGCATTCTAAATCACTAAATCAAATGGGTTGTATAGTGGGTCATATGACTAACAGTTTACATATAAAAAAAGTATACTAACAAACGCATTCACTTATGTATAAACATTGTTGAATTATATATAATTTGAAACCAAAGTATACTAACCTTCAGAGAAAAAGCAAATCCATACAAGTTATACACTGCTTGGAAGGCCGCTCCCTCTCTTGCAACTCCTTCCATGTACTTGGTTCTGTTCTTAGAAACAAGATTATAGATCCGCTCATGGAATTCGAACCACATATGCTGCCCCCAAGGAAAGGAGTTCCATGCATCAAAATTGTCAGCTAAAACAACTATTTCTGAGGTCATCACATGCCTTAGCTCTTGACCCATGAAAACATAGTCCGCTGCTAAGAGAAGGCAAACACGGACAGCATCCTCAACGGTTATGTGCATGAAATCCTGACTCTCCAACATCCTCAATAGGTCCTCACCCTTCAAATAACCATAACCGGGGAACACACGCTTCAAAAAACTCGATTCAGCATCATGCAAATGGTCTAAAGAGATTTTACCAAATCGAAATCCAGTGATAAGGCAAAATTCCTTCATACCCAGCTCTAAACTGTGTCCCCCCACATAAAAAAAAATGGTGTATCAAATCTTCGATTATCAACATTCCTTTGGTGTTGGAGCAGGAAATTAAGAACGTGATTATCATGCTCAAATGTTCTAATATTTAACCACAGTCCGAACACAGTACTCCTAAACAGGTTAAATGAATTATCCTGCCTATAACCCAACCTATCACGTATCTTTGTCAGAAGGGATAACCTAGTTCTTATCGTGACCCGAGTATTTACCACCTAATTGAAAATCAAAATAGTAACAAAAATTAAACTAATGCAGTAAAACCCCCTAATAAATTACACTAAATTGAAAATGAAAATAAAGCTTACATGAAATGGTCGTGTTGGATTAGATGACGATGGATTAGAAGACATTGTTAGTGTTTCAAAATTTTGGTGATGATCAGGGGTTGAAGATGATCAATGTGTGTGTTTAAGAGTTTATCTGGGTGTGTTTAAGAAGATGATCGGTGTGTTTAAGAAGATGTGTGTTTAAGAAGATGTGTTTCAATAGTTTTGATGTGTGTTAAAGAAGTTTAATGTGTGTGTGTTTTAAAAATAACAAAGTCAAATGATAAATTAAAACGTGCAAAACTATGTCTTTGTTTAAGAGTTTGCTCATTCCCAATAAACCAAAAGATAGATTTTTTTAAGATTTGATTCCTTACACGTGTGCATTCCCCATAAAGTTATGTTGCATTCGCACATTCGCACATTCACCGTTCGCACATTTGTATAACAAAGTCAAACGAGGTATTGGTTGTCACTGTACCTGTTGTCCCCTCTTGGGAATTAAAAGAGTACTTGTTGTCTAACATTTTGGTGGACACGTGTCACTATTTGGGTGGAGTCGCACATTCGCACATGACCAAATTGGGAAGAGACTTTATTTTTGTACCTCAAAGTGACCAATGCCCAACTTTTTGTCCCCTTTTGGGAATTAGGCCTTTTATTTATTAGTATAGTGTTTGAATTTAAACATTTTCATGAAACACTAGCATAAAGTTGTGTTTAATATTAGAGCATTGGCATGACTAATTCATGTGCCTAATTTGATGCCTAACAACGATCTTGGAACACATGGCAAAATCAATGGTAAATAAAAGGAGTGAGAATAAGTGGAATACATGTATCACTAAATGAATAGATTAGGCATGAAATTAGTCATATGAATTAGGCATCTCAATCATTTTTCTTAATATTATATACTCTCTAAAAAACATAACTCCTAATATCAAAGTACATTTAGTGGCATTTTTCGATTCTGATCTGATTCTAATACAACCCTCCGATCCTAAATTTGCAACGACAAATCCGATCTTATGTAAGACCACGATCCTGATACTTTATGTTTGGTTCTGATAATCATATTTATTTCAGATATCAATCCATTTTGGTAATATTAAGTTTTGGACTGGCCCAGTTTGTTAATTATGGTGACTAGCAGGCGATTTTATCATTTATGAGATAAAAAGGATGTGAAATCATAGAGCTTTTGAAACGACCCATTTTGGTACTTAAGAAGCGTATGACGGCCCATTTTGATAGTTAGGTTTTTGCATAAAACGAGTGTGGAAACCCGCGCGATGCAGCGGGATTGACTTCAAAGGACTTACTTTGCAGCGACACTTAAACCTTAGGGACTATTTTTGCCAAGTTGTGAAACTTTGCATTTAATGTTTGGGCTTACTTTGCAACGACGCTTAAACCTCAAGGACTGTTTTTGCCAAGTTGTGAAACTTTGTATTTAATGTTTGGACTTACTTTGCAGCGCCACTTAAACCTCAGGGACTATTTCTGCCAAGTTGTGAAAGTTGGCAATTAATGCACTTGCTTTTGCACACAAAGATGTACGCTATTTAGTATTATAATACAATTAACTTGTAGGTTCAAACTTTGACCCGTATTAAATAATGGAAGTGATTTGTATATTCCATCAGATTCAAAATGTTTGTGTTATGGCATTTTGGCTTCGAATCATTTAAAAAGAAATAAAAGTTTAAAAGTTTAAAAAGTATTATCCATCGTTAGATTGAGATATTGTCATAACCATTTTTTTTTTCAGTCAAAGGGCATTTTAATCTTTTGATTAGTTTTTTTCTTTTTCATCCTCGAAATTAAAATGCATATAACTCACAAACCACAAACTTTTAACAAAAACCGATTTCACCACAAAATTTAAAATATAATTCTTTATAATGTGGTATAAATCTTGTTAAATATTTCGAAACTCTTTTTTTACATATTCATTGGGTCTTGATTTTCTTTATTCTTTTGCTATTTTCTACCATATTTTTTACCTTCAAAATTATCAAATCATGAAATACTTAAAACACAAAAGTTGTAAACGTTGGTTCACTCTTAATCCAGAATTTTGAATCACTCAAATCCGATATGATATGAGTGAGATATCGTACGTTAAAGAAGGCATTTTAGTCATATTTGTTGCACACAAAGTGTTTGATGAAATGTCTAGCTTAGATTTTTAGTGTTAAAATTGCGTTAAATGCTCTAATTTTTGTACCACAACGCATCATTAATCATTTTATTAATGTAAGATTCAAAAAGTGATCTTTTTAATCGTTATTTTTTTGAAAAAAAAAATACGTTTTGTTCATCAGTTAGTCTTGTTCATCAGTTAGTATTGTTCATTAGTTAGTTTTGTTCATCAGTTAATCTTGTTCAATACTGATTAACTGATTAACAAGTCATATTCACTGATTAACTATTGTTCATCAGTTAATATTGTTTATCAAAATATAATTTTATTTATTAACTTTCTCTCCTATATTATTTTTGTGTAAGAGCTTCACCCGTTTTTGTTTTGTTCATTAAAAATGAAGTTTTGTTCATAAGAGATTTACTTTTTTATTATTAAAACTCATGGCATTAACAAGATTTCTTACCCTTACAATAGATTAAGTTTTTTTATTAATTAAAAGTGTTGTTTATCAATATAAAAGTGTTGTTCATCATTAAAAAGTGTTATTAATCAATAAAAAGAGTTGTTCATCAGTTTATCACAATATTCATCAGTTTTTTTTTGTTCATCAGTTATATCACAATGTTTATAAGTTAGATTATGTTGTTCATCATTTTTCTAACAAAAAATAAAATAAATAAATAATGTTCATTAGTTCATCAGTTTCCTAAAAAAATTATAATGTTCATCAATTGTCTAAAAAAATCACAATGTTCATCAGCTATTGTCACAATGTTCATCAGTTTATCAGTTGGTTATTATTCATCAGTTAGTCTGTTCATCATTTAGTCTTTGTTAATCAGTTAAAAAAATCTAAAAATAACAAAAATAGCAAAAGATGTATTGTGTTATTTGTCGTATAAAAGTTATTTTTGATATTATTCATCAGTTATTTTTGATAACGTTCATCGATTATTTTTTATAATGTTTAGTTGTTTTTGAAAAAATACAGTTGCTTTCGAAAAAATAACGTTCATCGGTTATTTTTTATATTGTTCATCAGTTATTTTTGATAACGTTCATCAGTGATTTTTTATAACGTTCACCAGTTTTTGAAAAATAGCGTTTATCAGTTATTTTTTATATTGTTCACCAGTTATTTTTTATAACGTTCATCAATTATATTTGATAACGTTCATCAGTTATTTTTGATAATGTGCATCAGTTATTGTTCATCTTTAACGTGCAATATCTCACTCATATCATATCGGATTTGAGTGATTTAAATTTATGGGTAAAAAATGGTCAAAAGCATACAATTTTCATGTTTTAAGTTTTGTAAAATTCGGCTTTTAAACTAGTCAAAATTAGAGCCGAAAAAGCCGAAAATTTTAAGAAAAATCAATACCCACTTAAAAAGTTAGAAAAAAAAGTTGAGATTCATATATCATAATGCATACCAAATTAAAGAGAATTAAATTAAAAAAAAAATATGGTGAAATCGGGTTTTCATAAAAGTTTGTTGTTTAAAAGTTATTTACGTTTGAATTTTTGGGGTGAAATAAAAAAAAATGAGTTAAAAGGACCAAAATTCCCCTAACCGAATTTAATAAGAAAAAAAGAAAGAGATTGGGTGGGAGACACATGTCACTCAATGATAGGTTTTCTAAACTTTTTAATTTTTTTAACTTTGCAAGTGATCTCAACTCATGACATTTTATACCTCTACATCATTTAGTGGAGTGTTCAAATCAAAACACAAATATTAAAGGTATAAATGTCATCACACAAAATTTTGAGTGTGCAAATAAATTGATAGAGTGTGCAAATCATCTCCCATTAAATAACGGTCATTATTCCCTTTGTTTAACGTTTCATGTGCCCATGTGTTCTATTCTTACACTGTGTTCTCTAGATCTTCATTAAAAGAAAAGAAAAGAAGAGAAGAGAAGAAGAAAGGAAAATAAACAACTTCTTCCCAGATCTGGGCGGAAGATGTTGTTAACAAAAAACACACACACTTTCCTTCCTCATCACTTCTTTTCTCCTCACTTTCCTTCCCAAAAATAACTCAAGAACACAACCTTTTTTATGCTTATTCCCTTTTCCTTTCTTTTCTATCAAAAAATCAACTGGAGAACATTAGTGACTTATGCTGGGCAAGTTTCTTATGCATCGTGGACTTTATAGTTTAATCGTACGAAAGCTACATGTTATATCAGTTGAATAGGATCCACAAGCTGCTCGTTAATATTATTAGTTGGTCATCGACAAGAACTGTCATTTGTCAAACCGGTTAAACTACTAATACTAGACATGGAACTCAAAGCACACCTGTTATACTCCACAACTTACTTTTAACATTCATAACTTAAAATTGTTTTGGTTTCGCTTGTTCATATTCGGAAAAGCTAACAAGAACATGTTTGACGACTTATAAACTTATCGAACTTATAAAGCTAATTTTTCTGGCCACATAAAAATTTGGGAAACTAATAAGCTCAAATGATAAGCTTATGGGTGTGTTCAGCGAAATTAGCTATAGCGAGAATTGGAGCTGAAGTTGGAGTTGAAGCTTATATTATAATGTTGAAACTGGAGTTTTTGTTTTAATAAAAGTATTAATTGGCGAATTAGTAGTATTTATAGCTTATTATCGTAAAATAAATTAAACTAAATAACATATATTTCAAGTTTTTGTATATTCATATATAATATTCTAAAGAGTCTTTAAGTAATTTAAATAGAGAGAATTTCATATACATCCCTCTTTTGCATCAAAATTACATATATATATCCAACCTAACTTAAAAATTACATATATATCCAATTTAAAACTTAAAATTACATATATATCTAACCTAATATAAAATTTTCATATATATCAAATCTAAAACGTAAAATTATCATATATGTCCAATAATTAAAACCTTAAAATATATATTAAATATCATCTGATTTTAAAATGACCAATATACCCTTGTTTCCATTTTCATTATAGTCACACATAAGGGTGTTAGTCGGGTCGAGTTGATCAGGTTCGGATCAATTTGGATTGAGACTAAAAACATACCCGAACCCAACTCTATTTAGAATCTTGGTTAGTGGGGTTCGGCTTTATTCAGGTCGAGTTCTAAATAGAGTCGGGGTTCGGGTATGCGACCTGAATTGACCCGAACCCGACCAACCTTACCCGACTAACACTCCTATGTGTAATTATAATAAAAAGAAAAATAAGGGTATAATGGTCATTTTAAATGATATTTAATATGTATTTTATAGTTTTAATTATATATAAATTGGGTATTTGGACATATATAATAAGTTTAAGTTTTAGATTAGATATATATGAAAATTTTAAGTTAGGTTGGATATATATGTAATTTTAAGTTTTAAATTTGATATATATGTAATTTTTATGTTAAGTTAGATATATATGTAATTTTAATGCGAAAGAGAGATATATATGAAATTCTCTCGTTTAACTATATGCAAGCTTTTTTTTATTTCTATAAGCTCATTTTGATTAATTTAAGGTTATGGGTGTTTATGACTTACAAATGCTTTCATACGTTTGTTTAAACAGAGCTTATTTTAAAAGTTTATTGCCTGTAAGCCCCGCATTGAGACACAACCTATAACCATTAAGATGAACTTGTTTTCTAGAATTTCAATAAGCATAACAAAACACCTCGTGAATATCCACATCTTACAAACAACGTCAATACGAGTAACAAAAAGGCTAAAAAAAACTCTAATTAAACAAAAGGGTAGTCGCTATTGGAGTAGTCGGCTCGCAATGTCGAGTCAAAAATCTAAATATAAAATAAATAAAAATAAAATAATAAAATAATAAAAATAAATAAAAATAAAAAACAACTTGCAAAAAATCCAAAAATGACCATGATCTTTTGTTTAGAAAGACAACAATTTTAGAGAACCGTAAAAGAAACAATTACAAAAAAAAAAAGACATATTTCCCCAATTAATCAAGCAAATTGAATAGAGCAAGGAAAAAAAAAACAAAATAAGATACATAATAAACCAACATTGAGCCAAAATAAAAACTAATATCCTACTAACTAAATAATAATAATAATAATAATAATAATGACCAAAAGCTAAGACGAGTGATAAATATTTGAACTTTAATAATAATGTGATGAAAGTTAAAATCCAAGATATAAATCAACCTTTTCTTTTAAGATAAAGATGTTTTATATTTAGAACTGAATATTATTTACCCTCTTTGGTTTTAATTTTTGTGGTTATTCCTTAAATATGAATTAAAACTTTCAAGTTAAGTCAAACATAATACATCATGTTCATCAATTACAAAAAACTTAAATGTACAAAACTTTTCTTTTTTAATAAAAATCAAGGATCATTTATTCATTTTCACTCACAACAAACTCGACATAATCAAAAATATTTGACCACAAAGAACATATTTGATTTAAGATGGATCACAATTAGATTAATATACCCAAATGTGCTAAGTAATTTATTAGGTTAGTTAATTAGTCGCTTTTGAATGTGTTGTTGCTTCTAAATGAATGACATTAGATCAAAGATTATATTCATATTTGTTACGAGTGCCAACCACTCATTGATTATTCTTTGAACCTGGTTTTATCACATATTACTATTGAACAATGATCGAATGAAAAGTAAAATTAAAAGAGCAAATTGCATAAAAAGATACTTATCTTATGTCCAATTTTAATTAAAGGTACTACTTTTTTTTTTTTTTCTCAATTTAAGGTACCTGACTTTTTTTGGGACCGATTTAGGTTTTTTTCTAACTTCCGTTAACCATTTCGTTAGTAAATTACATGTTTGGTCTTTTAGTTTGTATAGGCATTTAATGTTTGGTCTATTTTCGTCCGTTTTCATACGCATGCCTACGTTTTCGTCCATTTTTATACATTTTCGTATGTTTTTACATGTTTTTGTCCGTTTTTACACGTTTTCGTCCGTTTTTGCATGTTTTCGTCTGTTTTTGCACTTTTTCGTCCGTTTTTACATGTTTTCGTCCGTTTTTGCATGTTTCCGTCTGTTTTTTCACGTTTCTGTCTATTTTTACACATTTTTCGTCTGTTTTTACACGTTTCCGTCTGTTTACACGTTTTCATCCTTTTTTGCACGTTTTCTTCCGTTTTTACACGTTTTCGTCCGTTTCTGTCTGTTTTTGCACGTTTCTGTTTGTTCTTACACAATTTCGTCCGTTTTTACAAGTTTTCGCCTGTTTTACACGTTTTCATCCGTTTTTGCACGTTTTCTTCCATTTTTACACTTTTCGGTCCGTTTTTGCACGTTTCGTCCATTTTTTTACACGCTTTCGTCTGTTTTTTCACGTTTTCGTCCGTTTTTACACGTTTTCTTCTATTTTTACATGTTTTCATCCGTTTTTGCACGTGTTCGTCTGTTTTTACACGTTTCCGTCTGTTTTTACACGTTTTGCATGTTTTCGTCTGTTTTTACACATTTTCATCTGTTTCGACGTTTCTTCCATTTTTGCACGTTTCTGTTCGTTTTTGCACGTCAAAAACAGACAAAAACGGACAAAAACGTGTAAAAACGGATCGAAACGTGTAAAAACGGACAAAAAATATGTAAAAAGGATGAAAACGTGTAAAAATGGACGAAAAAGTGTAAAAACGGACGAAAACGTGCAAAAACAGACCGAAACGTGCAAAAACGAACGAAAACGTGCAAAAACGGACGAAACGTGCAAAAATGAACGAAAACGTGTAAAAACAGACAAAAACGTGCAAAAACAGACGGAAACGTGTAAAACGGACGAAAACGTGCAAAAACGGACGAAAACGTGCAAAAACGGACGAAAACGTGTAAAAACAGACGAAACCGTGTGAAATGGACGGAAACGTGTAAAAACGTGAAAAAAGGACCGAAACGTTCAAAAACGGACGAACACGTGTAAAAACGGAAGAAAACGTGCAAAAACGGACGAAAACGTGTAAAACAGACGGAAACGTGTAGAAACGGACGAAAACGTGTAAAGACAGACAGAAACGTGCAAAAACAGACGGAAACGTGCAATAACGGACGAAAACGTGTAAAAACGGACGAAAACGTGCAAAAGCAAACGAAAACGTGAAAAAACGGACGAAAGCGTATGCAATTGTATGAAAACGAACGAAAATAGACCAAACATGAAATGTCTATACAAACTTAAGGACCAAACATGTAATTTACTAACAAAATGGTTAACGGAAGTTAGAAAAAAACCTAAATCGGTCAAAAAGAAAGTCGAGTACCTTTAAATTGAGAGAAAAAAAATAAAAAATAAAAAGTAAAATAGTAGTACCTTTAATTGAAATTGGACATAAGATTTGTACCTTTTTATGCAGTTTGCCCAAATTAAAATGAGAATGGTGAGAAGAAACCACAACGCACATTTCAGATACACTTACAAAAGTATATGCATCTCTCTAAATTTCTCCTTCTCACTTAAAATATATGGCTCAAATTTTTTCTCATTCTTATTATTTCAATTTCTCTTCTCACATAATTTTTCCTATTAATTATTTAAATTATTTCAATTTATCTTCTCACTAGATTTTTTCCCATTAACTATTTAAGTTATGAGTTTCAACTTTCAAGTATTGATGTCAAAAGTCAAAACATACATGTCAAATTGAATAAGGAGCTGGATTAAGCCACAAACACTTTTTTGTCTTTATTTATTTATTTATTTATTATTATTATTTTTTTTTTACAGATTTTAGAATTTACAAAATTGTTGGCACGTATTAGTTAAATTTACATGCTCTCGTAGACTCGTTTCCTAGAAAACAAGCTAATTATCTTGTTTGTCTTCGCACTTGCAAAACAAATCCTTAGTATTGCTAATAGCCTAATAATAGGGTAAAGTTCTCAAATTTCTTACCAATAAAACTGTCAATCATGTCATTGGCATTTGCTATGCATCATACGTGATATAACAATCCAATCGTGTAACCTTGTATTTATACATACAAATATACATGTAAACTGCCAAAAGGTATCAAAATTCAAGATTGTTATCTTGTTTTCTATGACGAATCTACAGAAGTTGATGATGCTGAAGAACACGGTGTAACTAATGACGAAGTTTGAGGTGAATTCCTGCATACCGGACATGTTGCATTTAACTTAAGCCACTCGTCTATACAATCCGCATGAAAATAATGATTGCATTCTGGTATTGTCCTTAAAGACTCTTTAGGCTTGTACTCTGAAAGACATATAGCACACATACCATCATCATTAGGTAATCTACAACTTTCTCCAAGTACAGTCTTCGGGTAAGACTCGATTGTGGGCCCGTCTAGGCCCGTTGTTGACCGTTGTGGGATGATTGCGATAGAGAAAAGGTCAATGCTTTGACGGTGGTTTTCACTATAGTCCCTTACTCTTGAAGCCGTGTAGCATACAAGCCCAATTATGCAAATTAAAGCGGGTACACCAATGCCTATACTTAATCCGTATTTAGCGCCTCGCGGAATACCTGTATGCAAAACTCAATGATCAATAAGCAAAAACCATACTATATCTGACTCTAAGAAGTCACCTAGTCTAGCAAGGTAGTTTTTTTCATTGCAAGTTCCAAACAGGTACATGTTACTTGGATGCCATTTTTGACTATGTACACATGTAGTACAAAATTGAGCTATTGAAAAATATACTTAAATGTCAAAAATAACATTAGAAAAGAAATATAGATATGTTATTCTAGAGGATCATTCAGTTTTGCCAGTTGATTGTAAATATACACATCCATATAAATTTCTTTGATCAACATAACAAATACCCAGGAATCATTTATGAAGGCTTGAAATCTTGGTTATATTTGTAGCAAAATAACGAACCTTAGAGCAGTCACAAAGGTAACGCCCTAACGGCGTTTTTGCGCAAAATAACGGCGTTATGCCGTTATTACCCTTGGACCTCCGGCGTTATTTCGGCGTTAGTCCTTCCCCGTTAACCCCTTAACGGGCGTTATTTGGTTTTTTTTTTTTTTTTTTTTTTTTTTTTTTTCTCTTTTTTTTTTCATTTATGCCCCTAAATGAGGGGTTGTTTTTGTAAATTGTTGGGAATGTTATTGATGTTATTGGGATGTTATTGTTGTGGGTGTTTTTTGGAGATGTTAATGTTAAATGTTAAAGCTGATGTGGCGCTGACGTGGACGGTGTTATTGGTGTTATGGTGTTACGATTGGGAGTGCTCTTATAGAGTTAACATTTGTTTAGAGCCTACGTACTTTTTCCTTGTAATTACTACTGAAGATAAAAACAATCAAGATAATAAGACATTACCTGCTTTTCTTATCTCTTCACGTAACATGTCACATCTTTGCCTAATAATTTAGTATTGTCAACTTTGAATAAAGTGTTATGAAAATTCGATGGTTTGTGCATTGCTTTCACGTGTTTCGTGAATGTTACTTATTCTCCAACTAACCAAATGTCATGTAGTTAATTACGGAGTAATAGCTAATATAGAACTAGCAAAAAGAATTTGCTAGGTAAAACTTCCTGTTATCTTTAAGGGTAAAAGCCATAAAATAACAACGTACTTTCTCAAATTTACCGAGTTGAAACACATACTTTTTTATCAACATATACACCCATGTACTTTCAAATGTTGTTCCGACTTTACCCATATTGTAATAAAATAATATTATTTAATATAATATTATATTAATATAAATCGGTCATATGGGTGAAGTCGGAACAAAATTCGAAAGTACGTGGGTATATATGTTGATAAAAAAGTATGTGTTTCAACTCGGTAAATTTGAGAAAGTACGTTGTTATTTTATGACTTTTACCCTATCTTTAATAAAAATCCAAATTGATTATATAATTTGAGACAAAGACACATTAACTTACAAATTTACAATAATCATGTATCTACCTACGTTAATTGACCGACATATTTAATCAAGTGTTTCTAACTTTCTATACACATACTCTGCTTAAAAGCAACTAGTGTACAATTTCCTTGGGCCTATCATTTCTTTATCAAATTGAAAACAATCATTTAAAATCATGGTCTAAGAAACAAATAGCAATAGACAAAATAATACGACTACCAAACACGTTACATGCCTACTAAAATATTTTATACTTTGTATCTTCATAAACAAAATATAGAGTAAAAATTGCAAAAAACGTCCACGTGGTTTTAAAATATTTTTCCTTGTAATCAAATTGCTTGGATGAATTTTGCAATTTACTCCAAAAAGTAAAACAAGTAAATTTTTGTTTATAGGCCAAGAGGAATAGAATAGAAAAGTCAAAAGGGAAAGGTAAAGTGATAGCGTAATCAACAAGAAGCACGCTGCCTTTATCGGTATTACTTTAATTCACAAAAACGTGATACTAGTTAGGACACGTATAACATTGAAGTTTTAAACCTCTAGTTTTTACTATAAGTTGTTTAACATTTAGTTTTACTATATATTTAAGCACTACAAACCACATATAAATGGTACTACCAAGTAACTATTTTCAGTATGCAACGCTAATTACACCACTAAAAATTTCCTCGTATATCACCAAAGTCGCAAATAACATAAGCTGACACAACATAATTTGTTACGACCGCTTGGGTCGTGTCTAGTCCCGTATGGCATGAGGATTATGTCTTGGGCTAAGTCATCTTTATTTATCTTAATTGTTAGGTCGTGGGCTAAGCCCGTTGTCTTTCTCATTGTTAGGTTAAATGTTATCATTTGTAAGGTTATAAATACCGAGCCATTATAATGAATGAAATCATAGTTGTGTCAAACAAATAATTCTGTTCTCTTCTCTAAATATTCTTAAGGAGCCCGCGCCCGCTTGAAGTGGTGCCTTATCCTGATACAACTCCTAACCAGGTCGTATCAATTGGTGCTTTCATTGAGAGCTCTCGTTGAGAGGGCTTACGATTAGGGTTCCAATAAAATTCATTCGATTTTTGCATTAATCTTTGTTCTTATATACTGCATGCTCTCTTTTGTCATCTACTTCATGTGTTAATCTACATATTGGGTTTATCCATTTAGGGTTTCCTTTATTCGGTCTTTTGGATCTGGTGCTATACTTTTTGATTCCTACAATCGTTCAACCAATTAATCGCTACTGTGGTACACTTTCATCGATCT
>BPTQ01000006.1:177049305-177111670 GCA_019973895.1 Chrysanthemum seticuspe
CGTTTTCTACATCCTTAGATTCGTGTCAAAGTATAATAATATATTTTTGATAAGTCGACACAATTTATAAAGCTTAAGACTCATTTTTGACTCGTAAAGAGTTACATTTTCATGCTGAAATTTCTGAAATTAATAGTTTTCATCGTCAAAATTGAAAAATTCATATCTTCTTCGTTATAGCTCCGTTTTAATCCGTTCAAGCGGCCACGTTTTCGTTTTAAAGTGTATTTTCTAAATATCTAGCCCAAAATATTGTACCGGCTGTTGGATTTTCCCAGAATTAAAAATATGGACAGACCCTATTTAAAACGTGTCGAAATGAGTTTTTCTCGCGCCAAACCTATTCTAACCCATTCAAAACAACTCCGAAGCTATTCTAATCCTACCATACACCTTCTTAGGGTGTCATGGTTTCCTAGACATCACCAAAACTAATATATAACAAGGAATAATTATAGGATGACTTATATATTCATAACTCTTAAAAATCAATGAAAAAGTGGTACAACATCATATGACTTGCATGTTTTTGCTCAAATATGATGAAATGAATATGAAATGAATATGAAGATGAAAAATAAACATGAGATGCTTACAAGAATACTTGATGAGGTTATGAGAACAAAAGGGTTAATCCTAATCACCCAAGGTTTTTATTTCAAAACCTATACAAAGAGTGTATCTAGAGTGTAAAATACTTGTCTTGAAAATATTTGATAATCACCTTTGATCCTCCTTAGATGGCCGGTTCACTTGGAGAAGAAAGAAAGAAGAGAAAATGCTTTTGGTCTTCACACTTGAGATATTTGTTTGTGTGTTTTTGGTTATAAGATTATAATACATATACAATAGAAGATATTTAACAATATCAATGAGTCATCCCCCCCCCCCCTCTTGTCGACTTATCTTAAAGAAAGAAAAGATCAAGTAGTAGCTTGTAGTTATTAAATGTATAAGTGTAATAAAATGTAAGTTACTTGAAGACTTGTGGTAAATTGTGTACCCATTTGAATATTTAGGGTAGCGTTAGATAAAAATAAATTTTCACGGGTCAAGATAAAATATATTGAGGTCATAAAAATTATAAAAATACATTTCTTGAAAGATTTGAGTGAATAAATATTTATCGGGTTGAATTTAAGGAAATCATCGTAATTTATATAAACATAACAATTTATATACGAAATAAATTTAAAACATCGGGTAAACTAATAATAATATTTTTATAGACTTAATATGAGTATAAAAAATATATTGTGATAAATTTTGGAAGTATCGGATCAATTGTTCAAGGGCAAATCGCATAAAAGTGTACTCAACTTATACCCGATTTCAATTTAATGTACTATACTTTTTTTTTCCTAATTTAATGTACCCAACTTTTTTTTTGTTGCAAATGTAGACAATCAATAGGTTAGAAGGTCACCTTGTATTAGCTAGCAGGTCACCATCTTCTCCACCCCTTTTTCCGGCGACCCATTTTCCGGCGACTGACTTTTTAAGATGGAAAAAATCTTAATCGTCTTCATGTTGACAAATCACCAATGTGTCTGGTAACCTACCGGATACGAGATGCTTTGTTTGATATAACAATGTAGACTCCATAGTTATTTGGTCAAATATCTTTTCGTCCAAAAAAATACGTTGCTTATATAGTTATATTGGTACGTAAGTGATAATACATTACTCTTTCTGCCATTCTTCCCTCGTTGGCTTCCATTATGAAATGCAAGTCAAGTGGCATCAAGAGCATCTATCACACAATTCCCTCAGTATCAATGAGAAATGTCAATGAGCCGCTTGTTATTCAACAAATGCATTAAAATATATGGAATGTCAAAACTCTCGCAACGAGTAAATATATTTCAATGTATGCGTATAAGATTATTGCATGCTAATACAATGGATTCTAGTCATAGTGTGCCTCCTCAACCAGTTCAAAGATTCTAGCTAGTATCACATGCAACAACATATACATCTATGACACAAAGACCCAGTGCACTTATAATACTCGAGCATATTAGAAATTGAAGCATTCAATTAAGATCTGTTTTGATTTAATAGACTAAATAGTTTATACTTGGTGGTCAAGATTAAGTCAACAATTAATATGTTTTTCCTTATACTAAATGTCGCCTTTAGCTCGATAACATATGGAACCGATTAATCCAATTAACCAATTACCATGGAGATATCTTTTTTTATTTTCTCGCTAAATGCATCTGTGAATGCATCTTTGGTCATAAATACTCTCCCAAACTCCGGTTAAAATGTGTACATGAGGATCTCAGAAGGGTCTTTTCACGATATATATATATATAATGCGAGTGTCCCTCTTTCACAGTAGTTTACTTTTGGCCGGAAAAAGAGGTGGAGAAGATGGTAACCTGCTAGCTAGTATAAGGTGACCTTCTAACCTATTGATTGTCTACATTTGCAACCAAAAAAAAGTTGGGTACATTAAATTAGGAAAAAAAAAGTATAGTACATTAAATTGAAATCGGGTATAAGTTGAGTACACTTTTATGCGATTTGCCCATTGTTCAAAATAATGTTTACGCGATAACGTTTATTTAATAAGAAATTATATGTTTAATGTGAAATGCAAAACCATGCACAACTTGATATGAAATGATGAATATGGATTTTGAGAAATGACCGGAAATTGAGAATTGTGACATTCTTCCCATGTCAGAGGAATCACGTCCTCGTGATTCAATCGATGATACATAAAGTTCTATCCTTAGGTTTCGCGAAATCAGGGTGTATGATCAAAGTGTTTATGCCAAAACTTACGCGTCTAGGTTTCTTATCTAATGAGACTCACTGAATTTGAATAATACGGTGGATCACTTAATGGTCTAGGGAAAACGTACCAGTTACACATTGCGGGCTGCCTCAGTCCCTATATAGAATACTCGATCTCGGGGTGGACTGATATTGAGTACAGGGTTTGGGTTGTTTCCTTCAATTGCTAAAGCTAGGTGTTGGTTACCTTGTGGTTGCCTCTGCGTTCCATTCAACTTAGGACAATTATTCCGGAAGTGGTTCGGGCTGTTACATTCAAAGCAAGTCCTTTGGTTATTCCTCATGTTGTCCACGTTAGTCGGTGCTACCTGTGTTTTACACTGCTCCTTAAAATGGCCGTATCGATTGCAATTTGTACACAAGCGGCAGGGCTTGGTCTTTGGATGATGATAAGCACATTTAGCACACTTGGGATGTGTACCCGCATACTCCCTTTGTTCAGTACTAGTTGCCACAAAAACTCTTGCCCTTTTGTTGTCTGCTACCACGTCCATCTGCTTATTCGACCCACTCGCTTCCTTCCTCTTGTCACTGCTCTTCAAAGTACCATTTCTAACAATCTCGTCTGTCAGGGTTCCTGCCCTCAGTATTGCACTTTGTATTGTAGACGGCTCAGTAGTTTTCACAGTTCCACGGATTTCAGGCACAAGACCATATATGTACCTCGCGATTCTCTTGGATTCAGGGGTAACCATATGAGGAACTAGTCTGGATAATTCATGGAATCGATCTGTGTAGGCTGCGTGACCAGCTCCTATCATAGAGTGATGATAAAGTTCATGTTCCAGTTTCTGCATTTCATTGTCCGGGCAATACTCTTCTTGCAATAACGCCTTAAATTCGTCCCATGTCATACCTATAGCTGCTTCTCTGCCCCTAGCCTGTAGCTGTGTGTTCCACCATGTCAATGCCTTCCCTGATAGCAAGCAAGCTGCATACTTCACCCTCTGATGTGTGGCACAATTGCTGATGTCGATCACTGACTCTGTCTTCTCTACCCATCGAGTATACGCCAAAGCACCTCCTATACAATCAAACTCCACGGGTTTGCATACTGAAAATTCCTTATACGTGCATCCAATTCTGTTGTTGTTGTTGGTGGTGTTGTTATTGTTGCCACTGCCAACTACATTGTTGGTGTCGCCAGTACCGTTCCCGTGGTTTCCCGAGTTATTCATATGGTTTCCAACTTGTGTGACAATAGTGGGAAGCAAGATTTGAAGTTGTTGAGCGATGATGGCGGCAAAATCAGGGTTTCCGCCAGTGTTGTTGTCATTGTTACCCATGTCGTTACCGCCTTCTCTACCTCCACGCTCACCTGTCCTTCCACCCCTTTGCGCCGCACCACCTCGGCCAGTGCTACGTGTTACCCTCTTTGGTGCCATGATCTCTGCAAGGAAAGGACAGTTGAGTTCCCAATGTCTATACTTAACGTCCTCAAACATAATACCACGCCACAAATTGGTTCCTAAGGTGTGCCCACACCGATCTACGTATGCGTGATCGCATATGTCCACGTGGGTTGTGATGCATTTATAATTATGTTGGCCACCATAATTATAATTGCCTCATTTCACACGTGTACATACCACCAAACATACATGTCTCGGTGATTGTTGTTACTGAAATAGGTAGCCATTCTATCATCGGATTATAAACGGTGAAGAAGGAATTTAGGGTAGGTATCTAGGGAGAGTCGCACTTGGTGTATAGGAAATTCCTTTAGGTGCTACAGTCACTACGAGGTTTGGTCGCCAACAGTTCCCAAAGTATCCTCAAGAGAACTCCCATACTCGAGCAAAATCATCAAATCTATACAGCTTTATAGTAACACTTATTTAGCTCGATCTCGTGTCTCATCAAACAAGAACTGTCACGAGATCAAGTTAGATAAGTGCTCATTACTGAGCTCCATATCTTTGATGATCCAACTAGATTTTGGGACTCCCCTATTGGTACAAGGAAACCACGTTATCCAATGAGGTGGTTCTAGAAGAAATATTTAAGAAAACATATGCGCACGAAAAGTGTGTAAGGCGATAGGAAAAGAAAGGATCGACGTGAAAGCGGTTATAGTCTAGGAACTAAAATGCAACCTAGTTCTCTATAACCAAGTCTCTGATATACCAATCTGTCACACCCCCAAAATATCGCAGCGGAACGATAGTGTCATTGGGGTATGACGTCATAGCACAAAGTATGGATAAAGAAAACGACCTCTATAATGAGACGTTTTAAAGAGTTTACCATTCGATTAAATAAGTTAAAGTTTACAACACATGAGATTCCAAAGTTTGATAATACATAAAGGTTTACAAAACATATCGAATGGTAATTGTTAAAAGCACAAGACTCCAATGTATGCCATGTGACCCAAAAGCTCCATGAAATGCTATCGCCTTACAACCTGAGATAAACATGCTAAAAAGTGTCAACACAAAGGTTGGTGAGTTCATAAGTTTGTTGAAAATGATTTGAAAAAGTCTATAAAAAAATGTTGATGCAGCAAAGGCATTGTAAATCCACTCAGTTCCAAGTTCCGCCCATACAAAACTTGCAACCTGTGTGTTTACAACCCATTGCCAAAATATGGAATTGTCAATCTTGTTTGTAAGTAGGACATATGTGCATACGATATATACAAGTACTTAATGCAAAGAATCACAGCCAACTGAACCTCTTGACAAGTCTAAATTGTTTGTTATGTTTCATTGAATAACAGATTATATTCACCCCAGGTCACGTCATCAAGGACCCAAGGGTGGGGGCGTCAGCCCGATAGTACTATCAATACCTCTCCGCCGGCTCCCGCAGGAGTTAACCAGTTGCTAATGTATGTATGTTGATGCATAATTGAAAACAAGTTTAGCACATTAAGGCACATATCGCAATAAACCACACATAATGTCCAAAGAGTATAAGAAGTATAGTGTAACACAATTGTATAAATGGTTTGACTATTCGCAAGAGTAAAAACAAGTATTTAAGCATGTATCTCCCCCAAAGAGTTTGTAAGAATATAAACGAGTAAAAGCGGGGTATGAACTCACCTAGTATGATTGATATGCTAACAAAATGAAGTGCACTAAAATGAGGCTCGGAAACTATCCGCGACCTAAAATGAATGTCATGACTTGAGTTATGATATGTTTTCGTGAATGCGTGATACAATGTCGTGCATGCATACTCATATGATATTCATACCACTTGTACATTTTGGAAATAATGTTTATCGTCAAAATATGTTTATGACATCCCGTCGTACTAAAAATACTCTACAAGTAGTTACGTTGAAACAACCTCCTATGATAGTCGCAAAATGGTGCACACCGAGTGTTAAGAAACGAACTCAACAGTTTTGGAAAGCTTGTATAATTATCTCTAAGTTTTAGCATTTAAGTTTCCATCCTAGAGGTCTCGATCACAAAGAAAAATATTGGTTAAGTATGGTACTTTAGTCCAAAAGTATAGTTTAAAGGATGGTTTTCGGCCAAGTTTGAGTGACTATATTTTATTCGTTACAACTCCGCTCAACAAACGGTTGGACATGTTGGAAAATATGCTAGGCGAACTTACTTTTACTAGAAGACATCACGTTATAAAAGGTTATACATCATTGTTAAAAACGTCCGCCAACATGGTCCTTTAGTTGCCGTAGTATGTTTTTAATAAATAATATGTTAATTTTGCTAAAAGAATAAAGTTACGGCAACTTGGTTTATCGCGTGTAATTTAATCGTTACAAGTCCGTTTTCTACGTTTTCTACATCCTTAGATTCGTGTCAAAGTATAATAATATATTTTTGATAAGTCGACACAATTTATAAAGCTTAAGACTCATTTTTGACTCGTAAAGAGTTACATTTTCATGCTGAAATTTCTGAAATTAATAGTTTTCATCGTCAAAATTGAAAAATTCATATCTTCTTCGTTATAGCTCCGTTTTAATCCGTTCAAGCGGCCACGTTTTTGTTTTAAAGTGTATTTTCTAAATATCTAGCCCAAAATATTATACCCACTGTCGGATTTTCCCAGAATTAAAAATATGGACAGACCCTATTTAAAACGTGTCGAAATGAGTTTTTCTCGCGCCAAACCTATTCTAACCCATTCAAAACAACTCCGAAGCTATTCTAATCCTACCATGCACCTTCTTAGGGTGTCATGGTTTCCTAGACATCACCAAAACTAATATATAACAAGGAATAATTATAGGATGACTTATATATTCATAACTCTTAAAAATCAATGAAAAAGTGGTACAACATCATATGACTTGCATGTTTTTGCTCAAATATGATGAAATAAATATGAAATGAATATGAAGATGAAAAATAAACATGAGATGCTTACAAGAATACTTGATGAGGTTTATGAGAACAAAAGGGTTAATCCTAATCACCCAAGGTTTTTATTTCAAAACCTATACAAGGAGTGTATCTAGAGTGTAAAATACTTGTCTTGAAAATATTTGATAATCACCTTTGATCCTCCTTGGATGGCCGGTTCACTTGGAGAAGAAAGAAAGAAGAGAAAATGCTTTTGGTCTTCACACTTGAGATATTTGTTTGTGTGTTTTTGGTTATAAGATTATAATACATATACAATAGAAGATATTTAACAATATCAATGAGTCATCCCCCCCCCCCCTCTTGTCGACTTATCTTAAAGAAAGAAAAGATCAAGTAGTAGCTTGTAGTTATTAAATGTATAAGTGTAATAAAATGTAAGTTACTTGAAGACTTGTGGTAAATTGTGTACCCATTTGAATATTTAGGGTAGCGTTAGATAAAAATAAATTTTCACGGGTCAAGATAAAATATATTGAGGTCATAAAAATTATAAAAATACATTTCTTGAAAGATTTGAGTGAATAAATATTTATCGGGTTGAATTTAAGGAAACCATCGTAATTTATATAAACATAACAATTTATATACGAAATAAATTTAAAACATCGGGTAAACTAATAATAATATTTTTATAGACTTAATATGAGTATAAAAAATATATTGTGATTATTGTTCAAAATAATGTTTACGCGATAACGTTTATTTAATAAGAAATTATATGTTTAATGTGAAATGCAAAACCATGCACAACTTGATATGAAATGATGAATATGGAGTTTGAGAAATGACCGGAAATTGAGAATTGTGACACTGCTACAGTACCGGAGATCTACATTCAACAATTCTGGAATTCAATGCAAAGGATCAAGGGTCAAAGTGCAGTAACTGTGACTATCAATCACAAACAAGTCACCATCACTCATGCAGACTTACGGGCTGCTCTTCTCATTCCAGAAATCGTGCCAACCGACTTCTATGCCACACCTACTGAGGAGACAGTTCTACAATTCTTGATTGATATTGGCTATGATGAAGCTTCAGGAATTATCTCTAAGCATTCTCATGTGGAGCTTAAGAACATTCCTCAATCGTGGAGAACCCTCTACATCATCATCACCAAATCGGTCTCTGGTCGTGACAGTGGCTATGAGCATCCCAAGCTCATGGAACTGCAAATCTTCTGGTCATTAATCAACAAGAAGGACATCGAAACTGAAGCTCTGATATGGGATGACATGATGACATTTCTCAAAAAGCTTGGCTCAAAGATTCCCTATGTCAGATATACCAAATTGTTGATCCAGAGAGCACTTGGACTTCATCCTGATATCCCCAAGAGGCTCAATGACCCCGACAATCACGACATGTTGACCGAGCCTATCCTATCGGTCAGAATCAAGGAATCGTCAACAAAGAAACAGGGTGCTATGTTACCTGATCACCTACTGACTGACGAAATCAAGAAGCTTGAAACGTACAAAAGGTATCGGGTAGCAGTAACAGAAGGCAAAGTTGGTCATCTCGATGAAAAACCTTCTGGAACACCTACTCGGAGAACCAGAAGAGGAAGTGCTGGAAGTGCAGTAAGCACAGAGAGTCAAAGGAATGTCCCAAAGAGGAAACCTGCTCCAAAGAAGAAAGTTCCCTCTCAGGAAGCTGTTCCTATTCCTACACCTGAACCACCAAGAAAGCTACTGGACGAAAGCACTGAAGATACACAATCAGACGAGGAGGTCCACTACTCTGAATCTGCAACCGAACCACCTCCCTCAGTAGCAAAACCTCCTAGTCCTCCAGCTGAACATGGAAAAGGGAAGACTCCTGTACTTGTGCCTTATGAAGAAAGCTCAGATGAAGAAGAAGAGCAACTGGATACTTCATACAGGAAGAAGTTCAAATTCATTAGACTCCAACATGTTGCGAAGGAATTTGCAAAGGATCAAATGGGTGGCCCTGGAGGTTCAAGTGGTGCTGCCCACTCTAAACCATCTCCTGATGCGGTTAATCGACCCGATAAGGGAGCTGGTGCCACCACTCTTCTGCAACAACAACAACTTTTGGAGGACTCTATTGATTATGAGATTGAGGAACCAGCAAAAGAAAAGACTGAGGAAATACCTGCTGATGAAACAAAGACTGATGACAAGGCTATGTCTAAGGAGGAAACTTCTGAACCCCCTAAGGACCCCGAGTCTCCTCATGTCTCCTCCTCATCAGACTCATCATCTCATTCTTCGCCACCACCATCTAAAAGATCAACCAAATCAACGTCCAAATCAGTGAAGAAGCCAACTCGATCTTGGATCTCTCATGCTCATAAAAGAATTGGGAATGCTGTCAAACAAGTCAGAAAGAAAGAAATGCTCTACAGGAAGATGAATTTCTACGCTGATCAGATACAGTATATTCATGATGATATCGACAAGATGCAAGTTGAAAGGAAGTATGTCCAGAAGCTCATGAAAGATGATCTTCAAGGGAAAATGGACGAAATGATCAAAGGATACACTCACCAGTTCCTTATGGAGGTCGTTCCGAAACTGACAAAGGAGATGTATACCAGACAACTGTATCCAAATCTCTTGCATCTAGCCAAACAAGCCATGAAATCAACTCCGATGAATTTAAGCATCAATCCAGTTGAATCCACAATTTTCTCAGATGATGAATTGGTGAACCGGCTAGTAGCGCAAATGTCGAAACGCTCTGCAACGTTTGCCTCACATGAAGCTAAACTGTTTGAAGCTCTACTGGAATACCAACTCAGGTCCGCATTCCGAGAAGAAGATGTAAGGCCCAAACGTTCAAGAGATGATGAAGACAAATATCAAGATAAGGATAAAGAGCCCAAACGCACAAAGAAGTCTGATGAATCATCCTCTATTCAGTACTCGATGCAACCTCCACCACAACGGACTCCTACTCAACAAAGATCTTCTCCTCCCTCTTCTGCAAATAAACCTCATGATTCTGAGACACCACCCCAGATTCAGAAAACCGGTGACCACTTTGAGTATACGGGTGGTGACGATGAAGAATACCATGAGCCCCAACAACAACCCGCCTCACCCGACAAAGTACAGAAACCAGCACCCTCATCTAGGCCTAAGCAACAGAAGAAGAAGGCGCCTACGGCTGACGTCGTATCATGGCTAGATGAAGATACAACAGAGGAATTTGAATGGTTTTCTACACTTGTCAATTTCACTCCCTACCCTGAAGAAGGTCAAGATCTGGTAGACGGTAATACTTTGGAGCATGCTAAAATTCTGCAAGAAAAGTTCAAAGTAAAGAAGATGACGAAATCCGAGTTGAGGCGAATCAATAATGAAGCTTTTCAACTGTGGAAAGATAGCTCGGAAAGTGCCATCGAGGTCGAATATCACCTTGAGAACATTTCTCGAGCTATGTCTAACAACATGGATTGGCTCAACCCAGAAGCAAACATCGACTTCACCAAACGGGACAATCCTCCATATTACACCGACTGGTCTAAACCTCTACCAACAAGTGGCCAACCAGATGAACCTAGGATTCCATTCAGATATTTCTTCAACAAAGACTTGGAATTTCTTCTACACGGTGGCGATGGCTCAAGGAAATACGCTACATCTTTGACACTTCCATTCCCAGCAGCCACATACTCAAACTGCATAGCTATCGAGGAAAGAGCTAATCACTTGTTCTCCAACAAAGTGGAAGCATACGACCGAGATGCAATGTACGGGATTCATCATTGGCCAGAACGTCGAAGAATCTACTACAGAAGCTGCCAGGTTCAGAAGTCTCAACATGCAGTGTTCCGTACTAAGGATATCGTTGCCATCAAACACGTTGATCTTTCGTCCAAATGGGACTACACGTATCTCAAGAAGATTGTGGTCAAAAGGCAAGACGAAAGGGATTATGCATTCTCTGAAGCTGACTTTGAGAATTTGTCTATCAACGACATCGAAGACATGTACCTTGCCAAAGTACAGGGTCGTATGAGACAATTCTCCACTGAAGTACAACGTGAATTCATCAAGTCAGTGCTCATCTTCATCAGACGCATAGTTATCAAAGAACGTGTAGAAGATCTCCAGCTGGCAGTTGAATCTTATCAGACCCGTGTCAACTTCACTCCATCGCAGCTTGATCTTCCCGACATCAACCAGCTCTCACAATTTACACTCATCAGCAAACCATTCAGCGTCGTTTACCGCAGTGAACTTCAAAGAAATTGCTTGATGGCGTGCAGAGATCTTCACAAGTTTGGAGATCACACTTTGAAGATGGTTAGGGACGGATTGGCTTATCGATTGAAGGATATACACCAAAAGATCGGGTTTCCTAAGCGATGGAATTCTCAGGATCGAAGGGATGTGAAGAGGATCATCACGATGATTGATGAACGGTTGTATAGAAGGGATCAGTTCAGAAGATTGGAAAGCTATGTTGGTGGTCGACCCAGGATTAACATCACCAGCTTTCAACGCCCGATTCACACTCCTGGCGACATCTCTGGACTACCTGGTACCCCTTAAACTGCTTCTTTCATTATTACTTTGGATGTATGATTTATATATGTGAATGGCTTGTGCACACATAACAGTGTACAACCCGTTCTTGTCAAGAAAGGACCCTGTGGTACGCTTTAGTGCCACAATCCTTATAAAAGGAGCGAAAGCTTCTTACTTTTGAGTAAAACCTATCAAACCTTTCATTTTTCAAGGTTTTGCTCAAAAGGACAAGTACTTCCCCGTATGATTTTCAAAACCTCAACCGTTTATATCACTTGTTGAGGGGGAGTATTTGAATTTAAACTTTGTTCACAAATTGTTCATAGTGGTCATCTTCCCGCAACACTCGAAATGGTCATATTTATTCTCAACTTTTCAAAAATAAAATTTTATACGCCATTTTTAGGGGGAGAAAATTATGTGATAAGAAATATGTTGTGTAAATGCAAAGGAATCATTGTGTAATAGACTTAACCAACGAATTGAGGGTACTAAACTGTTAGTAACTCGAAAAGACTTGTCCGGAATGGGTAATAATTTCAAGCTAGTTCTCTAGTAATGTAAACGTGTCTCGCAAAGGACTTGTCCGAGTAGAAAGTACCATTCGAGAATCTCTTGGTAGACATGAACTCTGACGGGTATGACAACCTTTCGAGGCTTGTCTACACCTTCAAGGTAGTTATTAGAGCTAGTTGTCACCTAAAAGCTGACAATGTAACTCTTTAACTATGCAACGTAACCGTGTCTCGCGGGGGAGTGCCTATCTTGAGTTGATCAATTCAAAAGTGCGCGCTCTTCCCACACAGTGCAGATTTCCGTCAAAACTCTAAAGCACATGTGGAGGGGGAGTATTTCTGCTAAAAGATAAAACTCTCACGGTGGTTCAAACATGTTTTTCATTTACAAACCCTTTGAGAGATTTTCTTGAAAATTGGTTTTATGGCAACATAGGTTAGTCATGGAGTGATAAGGTGACTAAGGTTAGGAATAACCGTCCTATGATCCGCCAGAGCTGGAGGGATCTACCCAAGGACATCACAAATAGTTAGTACTTAGAAGTCCTTAGGTACGATTATAAAAAGGAGAAAATGAGAATCGGAGAAAGAATGAGTTGAAGAATTAAAAAGAAATGCAAAGAAAAGGGTGAAAAGAAATAGCCCTCCAAATTATTCAACTTAGGGCAGACACCGGGTTCAATTCATATGCTACTGGTTGTCACTTAGTGACGCCGGTATTGAAGATTAAAAGTCGTCATGGACCCAGTGACGCATGCACTATACCTTCTTAGCCACTCAAGTTTCTCTCAAAAGAAGCTTGTTTCATTCTCACAGGGAACCCTACATAATCTATCGGCTTTCTCTTAGAGATAGCTGGTATTGAAGAAGGAGACCCTCTCCCTAGTCTCCGCTCAGGAAAATCAAAACGCACTATTGAGTCTAGAGCCACGAGATTCATCAAAAGATCTCTTAGGTACACTTGACATTTCATCACTTGATGTTCAACAATAAGAACATCAGTGGTACATTATCGAGTCCTTCACAGATCTTAGCAATCTGTCGAGAACATTTATAAGAGGATCACAACTGTGATCCTCAGTGATTGAATGGAAACTCCTGCCAGGGTCAACATCAAACAGCCCTGACAGCAGGTCACTTCGGTAACTCCCCGTGGATTACGCTTAGTGTGTCTCAAACGGTCTACATTCGTGAGGTGATGCTTCGGTGTACCTCAGCGACTCATCTGAACTGTAGGTGTACTTCGGTACATCGCGTTATCTCACTTGTGGGACTCCAGTTCAGGAACGGTCTTTGTGAGAATTAGAGTTGTGTTTTCACACTATGATGTTAACACTCTCGAAGTTCGAACCTGTAAGTGCCGGAATCCGCTTATTACTAACCGTTTTAAATGTTTTCTTCTTATGGAAGCTCTGGAGCGGGATGATCGTGCAGATTCTTCTCATGCTCACGCCAACATCATCACTAATGGAAGTTCTATCCAAAAGCAACACAATAGTCAGAATGATTCTTCGTCAAATCAAAGAATCTACAAAGTTAAAGACTTAAAGAACTTCATCAGTACTGAATCCCAACGTCAAAGAGCGTGTGAGCATGTTGAAGAATGACGTGGAGACACTGTAGCAGCGAAGCAGACCTGAGGCAGACTTGATGCAGACAACATCATACTATCACTTTCATCACAAAGAACAATGATCAAAGAACAAAGTTAAAGATGACGTCAAAGCATAAATGTTCAAAGAAAACTATCTCTCTACACTGGGGAGATTGTTCGAATCAAGGCATTCCTTATCACAAGAAAGAAGAATGTCAGAAGACGTCAAAGCTACTATTACATCAACGCCTTCACCGTTTTTCATCACCAACACTTGAGGGGGAGATTGTTGGAATCACTCCTAAACCTTAAATCAAGTGTTAGTTACTCATATGTAATAGGTAGTTTATTATGGCCTTTATGTTTGTTTAAGGTCAAGCTTATGTAGAAGGCCCATAAGCTTAGGCCCATGTCCAATAAGGAAAAGAGAAGGAGTGGGAGTGTTGCCCTAGCTCCTTGCCTATAAATACTATGTAATAACCCTCACTTGAGGGTTGGTTGTTCAATATTATCTTTCATTCACTCCTTACGCATAACCGGCTACATTCGTACGCGTGTGTTTGTTTGGTTTATTGTTCAATCGCCTTTATCACTTTCTAGTAAGCTTGTGTTGTAAAACTAGTGACCTAACACATAATTATATGCGTATCTTGGGATTATAATTGTTATGAGGAATCCATGGTGGAACATGCATGTTTTGCCATGGATTATTGTTTATTGATTGTTTTGATTAATTGTTAAGTAAAATTCACATGTTAATTAGTTTAATAAATATAAAAGTGGGGAAGACCTCAATATATCTAATAATAATTCGTTATGTGCAATATGGTATATCATTAACTATGGCTTACGCAATCGACTTGTCGATGTATGTGGCTCACTTGCATGGTAGGTGAAAGCCCTAGTTAATATATGCATGGTTTTTACACCTAGAATTGTTTATTAGGTTTTATCTAACAAATTATGCATGTGGTTAATTGTTTTTACATATGTTAATTGTTAAGTTATATGTATATTATTTGAGTTCATTATTATTTTTATTAATTGCTTTTTGTTTATATTAGTATGAAGCAAAAAGGGTTATTTGAGAATAGAAAATTAAATGAACTAAATAAATGGTGAAATTTGATTTGTTTTCTAAGTATTAAATCTTGAAGTTGAACTTTTAATCGACTGATGTGATTGTACTAAATGGTTAGAACGGCTCACCCATTGTAACAAACTATAAGAGTGGTTTAAAGAGGGTTCGACATTAAATTGCGACTCGAAAGAAGAAGGGTTATTCATAATATGCTTCGCGCTGACCAGCTTCTCTGCCACTTTGTGCATTGTATTTGGAGCTACCAAGTATAACTATTCTATGTACGAAGCATCTTAGTGCAAAGTTGTAAGTTTCTCAACACATCGATTAATACTTTGTAGAATTTAATCTTAGTAATTTAAAAACTATGAGTAAGGTTTTGAAAAAAATTATGTTATGAAGATGTATGCATGCTTCTTCATACGTAAGTTTTAATTAAACATAAAAAAATTGTACCCTTTAAATTTAAGTTTATGCCATCTAATGATATGAAACACTTGAAGTTGTAATTTATGTTATGTGAGACCTTAGCTAGATTACAATAACAAGGTGAATCTTCATGTTGTGTGAGACCTCAGCTGAAATATTTGCAGTTTTTAAATTAGACAACTTAATTAAGTTAGTTAACGAGACCTATAACTTAAGGCATAAGATGGGATAAAACATGCTTACGTTTGCGTAATTGTTTGGCAAAATTGTAAATCCCATATTTTCTAAGAATTAAAAATTTGTTTGTCAATTATTGTCCTTCGACAATTACCTATTGAATACTTTCATCACTAGCAGATCAACTAATGTGGTGAAACTATGACAATGAGGGTCCTAGATTCAAGGAAAATTTTATGGTTAATATGAATATTGATATAAGGGTATTTTATTTTCTTGAAAGGTTGAATTATCGAAAGTACTAACTTTTGAACTTTTATTTTATGTAGAAATGGCTCAACCTGAAACTAATGCACTAACCTCGTCGTTCAAATCTATGTTTGATCGCGAGCAATTGACTGGCAGCGCTAATTTCAATGATTGGTATAGGAAACTCTGAATTGTCTTGCGTGTTGCCAAAAGACTAGATTATTTGACTACGCCTTGTCCTCCTGAACCTGCAGCCGATGCTACTACTGCAGCACGGGCTTAATGGCAAACCGAGTATGACAAACATAATGAGGTTGCCTGCATTATGCTTGGAAGTATGTCTCCAAACTTGCAAAAACAGTTTGAAAATTACTTCCCACATAACATGCTCGCCGAACTTATTCAGTTGTTTGAAAAGCCTGCAGCTGTAGAGTTATATGATTTGATAGATTCTCTACACAGTTGCAAGCAGGGGGAGGGAAACCTGTGAGTGCCCATTGTCTGGAAATGATGAGTCACATGGACCAGCTTGGGAGGCTCAACTACGTCTACCCTAATGACATACAAATTGGCCTTATCAACAGATCCCTGAACAAGGAACTTGATGGTTTCGTGCGGCAATTACAATATGCATTGCACGAGGAAGACAGTTAGTGAGGTACATGCAATGCTCATTGACTACGAAAAAGGTTTGCCCAAGAAGGCTCCTACACCTCAGGTACTTGCTATTCAGAAGGGTAGGATTACTAAGCGTAATAAGCCGCAAGCGAACAAGAAAGGGAAAGGTAAGGGTAAGGTTGATAAGGGAAAACAAGTTATGGCTTATCAACCAGAACCCAAGAAGTACCCCCCCTAAAAAGAAAGAGAATCCTAAAAGGGATCAGGCTTGTCATCACTGCACGGAGGTAGGACACTGGAAGAGGAACTGTCCACTCTACCTCGATGAGTTGCGTACAAAGTGGTATAAAACTGTTGGCAATATTGCTAGCACTTCAGGTACTCTTTTGATGATAGAATTATTTGCATTTCCTCATAAAATAAATTCCTATGTATATGATACTGGATGTGGTATTCACATTTGTAATACACTGCATGGACTTAAAGGAGCAAGGAAACTCGCCTATGGACAACAATACCTGCACGTGGATAATGGAGCACATGCAGTCGTTGAAGCTATAGGCACATTTGATTTAGTTTTACCTTCGGGTTTAGTATTGTCTTTAAACGATTATCATTACGCACCTTCTATAATTAGATGTGTCGTTTATGTTTCCTTGTTGAAAGATATTGGTTTTATTTATACATTTACTGATTATGGAATTTCGGTTTCTTTAAATGATGTTTTTTTACTTTAATGTTATTCCAGTAAATGATGTGTTTGAAATTGATTTGCATGATAATGTGATTGATAAAAATAATTCTGTTTTTAGCATCAATAATAAAAGAATCAAAAGTGATTTGGATTCTTCATATCTTTGGAATTGTAGACTTGCTCACATAGGCAAGAAACGCATGCAAAAGCTGCAACGTGGTGGGCTTTTGCAAGATATCAATGATGAATCATTTGATAATTTTAGGGTTTAGGGTTTGTTCATTATTCTTGATATCGTGTGTTCTTGATTTGTTAAAAGGTACGCATGATCTTTTAATTCAGTTAATTAATTTACAAGGAAGAATTGCATATATACTCACTAAAACTTAAAAACTTGCATATTTACCCAAAATACAAGTTTTCAATGCATGATGTACAATGCAAATTAAGCATGTTTTGGGTATATATGCAAATATGCAAGTTTTAATGGGTATATATGCAATTGACCCAATTTACAAGTATTATTCCTATTACTTTTGTTGCATGCTTTGATGATGTTTACATGTTTACTGTAATTATTATGATTAGTAAAACCCAACAATAAATTGGTATAATGATTGAACAAAAACAAAATATTATTTATAAGGTCCACTATAACTTGTTTAGCCTATGGAACACCGGTAAATGTATTATGTATTCAATCAAATATGTGTTTGGAAAACGTCACTTTATTATAGTGGTGACTCTTTTTTATCAAATACTTGAAAATCATTAAATTAATTTGAAAAAGAAACATCCAATTTCGTCATATATAGTTTCCTATTCAATACTATATAAACCAATACCAACATAATACTTGTCCATTTATTAATGGCATTATTGTCATGGTGACAAGAAGCCAAGGCATTATGTGTCAAAAACTCAAAATGTACAGCTAATGAGAAAATAATCATATTATGATGATGATGATGATGTATGCAATCTTATGTAAAAGAAAATGTTAAATATTTTACAAAACCTTTCTAAAAGATGAGAGAAAAATAAGTAGAAATCCACTTTCTATATTTTAAAGTGAGTAGAAAGATAACTAGTAAGAAAATGTAAAAATATTAGGGGTGTGCAAGAAACCGAAAAACCGAACCTAAACCGGGAAAAACCGAAGAACCGAAACAAAAAAAACCGAAACCGATTGAAAAACCGACGGTTCGGTTTTTATATTTTGAAAAAACCGAAGTTTTTGGTTCGGTTTGGTTTTAGCTTTAAAAACCGACCAATAGAAACCGAACCGACATTTAAAGTCAAAATAATATATCTTGCCTTGTTATTCATAAATAATATAAGTACTGTATCTTGATATCTTCCTTTTACATTACCGTTGTCAATGACGCATTTCAAATGTGTGATAACTCTGCTAATATTTTATTTCATAACAATATACACAACACAAATGTGCTTTAAGGTAAAAAAAAAATGGGTACACAAATGTCATAAGAACATATTAAGTTTGAATGTTAATGGTTGTTCTAGTTGGAGATGGTGCAATTACATCAAAAGATTGAAGATCTTGTTCCAACATCATTTTTTTTTTTCCATTTACACACCCTTCAATTGTTTCAGTGTACCTTTCTAGCTCTAACAAATCCTTGAAACTTGGAGGCAACTTTGAGAATGTTGGCACTTGATTTAAGACAGTTCTTTACCCGTTTTAGTACCGTTGTACCGGCCGGTACCGGTTTAAGATATGGTTCTATTTTATGATATATGTCAAATCTACTTTGAAAAAGCAAAGCTCGATAAATCGTATAGAAACCGAAAAACCAGAAAAACCAAACCGAAAAAAAACCAACAACCGAAAAACCAAACCGACATAAAACCGAAACCGAATGGTTTCTAAAAATCAAAAACCGAAATTTTTCGGTTCGGTTTCGGTTTTATACAATAACCGAGCCAAACCGAACCATGCTCACCCCTAAAAAATATGTAGAAATGCTCAATGTAAAATATTCGGTGTTAAGAAAATTTCATGTCAAAATTAGACGATAGTATGTCCAAGTTCATAGATGTACTTTTCTTGTGAAATATATATCATGTTTGTCTCGCGCAAAAAATAATAATAATTAAATAAATAAAAGCTATCATACAATATGCATAAAATGTTTTAAAATTTGATAATTGATCGGTTTAACCGGCTCAACTGGCAACCGGTTTGGTCCGAAAGTCAGTTTTAGGCAAAAATTCGATTAACGAACCGGTAACTAGTATCATAAAGTAGCAAATATGACCGATAACATAGATTGACAAACGGGGAAAAAGAAGATTTTGTCCAGCATAATGAAATATTTCAATATAAACAAAGAAAGAACTAGAGTTTTTCAAGGAAAAAATAACTATGTCTCAATATTTTGTTTTAGAAGAAGGCATTAAAATCTTTATAAATTAATACTCGATAAATTAATAATTTCGATAAAATTAATAATTATTCAGTTCCAACTTGAGACCAGTACAAATTTGGACTTCAATCGATAAAATAATACGATAATAGTTTTTGAGGAGAGTTATTTTACATACCAAACTTTTCTCACATACCAAGGGACTCATCTCCACCATCCATTTATAAAGAAATCAATGGCTGAGATTAAAAACATTTTATTATTTCACATATTTTTTATAATTTAAATATCTCTTAAACCGTTAATCTTTAAATGAAAATATTTATACCTTCGCGACGAGCATTTAATTATCTTTCTATAGACGGGCACTTTGATATACTTTCGAAAAGAAAAAAAAACGTTTTTTTTCACGTTTTTTCGTATTTTTTCATTTTTTTACGTTACTGAAATTTGCATGAAAAAAATCATATATGATAAAACACTAAATTCAATATCACATGTGATAGTAGTGTTAAATCATATATGATATGTAATAATCATATGTGATATTATCATATATGATGTGTAATATCATATTTGATATTATCATATATGATATTACACTAATATCACATGTGATATTACATATCATATATGATATTACACTAATATCACATGTGATATTCAAATTAGTGTTTTATCATATATGATTTTTTAATGCAAATTTCAGTAACGTAAAAAAACGAAAAAACTTAAAAAAAAAAAAAAAAAAAAAAAAAAAAAAACGTGAAAAATACAAAAAAAAAAAAAAAAATTGTCGAAAGTATATCAAAGTACCTATCTATAGAAAGATAATTAGATGCTCGTCGCAATGATATATTTTTTTCGCTTAACGATTAACGGTTTGAAAGATATTAATATTTGAAAAAAAAATGATGAAAATGGGTTTTTTAAATTGTTGTGATTAATCTTATCCATTTGATCAAATAAAAATGGATGGTGGAGATTGATC
This sequence comes from Chrysanthemum seticuspe, assembly GCA_019973895.1. Lineage (NCBI taxonomy): Eukaryota > Viridiplantae > Streptophyta > Magnoliopsida > Asterales > Asteraceae > Chrysanthemum > Chrysanthemum seticuspe. Next base: position 177,069,706 of record BPTQ01000006.1, read on the forward strand.
CCTTGGTATGTAAAGAATCTTTTGTCCTCAAATGATCTTAAATCATAGTTTTTTTGAAACCCCTGTATATACATATATATTAGTCTCAACGAAAATATAAATTAATAAATACTAAAATTTCATATATATGTATATGTGTGTGAGAGAGAGAGATATACACTTCAAAATCATTACATTGTTTAGTAAAAAATAATCCATAATCACTTGTTTTTTTTTTTTTTTTTTTTTGAACTTTAAATCTGTATTGAGTTTATCATAAAATATTTTCACTGCACTAAAAAGTTAGTGTGTTGTCTTCTCGTATTATAACACGGGGGAATTGCATATATATCCTTCCAAAGACTCATAATTGCATATATATCCGACCAAAACTCATAATTGCATATATATCCTTGCAATAAAATTGTCAAAAATATCCAAATCATTATTTTAAATAAATTTAATAGCAAAAAAATGTTTGATAATTCTAATGCATATGTAAAATGACGATTACCCTTATTCTTACATAAACTTAAAAAAATTAAACAATTAGAATTTAATGATAAACTTAAAATCTTTTGAATTTCCACTATAATCATAACTCAAAAAGAAGAAGACAAAACGAAGCCACACTCAAAATTGGCACATCTATTTCGCATCATTCCACCCTGCAACAAGAATAACATAATCATTAAGTTAAAATATCAATAAAATAAACAGCATTTGCAACAATACACCTGGAAAAAAAAACTATGACGTTCCATTATTGATAAAATCCGGTCAAGCAATTCTCCCCTTTCCCGCAACCTGCCAAAAGAAATACATCCTCTTTGTAGTCCTGGCGAGCGACGTCGGAACTTCGACGGGGTAAGCACCTTGCTATGGACTCCCGGTGAACGAATGGCTGGGTGTGTTGCTGCCACTTGACCGACTGTTGACCGGCGTGAGGTTTAGGAGTACGAGGTTATTGTTGTTGTCGTGGTATCGGTGGTGGACTGGTGGTTGATGGTGGTTTTAAACTGTGTTGGATCTGTAATTGTCTTTTACTCCGGAGGACTGTTTGCTACAACAACGACTTTTTTTTTGTAAAAATTGATTTTCTGGTGTTCTTTTAAAAGTCTTTAAGGTGGTTGTTGTTGGTGCTACTACAATTTCATAGTCATATGTGCAAACAGTCGATGATGATTATGTGTTTTTTCTTTTTTTGTTTCTTGTAAAAAACTAATAAGCAATTACTGTGTAGAATTTTAAGCTTGTGATAATAGCAACAAGGGTATAACTGTCATTTTATATATCAATTCGAATTATCAAACATTTTTTCGCTATTAAATATAAGTAAATAATAATTTGGATATATTTGACAATTTTAAGTCTTTGTAAGGATATATATGCAATTATGAGTTTTGGTCGGATATATATGCAATTATGAGTCTTTGGAGGGATATATATGCAATTCCCCCTAATAACAAAAAGTGTCAATTGTATTTTCATAAAGTGTGAATATGAATTTATAAAATGTTAATTGGAATCTGTTTTTTAAATTTATTTTTCGTCTAATGAGTATACATTGTAACTAGCTAGTATATTAGACTTGATAATTTAAAGGTATACGTAAAACCTCTTTAAATTAATAAACTATTAATTTATCGATATAATAATATCTCGCCAAATTAATAAAATATTCTAATCCCAACACTAGTAATTTATAAAAAATTTACTGTTTTTTTTTAAGTAAAACTCACCCAACTAACTATATAATATTACATGAGAAAATTTTTTAAATGAACACTTTCCTTAGTAATTTACACATATAAACCACGCACATACAATTTTCAAAAATAAACTTTTCAATATTAGCCGTTAGATTGGTACCCTAATACGTTTTAAAGCGTACACGTGTACACTAATTCCTCTGGGCATGGTACTGGGCGAGGAGAGTGACCTAAGCGTGCCTGGGCGTGGCATGAGGCGTGCTCTGGGCGTGGAACTTGTTGGCTAGGCGTGCTCTGGGCGGGCTGGGCGTGGCCAGGGCGTGGCTTGGGCGTGACAGCCTGGCCCTGGGCGTGGCTTGGGCGTGACAGCCTGGCCCTGGGCGTGGCTTGGGCGTGGCCAGGGCGTGGCAGCCTGGCCCTGGGCGTGGCTTGGGCGTGGCCATGGGCGTGCGTTATAGAACATCAGGTTTTGTTATAGAACATCAGGTTTTGTGGCTATCTGCTGCATGGATTTAAGCTCGAAGCCTCTAATTTAATGCAGGATGTTACTAAGAAATTTAATGCAGGATCAAGTTTTGTGGCTAACATATGGTGTAGGGGATAAGTAGTAACGAACACAATCGGATATGCTTGAAACGGGTAACTGCTAAAGGCAGTTTTTAAGGTTTCCAACTTGTCAAATTTAGTCCCTCAATTTCCGAAAAATTAATTTTCTGAGGAATTTTTGACATAGCAACTTAGTGGACATAAAAAAATTTGGCTGCCTCTTGGACCCAGCTAGGGGCGCTGCCCCTTGGACCCTGCCAAGGGCTGCCGCCCCTTGGACCCTGCTACCAGGGGCGCTGCCCCCGGACCCCCGTCCCTTAGGAGCTTCGCCAATTGCCATATAAAAGGTTTGTTTGATCAGGTTCTCATGTAAAAAAGGTTTGTTTGATTTACAAATGAGACATTGTATGTAAAAGATTTGTTTGATATACGGCTAACATAAAAGAACACAATGAAAAAGGTAGGAAAAAGTATGATTGTGACATGTGACTATTGATTGTGACTATCTATGATAGTGACCTAACTATTGATTGTGATAGTGACGTATAATGGTCATATCCGTAAACTATAGAAAAATGGTTCATTCTCGGATAATCACTATGTATACGGTTTGTTTTTGTAATTTGCTTATATTACATTATGACACAAAGATAATAATCTCATTTTCGCTTAGTGGAACTTGAACCGACACCTTTTTTGATTGCTAACAAATCTCAACAATACCGTAAGACCAAAGATGTTTCGATTTGCTAACTATATAATTATACTTTGGTAATTTTCACAACTCACTGCTTAAATGCACACACGTTATTTTATGTTGTAAACACTTATACATGTATTACACGATGCTTATCCTGCTTGTACTTTGGTGTGCAAATAAAAAATGAATGTATGTAAATCAACTCTCATTTGCTGACAATGTATACTTATTCTTTGAACATCAGCAACTCCTACTAATCCATGATATGCAATTGCCATTTAAAAAGTTCATACAAAACATCTCAAGCTCGTCAACTATTTTTAGCCAATAAGCACAGTCGACAAAATGACTAACCATTGGAGTTCCATTATTGCATCGTTCAAGCTTGTGATCAGCTCAAAACTAAACGGGCAACTACTTTCCATGTTCAAAAAACCCCGAACTTTTTCAATAAAAGGCCCTTCAAGGATGATACAATACCTCTCCTTAGAGTTGTATTCATCTTTTACTATATTAAGTATAATAATTCTCTTGATTTTCAAAATATTGTTGATAGTTGGGGTGATTTTAAGAGGTTTAAGAGTTTTTATTATTATTATTATTATTATTATTATTTTATTTTATTTTTTTATATTTATATAAATTTGAAAATTTTGAAAACGTGTTTATATGGTATTATTAGAAAAACGAAGAATGCAAAGGAATTGTAAAGAAAATGTAAGGAAAAATATTGAGAAGTTTCTCAAAAGTTATCGTTAGATTTTGAAACTTGACTTTTCAATTTCTTAAAAAAAAATCAAAAATTTGCGACTAAACAATTTCCATATTTTTTGTTTTTTTTTTTTATTAAAACACTTATAAAAATGGACTATTTCTCACTAACTAAATGAAACCTTTACTTTTCTTTACGAAAACTAGAGGCCCGTTTAGTTGGTGAAAATTTTTTCCTTTTTCTAAAAAAATTTTCATATGAAAAAGGATAAAATTGAAAATCCGTTTGCTTACACTTTTTTTAACAATTTTCTAAAATTGTGAGATTCTCATTATCTAAATTTTAACTAAAAATTTGAAAAACTCATTCTACTCTTCGCACTTTTTTCATCCTCATTTTATACGTCCGTTTTCGTTAGTTTTCATATGTTTTCATCCATTTTTATACGTTTTTAACCGTTTTTATACGTTTTAATCCGTTTTCATCTGTTTACATCCGTTTTCATCATTTTTATATGTCTTCGTCCGTTTTTATACGTTTTTGTTCGTTTAATACGCTTTTATACGTTTTCACTCGTTTTTATACGTTTTAGTCCGGTTTATACGTTTTCGTCCGTTTTTTATACGTTTTCGTTCGTTTTTATACGTTTTCATTTGTTTTCGTCGGTTTTTATACGTGTTCATCTGTTTTCGTTCGTTTATATATGTTTTCGTCCGTTATTATACATTTTCATCCGTTTGTATACGTTTTCGTCCATTTTATACGTTTTCGTCTGTTTTTATACGTTTTCATCCGTTTTTAACCGTTTACATCGGTTTGTACGTTTTTGTTCGTTTTTATCCGTTTTTTCATAGGTTTTCGTCCGTTTTCTTTTGTTTTGTGCGTTTTTGTATGTTTTCGTACGTTTTATCCATTTACATCTGTTTTCGTCCTTTTATTTGGACTTTTATACATTTTTATAAGGTTTTGTATGTTTTTATACGTTTTTCTCCACCAAAAAACATATGAAACATACAAGAATGTACAAAAACGTATAAAAAAATATACAAAAATGGATGAAAACGTATAAAAACTTACAAAAGAGTACAAAAACGTACAAAACGAATGAACCGGATGAGAACATATGAAAAAGTATAAAAGCGGTTGAAAACGTATAACAATGGATAAAATCGGATTAAAATGTATAAAAACATATAAAACGGACGAAAACGTATAAAAACATCTAAAAGTATATAAAAATAGATGAAAACGTATAAAAATAGATGAAAATGTATAAAACGGTCAAAAGAGTATAAATCAGTCAAAAACGGATGAAAACGTATAAAAAAGTACAAAAGTGTACATAAACGTACAAAATGGATAAAACGGGTTGAAACCGGACGAGAACGGATGAAAGGGTGTAAAAACGTATAAAAACTTATGAAAATGAATGAAAACGTATAAAAAATGAATAAAAACGAATGAAAACGTATAAAAATAAAAAAATAAAAAATAAAAAATAAATAAAAAACATATGAAAATGTATAAAACCGTACAAAAACGTATAAAAATGTATGAAAATATACAAAGATCCAATATGAATAAAAAAAATTGATTATAAAAAGAAAAATGCTTGAAAAAAGCTTCATCTAAACATCTTTCAAATTTTTTAAAATGGATAATATAATTCTATCTAAACGGATTTTCAAAATTCTACTCTTCCATAGAGAAGAAAAATCAATCCCTTCTTTAGGAATTTAGAAACGAATAAGCAGGAAAAATTTTCACCAACTAAACGGCCCCTAAACTTTTCTATAATACGTTTCTATGTACGCTTTCAAGCTGCGATATTGCACTATCTTCTTGATATATGGCTGTGTTGATACTTGATGGTGATGGAGTAGAAAGAGCTAGCGCTATAGTCGACAATTAAAATTAGTAGTCACGCTATTAGAAGATTATGCATAAAGTAGTATATTAAAGAATTGTTATAGATTCTTTTGTGGCCTTATTTTTTGTTTTCATGATCATAAATTTTTAGATTATGGATGGTGAAGTTTGCCATGGCCCATGGGTGGTTTCCGTTCTTAGTTTTGGACTTAAGTACTAGTACTTTTTTTACATGGATATTGAATTGGGCCGTGGGCCTTTCAAAGTAAAATAAGATCAAGTTGATTTTTAGATTTAGGAAGGTCAATGGATTTATGATTTTTAGATTTATGAATTTGTAAGTAAGAATGTTTGGCAAGTCACTGATTAGGAACTTTAATACACAACACCTGCATCCTCTCGAAGTAGTAAAATGAACACAATTTATTAAGTTATACACTACCATTTATTATATGTTTTTTGTTCCCGTTATTAACTAAGATATTATAGGTTCAAGTACAAACCAAAATATATATTGGATTCCAATGAACGTTTCGTAAAAAGAATCATACCATCACGACGAGAATTAAATCATCTATCTATAGAGGGGCACTTTTATGTGCTTTCGAGAAACTTTTTTTTTCGACATTTTTTGTAGGTGTTGAAATTTATGTCTGGAGAATCACATGTGATTTGCTATTTTCAAATCACATGTGATTTTATGAAATCACACGTGATTCCTAAAATACAAATATAAGCATAATACATATTTCTTCAAAGTTCAAAGTCAAACATAGATAATACTTAGTTTGTTGATCATTTTTAAGCGATCTTTGACCGATTAATCGGTTTGTTGACCGATTTTTAAGTGATTTTGTTTGATTTTTAAGAAATTTTGTTGACCTATTTTTAAACGATTTTGTTCGATTAAACCGATTTCGTTCAATTTTGTCCGATTAATCGGTTTGTTGACCGATTTTTAAGCGATCTTTGACCAAACCGATTAAATAGGCCGATTATGATAATCAAGGCGCTTAGTGAGCGATCAGCGATTATGCGGGGATTAATCAGCCGCTTGGGCCGATTTTTACAATAGAGTCAAAAGTATATATCGAAGTGCCCGTCTACTTAAAGATAAAAAAATTCTCGTCGCGATGGTGTATTTTTCGTCGCTTAACGATATACCGATTGCAAGATATTTTATTTGTTTTAAATATGGTGAAAAATGATTTTATTAATTTTGAAAGAAATTGAATTACTATAATTGGTTCATTTAATATATGAAAAATATGTGATCTATATTGATCTCAACTAAGATTATCAGGTTTAAGAATAGATGTAAGATTGGGCGTAACGAAGTAACTCGCCACTTGCGTTGGACTTCAACCGCGCGCGGTCTTCCATGACGGCACCCACACCACCACACGGGGTGAGTGTTTTTTGGGTTGGTTTGTTGGTGTATACCACCTAACCAAGTAGGGGTGTTCATCGGTTCGGTTATCGGGTTATTCAGTTTGTTCGGTTAAATTTTTTTTCTGGGTATAACCGAGAACCGAACCGAACTTAAATTGATTAAACCGAACCGAATAACCCGAATTACATAAATTTAATTATTTATTCATTTATTTATATATATTTTTAGCAAAAAAAATTTTTTTCAAGCTCAAAAAATGTTATATATATAGTATAAAAGAGTTTTAATATTTTTTTATATATAAATATATAAAAAATATATATAAATTTATTTGAATTCGGTTTTCGGTTTGGATTGCTAAAACCATAACCGAACCGAAAGCCGAATATTTAATTCGGTTCGGTTCGGTTTTGGCAACTTCGGTTCGGTTACGAGTTCGGTTCGGTTGACCCGAAACCGACTTTGGTCCAAAACCCAAACCTCAGGTCGGTTTCGGTAGACTCGGTTCGGTTTGGTTTGTCGGGTTTAAGTCGGTTTTGTAGGGTTTCGAGGCGACCCGACCCGACTTGTCCAGAAATATGTAAATCGACTCATACCCGAGTTCTTGGAATCAGTTCGGTTTTTGGTCGGTTTTGTCGGGTTGTCAGTTTCGGTTCGGGTCTAAGTCGGTTTTGCTCACCCCTAGTGTCATGCCACTTGTGCATCAGTGACATGGCCATGGTACCTCCATGGCTAGTTAGCTCGGGAAACTGAACAAAACGAGTCATATCATATCATATCCATAATCACAGCATACCAAACTGATCATATCAACATGACCGAATCATATCAAAGCGAGGATCTCAAACAGATATCATATCAAACGAATAACTAATCGATTATCAAATCAAATGATCATACTAAGGCAAATCATATCAAACGGATCATATCGAATCAAAGCAAAGAGAATACGAATCGAATATCAAATATGAACAAGAGTCATCAGAGGAAAGAAGTGTCATTACTGGAATGACGAAATATCTGTACCTCGAAGTGTGTGCACGAGAGCTAAGCACACAAAGAAAATCACCTCTCCCTCTTCACAGTATCTACAGAAAATATACTCACATATTACAAACGTATTCATTTTATAAGCTTCTCTTACTTTTATAGGTCTTTTACTTATTGGTATTCTCATTGTGTCTTTTATTCTTTAACTTCACATCTGGACTAGTTTTATACGAATTTAATGACCCATCAGAAGAACTCCAAAAAATTCTGAGAAAATTCACAAGTGTTCTTATATTAGTTAGGTAGTTTCACAAATGTTTGCAGATTTTATTTGAAAGCCTAAGTGTGGTTTAAAAATTCATATTTCTAGGTCTATCCAGAAAGTGCACAGAAGGTATACCCCAAAAGCTTACGTATATTAGACCTACTTAAACACCTTAGAAAAATCCCCAAAAATTAAAGAAAATCACCAACATCTTAAATATCAATCCTTTAAAAGAAGAGCTCTAAAATCCCTTTGGCTTGAAAATGAAAAATCAAAAACTACAACTGAAATTAAGTACTCAGAATTCAGCTTTGACACATGTTTTCATAAAATTCAAAAATACGACTTAAACAACTACAAATTCGTCCAAACCAATTTGAGGACTTAACTAAGACATAAAATAAGCTTTACAAGCAAAAATCCAGATTCTAACATTTATGAAACTTATTTTATAACACACCCCGATTCGCCTTATAAAACTGCCCCTATACAGAATTCGTTTTAGGCCATCACATGTAGCATGTTTAACACATTTTTATTCCAACTAAGAACCCATAATTTTACCAATGTTAGATACTAGGTTTGACACTAACACAACACACCCGGAACCAATCAAAACCATGTATAAACATTCTATTCTAAAACACCTTTAACGAGAGTTACCACATGAAATCATGAGCCAAAACACACTATACTCAACCCCACTCAAATTCTGATTTACATATATATACTCGTACGTTTTCTTTGGTTTTAATACATGTTTAACAAGCATAATTCCAGACTTGTATAAGCCAATCAACTCACACACATAATCCACCAATTAAACTCCCATTATACACCTTCAAAACAACCCGTATTATACTTGTAAACACATATGCCCTTCTTTTATCTTTCTTAGGTTTAGATACCAGATTATAACACATTTTCAAGACTCACTTAAGGTTCATAATTTATGTTTTAGGGTCGACATATGCATGGTCAATTTAGGTTTGTTTAGGGTCGACATATATCAAGGGTCGAATTAGGTTAGGACCTGATTAGGGCTTATGACATAGATAGGGTCGAAATAGGTTCAGATTACCACAACCACGAATTAGATGTGATATTTAGGGTCGAATTAGGTTTAGATTAGGGTTTAGGACATAGATAGGTGTGGAAAACTAGAAGGGGGGGAGGGTTGAATAGTTTTACCAATTAAAACTTCGTTTTAAACTATTTAGATCGACTTATGTCAATCTATTTTATATGTGTGTTGGATAATGATAGATAAGCATATGAGTAAGTAATGCAAAGATAAAGAGAAAAGAAACACAAAACGACGACACAAGTATTTATAGTTGTTTGGCTACAAGGACACCTTCCTTGCCCTACTCCACTCGCCGAGTACCCCACTTGAGAGTTCGTAAGAACTACAAAGTCTTTGACTAGCTTGAGTATTGTCAAGTATATCTTGACCATGTCAATGTCTATTCCTTTTGGCGTGAGTTATGGTCTGTATGCCTTGATTTGGTCGATGTCTTCTCTTCTTTCGCGTGAATTGTACGTCGCGTCTATGTTTCTTACCACCACACGAAACGTTAAAACCAAACTTTTGAGATATTGATTATGAATTTTTGGGAAAGATAATGTACTTTTGAAGGTAACGATGCGAATGATCCACGAAAACTACAACACGTTACTTTTATTGATTTCTTTATCGTATGAGCCGTATTCTAAGAATATCGTATACGCATTAGGTTGCGTCACAACTATTCTATTGTACTTGTCGTACATTCTTTTGGATGCCATGGATATTAACTTTAGATGCCAGTCATGTCAATAGTGAATAGTGCATTGTTGTGCCGTGATTACCTGTTATCTTCTACTAGTAATTATTCGTGCATTGCTATGGCAAAGGTGAGTTTCATAGCCTCACTTTTATATACGTTTTAACTACGTTTTGAACTATTTTGGGGTGAGAATCATGCTGCTGTTTTTGGACCGTTAAAACTATTTGGATTTGCTTATATGCTTGACTGTTTAGATAGATGTACGGTAGTTGTTGCCTTAGTCTAGGTTTAACCGTGCCTAACTAAGAATAGACTTCTACCTCGACCTAGTCCGGGGTTGGCAATTGTTCTAGATTTTGCCACGACAGTGCTGGACTAGAGTCGCTGGGCCCGAGTAGTCCCGGGATGCGGGACATGTGTTATGATTGGTGATCTGGGTAGGATCGGTGTGAAACGGTATTTATCTATCTAGGTCTTGCATAGCAAATCAACTCTTACAGGTCCACTATGATTTTGTTGAACTTAAACCTATGAACTCACCAGCGTAAGCTGACCTTTTAGCATGATTTCTCAGGTGTTTGAGAGATGTTTGGAATACGTGATCGGTGGAAGCTTGGCAAGAAGGCGGGTTCATGGATCATTTCTGACTCTGATAAACTTTTGGGACCTATTCTATTAAATCGTGTTTTGGGCATAATATTTACACTTTTGGGATTAAATGTTTTGAATAACTAAATTTGGAATTGGTTTTGAATGTTAAATGACCATCTTTTACTATACTTGTGTGCGATACCAATCCAATAGTAACGCCCCGAAAACTTGATTAAGTCTTCCGTTGTACCGAGATTTGGGGTTGTTACATTTTTTAAAGCGTATAGCTGAGTTCTGTTCCACGGTTCCCCCGGATCCCTTGTATTTGGGATCCGGCTAGTACAACTAGGGGGATCCGGCTACTGTGGACAGAAAAAAGGGTTGTTTGGCATTATTTTTTTGTAGTAGGCTTATAGATAGCTTACTAAAAAATAGTTTGGAGGTATCAGATGAAATATTGTTTTTGGACGATGGGTTTTGATGAATAACATATCAAGGGTTCATATGTGACGACGGCGTTAGTTTGACGAATCAAAAGGAATACTATTCCTGATGATGAATAAAACGGAAACGTGACGAAAGAGACTTTAAAAGATGTTAGCAATTACTAAACAAAGAGAATTATGTAATAAATAAACTCATGTAACCTATCTAATAAAAAGTAAAACATACCTCTATGCTTCTTGATTTGGTATAATACCAAAAATACTTCATGAGCTTTTAAGGTAATCATTTGTACTTGGTGTAAGTAAGTTGTGATTACTTTTAGATTCTTTCTTGAATGTTGACTTCATTATTCTTTGAATAGAAATGAAGGTTTTGGAGAGATCCTAGCATGAAGATTTCTTGAAACAAAAATTGTTAGAATGATCTATCAATGTCCAACAAAATGATTTAAAAAAAATGACTTTGAAAAATCCGTCTTTGTAGTTTTCAAACATACACGGATCGTATCAAGTTTTTAAAGTACAACATACTTTAAGAAACTTGGTAACGAAGCTCTGATATCAATTGTGGAAAACTAGAATGGGGGGTTGAATAGTTTTACCAATTTAAAACTTCGTTTTAAATATTTAGATCGACTTATGTCAATCTATTTGGTTGTTTATGTTGGACGTTGATAGATAGATATATAAACGTGTAATGAAAGATAAAGAGTAAGATGCACATCACCACAAAACAAGTATTTATAGTGGTTCGGCTACAAGGACACCTTCCTTGCCCTACTCCACTCTCCGAGTCACCTACTCGAGAGTTCGTAAACACTACACCAATCTCCTTATGCCGGAGAAGCCTTCACAACGTCGCTTACACCTTTTTCCGGTACAAAGCTAAATACCGAGTTCTTTCACACCAAGGCGAACCACACCTAACACAACGTCGCCTACCCTTTATACGGTGCTAGGCTAACCACCGATTTCTTTCACACCAAGGAGAACTAATCCTATCACAACGTCGCCTACCCTTTATTAGGTACTAGGCTAAGCACCTAGTTCCATTACTATGGAGGAACTACTACGCTTCACGACACAACACCTAATCTCAAGGAGATCCACTCCTTGTTACAACACTCTCAAGGACATCACCATCCTTGGAAATAAACAAATACTTATATGTATAACGATGCACCTCATCGATTATATGACCTAGGCATTCTTCCCTAATGCCACTTGATTTGATTCTTAGGCATCCTTCACTAATGCCTTTGACACAACGCTTGGCACCCTTCACTAATGCCTTCGTCTTGACACCTCTAGCATTCTTCACTAATGCTTTTGACACGGACGATAAGCACCCTTCACTAATGCTTTCGTCTTGACACTTTCGGCATCCTTCACTAATGCCTTCAACACAACATCTATAGAGGAAGAAAGAACTATTGATTTTTGTCGTTTTCGTACAAGATTATTTTTCCGAAGAAATACACAGGTATGTATTTCCCGGGTCGTTTTTCCAACGAGGGATGAATGGAGTAAACAACTCACGTCGCGTGATTCGGGATTCGAATGGGTAAAAAGGGAATTTTGTGTTTTCTAAACTACGGTACAAGGAATAATAAAGGAAAGCAAGTAAAACTACTGGATCTATTATGCAAACAAGGAAATTAAACTAGATATGCAAATTATAACTAAAACGCGATTTAACATAATTATGAAAACGTGAATTAAATGCAAATTACACTATTTTAACTCATAAAAATGAACTACTATTTTTCTACAGCTAAAAATGATATTTGAAATTTATTTGAAATTTAAAACTAATTTTTTTTTTTTTTGGTTTTTCTTGATTTATTTTGAATTAAAAACTAATTTAAGACATTTAAAATAGACTTGAAATACTAAAAATTAGGAAAACAAGCTAGAAAATTACAAAACTATTTTTCAAAAATCTTAAATAACCAAAAAGAATTTTAGAAACTTGAATCACATTTTTCTGACTTTTTCTCTAATTATTATGAATTAAAAACTATTTTAAACTAAATAAATTCCAAAACATATTATTTAAACTAAGAAAATTATGGAAAAATATTTTTTTGGATTTTTATATTTTTCTTAATCTAGGAAAAATGAAAACATATTTTTTAGAACTTTTTCTGAATTATTTGTATTAAATGCTAATTAAAAATGCTTAAAACTCAATTTAAATGCAAAAAAATATCAAAAGAACATGGAAAAATATGAAAACTTCCAGAATAATATAAAATAATACTAAGATGCAGGGAAAAATAACAGAAATAACTTTGGAGATCAAAAACTATGATTTGGGCACACAACTTGCAAGAATAAGCACTTTAAAATAAGCAATAAGCTAACTAAAGCTACTATAAGCTACCCTAGCCTAAACCTAACCTAAAATAACTAAGTTATGGCTACTGTAACTAAAATGGACCTAATAAGCACAAGCTAGAGTGAAATAAGCAACAAAACAGATTTCATAAGGCTAAATCCAAACGGCCTTATAGCACCTACTTTAAGCCCTGATTAAACCAGCTTAGAAAATTCCTAAAATTATACTAAAATATGCTTGCTAACCACAACCAACCAAATAGCTTATTTCCAGAATTTAAGCTAAAATGGACTTAAGATGAAGAAATTAAAAATCAAAAATAAAAGGAACTTAGGACTAAATAGGAATTGATGTGCAGCAGTAATGGGAATTGAGCAGGCTTAATAAGCTACTCCAACAAGCTCCTAAGGCTTCTAAGGCAAAACTAACTTATACACTAGAGGCTCCTATAGAAATAAAGCACAACCATCAAGATTAAGCAAATTTTAAGCTAAATAAGAACTTATCTGAGAAATAGAAAGCAGTGGTACAGGGCACTTTTCAACTCAAACCACCAACTTCTACCAACAAGCAGCCTAAGCTCTAGATTTTTTTGAATTTTTTTCTTTTGAGGGAAGTTGAACCAACTACTAAAATTGCATTTTTTAATTTTTTCAAATTTTTATTACAACTGAAAATGATGAAAACTACTTGTTAAAAACTGAGAAAATCCACTTTTGATACTTATGGACAGATTTGAAAATGCATTTGAAAACACAAAATAGACTTAAGAAACTTGAAACTATGATTGATAACACTCTCAAAACAGCAACTAATACCAAATATACCAAAAGCAACTAATCTATATAAGTGAGACTCTAATAACAACTTCAAACCAAACACTCCTTAAAACTACCAAAGTGCATATGAAATCTGAGCTACACGGGATTTGACTTAAACAGAATAAAAGAGCAATAAAGTATCACTAATCTCAGCTATTTAACTCATTTAAACTGGATTCTAACTAAAATGGATTTGAATTTCAAAATTTGACCTGATTTGACTTTAGTTGACTTTTACTAAAAACTGAGATTTTGAAAAGCTAAAAACTGGATTAAGCTCACATAAGCTTATAAAAGCTTATGTGAGATTAAATGAACACGAATTAAAGATGAAACAACTCAGAACTTAAACTCAATTTAAATTGACAAATTGAAAAAGTAAATTTGCATTAATAAAATGAGATTACAATGCTGATTAACTACTGAAAAACATGTAAATTGACAGAAAAGTAAAAGATCAAAACTCCTCTAAATACATAAGGAATTGGACGACTTGAATCTGTGGAGAAGGTGGGTTTTTATAGCAGAAGCTTGAGGTGATCCTTAGGGTTTCAGAAGCTCCCAGAAGCTCTAATCTTGACCATTGATCATCCCTTGGTCACCACTCCATTAAGCTCAGCCGTTTGATCTAGTCCATGAGGTGTCACAGCCAATAAGGAGGTTCCATCTGTCATTCTTGAGCTGTCACCTTGCCATGTCAGATTCTAGAATGTCCCAAGATGCTTAGTACGAGGTTTGGGTGCTGGGTAATTCTTGGGAGCAGGGTAAATTGAGAGGTGGGAGGTTAAACAGTAAACCTGGTTTTTAGTTAGGCGCGTGTGTGTTTCTGGATTGGGTTTTTTAGATTATTATGACTTGGGTGGATCTTTGACCAGGTTTGGTTTGTTGACCGCGGGTTTGGTTGGGCTGTTTTGGGCTAAGGGAGATAGATGGACTTTTACATGTAATATTCATTTAATGATTTAAGGACCATTTATGTAAATTGCCAATTTAAAAGGACCAATGGTGTAAAGTTGTGAAAAGGGATAACTTTGGTAATTTGGTAAAATGAGGGTTGACATGTGTAATTTTGTGAAAGTTGAAGGGTGTAAAGTGACAATATGGAAAAGTTGAGGGGTTATTTGTGTAAAATGATAAGGTGAATGGCAAATTGTGATAAACTCCCAAATCATGTCCCGAACTCCGTAATTTAATCTTTTAAGCACTAAAATCCCTGAAATAGCATCCCCGCATCGGCTTTTGCACTCTTCTTTCTCTCGTGCTCGGTTTTTCTTCAGTTTTGGCTTCTTTTTGTCTGTTTTGTCAAATCCGTACCTGCACAAGCATAAACTCAAGAAAACATCAAATATTAGCAATAAACGGCTCTTTCTTGGTTATTTTGGGTCTAATTTAATAAAGAAATGATATGTGTTTTTGCACATATCAAAATACCCCAGACGAGACCATTGTCGTGTCCCCACGCAATGCAATCAACTCACGCTTCTAAAACCAAAGATTTCAATCTCTTTCTACTAAACCTATGAAGAAGTAGCAAAGATTCCTCAAAAGAGATTAAGAACCCTTAATTCTAAAAACGCCCCGTTTACCTTTTAATTCACATATAGATATTACGATTAAGCACATTCCGGTTATGAGTGACGGTTTGTTGAACTTTCATGTCGATCAATAACTCCAACATTTTTCAAACGACACGTTAGGATCACGGAATAGGAAACACAACACAGCTTGAAGTGACCATACGGATAGAATACATCGTCCATGATTTTTCACAAGCTCCCAAACTAAGCGTAAAATCGAAATCATTGTTAAATATGATTCTAGATGCTAACACTACCCATGGAAGTTACTTGTGTAATTACCTTTTGCTCCCATTTTCCTATTTTTCCTCTATTTATTTTATTTTTGTGAGAAATGAATTTCTTCAAATTTCTCGTTTCGATAAGAATTAATCCAATAAAGATACAAAGCTAAGTCGCTAATTAGTTATCCATCTTCTCTCAAGAACCATTGTCTCAAAAATGAGGTCCGCATCAAGGAATTTTTATTCACTTATATTTTTGACTTTTTCATTTTTTTTTTTTCATATTTTTTTCATTCATTTTTTTTACACTTATACTTTTACTTATATGAGCTATGAACTACGGAGCTTCACGGGGTAATTACAAGACTCTAGGCTTCATGAAATGAGGATCCCAGTGGGTTAGACCAAGACCTCACTCAATACTGGCTAAAGATCCAAGGGTCCGATCTCGAACCGCAGCTCATAACTTTATTTATTACTTATTACTTATTACAAGTCCTTGATGTGTACCCAATTTTTAAAACAAAGATTCTTTTAAGAAGATAAAGAACTAACTATCGCCAAAAACTCAACATCTCTAATTATTTATTCACAAATATGGGGTGAAACAATCTTGTGGGAACAAAAAGCCACAAGTACCTTCGATGGGCTCTAAAGAGAACCAACTACTCCACGCTTAGCATCTAAACTCATAAGTAACTCTAACATTTCTCGATCTCCGCAAATTTAAAATCCCAAATAATGAGATCCGCGGATGCTTAGCCGATAATTAAATTATCTATGGTTAAGGGAACAAGCTAGGGCTCAACACGCCCGGTCAAGTCAGAATTCTATTCCTACTCTCACCAGCGGAAAGTCAACAAGGTGTCAAAACGTATATTAATTTAGCAATTGTTTCGTCTCATGAAATCAAGTCATGCATATTTAAAGTCACTCAGGGAAACTTGCAAATCCTTGGCCTTGTGAGCTAGAATTCGCTTTTTATAGCTTCTTGTCTAAGAGACTAGCAAACTTTTCAATCAAAAAGACTAGCAAAAGCTTCAAAATTTAAAATTTTTCACAATTTTTGCATAATTTTTTCATTTTCTAAGGAAAAACGGGGTTGCGAGAGTATACGACGAAAAACAAGCAAGTGCGGTCAAATCAAATCGAAGATTACCCACCCCAGACTAAAACGAAACATTGTCCTCAATGTTTAAAAGCAAGGGTATCAACGAAAATCTAAAAGCCGTTTATTAAGTATGCTCAAAGATAAACGTTAGTCGATAAGATTTCGGATATCGGATTTCCATCAACATCAATCATGAAACTCGAGTGGAGAAAAGGCAAACTTCGAGCACGAGTGTAAAACCCTAAAAATCTAAAACGAGTGAAAAGACTATTTTGCCCCTGAAATTTAAAATTTATAAAATACGTAAAATATGCCAATACTCATTAAATGTAAATTTAACCTAACTTATAAATGATTGAAAAACCTAATATACGACATCGATTTACACTTACGTTTAAAATGCATCACACGTTTTCTTTTGCATGGGCCGATCTTTAAGTACACAATGCATTGCAACTAAATTATTAAGCCCATTAATGTAGCATGGAAAGTCAATATTTCTGTTTGTGAATCTCCCTATTTCTCGTCCATAATCCCAAGACCATATCTTCCCATATAATCTCACATTAATCTCATTAATTTACTTACCTATTTACACATTCAAATTACACAAACCCTAGCACATAAAAGGTGTCGGCAAACACTTTCATCCTCCATTTCTGTCGACACCAAGGAAGGCTAAAGGAGATTCGTACGTTGGCATGGAGGGGCTGTGATCGTGGGTATTAGTCGGAATGATTGCTTGGCTTGCCGTGGGTTGTGATTTACTTCTGGTCGTGGGTCTTCAGGGCATAAGGGAGGCGTTGATTACTTTGTGTTGGTTCTTGTTTTCTTCATTCTTTCTCACGCTGCAAGGTAACTAGTATCACCAATCCTCATCTTCTTTATTCGTTTGATTCATGAGTCTGGTCACGTGTTTTGATCTCCATGCGCATGTTTATTTCACATTCTTATAGCACATAAAGTGATACCTATTTACCACATGAAATCATGATATTACTCTAGTATATATATCGAATGAAAAGTAGACATTTACTATTGATATAAATCTGTTTGTGGACCACCTCATATACGTCACATTCATGGGTTCATGCAAATGATATTAAGTTACAACAAAATTGATAAGAATCATATAAAATTGTTATTGGTAGGTCGAATATCAAATGAAAGACAAGGGTTTTGTTGGTTTATTTAATGTCGTATGAAATTAAAATGGGGGAGGAGGTCACGACCCAAATGGGTATCACACTAGGGGTTGTGTAATCTTATGATAATTGAGCTAAAATGGTTTAGAACGGATACGATAACCTTAATCTAAAAACCTAACGTTTGTAATGATTACATGTAGATTTGATAAAATACAAGGGTTGTTTTATAAATTATGAAACTTGATGGATTAAGTTGTTAACATGATAACTACATGGACTAAGGGTGTAAAATGAGTAAACTCGTAATATTTTCACTATTGACTCTAAACTTGTAAAACTTGGCGTAAATGACCCTTAAAGTATGATAACACTTGTTTTCACTATTTTAACCTAATATGACTTTGATTTTATCACTTATATGCTAAATACGAAAACCTGCTATTTTCGGAAAGTTACTAATTATAGAAACTTGCTATTTTTGGAAAGATGTTAATTATGGAAACCTGCCTAAAATAGAAAGTTACCTAAAATGGAAAATTACTAAAAGTGGAATCATGCTAAAAATGGAAAGCCGTCCAAACTGAGTAATCCGAATTTAATAAACGTTATCTAATTCATAGGTTCTGGACGGCGAGATTGATTCATCGTGTGACCATACTTTCTTGTTTTGCTTGCTTCGATTGAGGTACAGATATTCTATCCCTTTTCAGTAGGGGTTTCTCATGATTCGTTTACATTTTTCAATATTAGCTTTGAACCGTTATATTTTACACTGAGCCTTCTTATTAGGGCTTCCCTTTAACTTTGCTTCATTTATAATATTCCATTTTCTATGGTTTCTTATGCTATGACCCTTTAATATTGATCCTCTCTTATTGAACCTCTGTTACTGAACCATGGCTATTGACCTCTCTGTTATTGGACCTCTGTTATTGAACTAATGTTACCAAACCTTTGATACTGAATTTTTGATATTGAACTGTTGCTACTGAATTTTGATATTGAATTGCTGCTACTGAACTTTGATATTGAACTGTTGCTATGAACCTTTGAATGGTGAACTACTGATATTGAACCTCTGATTATTATGGCTGTTATATTGCTACTCTGTGGACCTTGTCTGACCCTTCAGATTGATACCCGAGCCAAATACTGTTAACTAGTCATGGGGGTTCCATGACCGTGTCATTGATGCACCAATGGCATGACTCTAGTGTGGTTGAGTGATGCTCCACACCGTCCCTATACTGTATTGATTATGCGCGCTTCACTGTTATTGTTATGGCCACTAATATTTCTGCAGGGGCGTATGGATGCATCCTAGATCTGTACTGTACTGTTACTGATATATATACTGTTATAGTGATGTGGTGCGTGTGTGCAATACACCCCCTCACGGTCTGGGAGCTAGCTACTCCACTGGTTACTGAGGTCTCCCCTCCTATTTGTCTGGTATTCCGAGGTCACCCCTCCGAATACGATGGTTACTACTGATTACTGGGCTGCTATTGCCACTACTGATATTACCGTACTGTACTGTTGGCTCGGGATAGATTTCTGACAACCCTTACACTGTTAATATACTTATATTGTACCATATGTTTACCCCAACGCACCATATTCTGTATTGACTGCCCGTTACCCTGTACCCTTATGTGACTTATTCTTCTACTATTCCATTCACGTACCGGGTTATTATTATTATTATTATGGTTATTGAATTTGATTATGCTTTTACATGTTTTAGGTGACAATCGTTTGCCCTGCTACTATATGATTAATATGTGATTGTCTGATCCATCTTTTGCCATGCTACTAACTGACAAACGGTTTACCATACTGTTATGTGACTCTTTGATTTGTCTGGTCCATGTTAGTGTATAAATGATTGTTTTGACGGTTTATCATGTAAACTCTGTTTTGTTAACCTCGTGGTCTATGAATATCTGTTAGTATCTTTTCCCGCTTACTGTTGATCTGCCATGTGTACATTGGTGTTTATGTTACTGTATGATTGGATAAATGGTTCGACTTATGTGGTCTGGCTTGTTAACTTGTCAATTTGCTCTGCTATGTCCTTAAGTCATTCAATTGTAGTGTTCATGATGAGTTCATGTTTGATACGTGTGGTTACCATGTCTGGCTACTGATAGTATTTCTGCTGTAGTGATACTTGTGATGTTATTAACTGTAGTTACTTGACTTGTATGATTGCCATGCTCACTACTTGTGATGTTATTAACTGTAGTTACTTGACTTGTATGATTGCCATGCTCACTTTCTAATTTAATTGCTTTCGCTTGCGTTTAGTTTTCCATTTGGCTTAATTATATTCTGACTTCCTGAATTGATTGTATGTTATTCTTGTTGAGTGAATACGGCGTTTGCTATGTTTGATTTTGTTTCGGTAATTGTATGTATGTATGCTTATATGTGATAAAATATATGTCGTGGATGCCTTGCCTTCCTTCGTTCTCCTTGTTATATATTCATTTTGGATATCTGTATAATTGTGTTCTGCAGGATCCTCATTGACTCATTGTTCTCATTTTTTTTGCTGCAACTTTGTTATCCGTTTCCTTTGTTTCATTTCGCATTTCAGATTTTATTTAGCTTTCGTTTTGTTATATCTGTTCACTGGGCTTTTTAAGCTCAGCCGCATTTCTTTTCCTGCGGCAGGTGTTAGGTTTGAAGATGGGCATTCGATGGGCTGAGAGTTGGATTATCTGAGTGGACTAAACCTAGTTACCATATTATTTGGACTTATTTTGACGGGCTTTTGTTTTGAGATTTCATTTTTTTTATCTTAGACATTTTGGGTTTTGTAATTTTCCTTGTAAATCATTGTTTAAATGACTTGATACGTTATTCTTAAGACTTCCGCTTTTAATTGTATGTTCTGATATGACACCAGAATGTGACACTTCTACCCTTGTCGGGTTGGGGTGTTACAATTATGGTATCAGAGACAGGTTTCGTCTTGTTGACTTTAGGATTGACCTGTGAGGACTGGGTAGACATTAGGCTTCCGTCTGTTCTGATCTCTTTCGATTCCTTGTGATTGTCGTTCAGATTTGACTTCGATATTCTTTTTGTCTTCACTAATTTGGCCTTCTTCTCTTCGCATTTGATTTTGTTATTTTATTTTCGCTCATCCGTTGGTCGATCGTTAGATGGAGACTAACCGTGGAGCCAAAGAAGATGGTGCCGACCATGCGTTGCTGCAACATTCCCTGTGCTGGAGAGGTTCGTGAAGCAGAAGCCGACTGCCATGCTGCTGGAGACATCAAGATGCTGCTGGAGGGAGCTGGACGGATCAGCTAAAGGCGCAAAGACGGAGACAAGATTCAACTGGTGGCTGAGAAGGCTCATCTACTTCATATGATTGGGCGCGATTTGTGTTACTCCGATTTGTTTGTCGCGCGTTTTGAGGCAGTTTGATATTTTGCTAAGTGATTTTGGTCGGTATTGCTTTTCTTTGATTTGTTTATAACTCGGTTTGAATCGGGAAGTTTTATGATTTTGCATTTTGGGTAATATCTCGGCTTTATATCTGGATCGTCAGTGATGAGTCATGAGGAGCCGTTTCGAGCAAGTTGGTAGCCTTCCTTCTCTTGTGTTATGGTAAGTTGTTTTGATGTAGTATATGTTATATGTATATGACCTGGTCGGTTTGGGTATGTTACTTGCTATCTGTATGTTATCTGTTTTGTGTGATATTGCTTATGTGGTTTGTCATGACCCGAGACAGAATATGATGACAATAAGGACTTGTTATGTGATGCAAGTATTATGACGCCTGATCAACGTAATAATACCGAGATCATATAATCTGAACTTATTGAAATCATACGATATCTTGGGAAATGCCGGGGGGTTGGTACGTGAATGGAATAAGGCTTATATCCGTTATTTGACACTCCTCATGTTCGTTTGAGATTCTGTACCTCTTTGCGAAGTCCTCACCGACATCTGCTACGTATAAGTTTTGTACGCTTGGAATCCGAAATCGTTATCATTTGTGCGAAACTATGGATTGCTACGTCCGCCCTAAACTTGTACGTCACCGTGCACCTTTGCGACTTCAATTTTCGAGGACGAAAATTTTCTTTTAGAGGGGAAGAGTTGTAAAACCCTAAAAATCTAAAACGAGTGAAAAGACTATTTTGCCCCTGAAATTTAAAATTTATAAAATACGTAAAATATGCCAATACTCATTAAATGTAAATTTAACCTAACTTATAAATGATTGAAAAACCTAATATACGACATCGATTTACACTTACGTTTAAAATGCATCACACGTTTTCTTTTGCATGGGCCGATCTTTAAGTACACAATGCATTGCAACTAAATTATTAAGCCCATTAATGTAGCATGGAAAGTCAATATTTCTGTTTGTGAATCTCCCTATTTCTCGTCCATAATCCCAAGACCATATCTTCCCATATAATCTCACATTAATCTCATTAATTTACTTACCTATTTACACATTCAAATTACACAAACCCTAGCACATAAAAGGTGTCGGCAAACACTTTCATCCTCCATTTCTGTCGACACCAAGGAAGGCTAAAGGAGATTCGTACGTTGGCATGGAGGGGCTGTGATCGTGGGTATTAGTCGGAATGATTGCTTGGCTTGCCGTGGGTTGTGATTTACTTCTGGTCGTGGGTCTTCAGGGCATAAGGGAGGCGTTGATTACTTTGTGTTGGTTCTTGTTTTCTTCATTCTTTCTCACGCTGCAAGGTAACTAGTATCACCAATCCTCATCTTCTTTATTCGTTTGATTCATGAGTCTGGTCACGTGTTTTGATCTCCATGCGCATGTTTATTTCACATTCTTATAGCACATAAAGTGATACCTATTTACCACATGAAATCATGATATTACTCTAGTATATATATCGAATGAAAAGTAGACATTTACTATTGATATAAATCTGTTTGTGGACCACCTCATATACGTCACATTCATGGGTTCATGCAAATGATATTAAGTTACAACAAAATTGATAAGAATCATATAAAATTGTTATTGGTAGGTCGAATATCAAATGAAAGACAAGGGTTTTGTTGGTTTATTTAATGTCGTATGAAATTAAAATGGGGGAGGAGGTCACGACCCAAATGGGTATCACACTAGGGGTTGTGTAATCTTATGATAATTGAGCTAAAATGGTTTAGAACGGATACGATAACCTTAATCTAAAAACCTAACGTTTGTAATGATTACATGTAGATTTGATAAAATACAAGGGTTGTTTTATAAATTATGAAACTTGATGGATTAAGTTGTTAACATGATAACTACATGGACTAAGGGTGTAAAATGAGTAAACTCGTAATATTTTCACTATTGACTCTAAACTTGTAAAACTTGGCGTAAATGACCCTTAAAGTATGATAACACTTGTTTTCACTATTTTAACCTAATATGACTTTGATTTTATCACTTATATGCTAAATACGAAAACCTGCTATTTTCGGAAAGTTACTAATTATAGAAACTTGCTATTTTTGGAAAGATGTTAATTATGGAAACCTGCCTAAAATAGAAAGTTACCTAAAATGGAAAATTACTAAAAGTGGAATCATGCTAAAAATGGAAAGCCGTCCAAACTGAGTAATCCGAATTTAATAAACGTTATCTAATTCATAGGTTCTGGACGGCGAGATTGATTCATCGTGTGACCATACTTTCTTGTTTTGCTTGCTTCGATTGAGGTACAGATATTCTATCCCTTTTCAGTAGGGGTTTCTCATGATTCGTTTACATTTTTCAATATTAGCTTTGAACCGTTATATTTTACACTGAGCCTTCTTATTAGGGCTTCCCTTTAACTTTGCTTCATTTATAATATTCCATTTTCTATGGTTTCTTATGCTATGACCCTTTAATATTGATCCTCTCTTATTGAACCTCTGTTACTGAACCATGGCTATTGACCTCTCTGTTATTGGACCTCTGTTATTGAACTAATGTTACCAAACCTTTGATACTGAATTTTTGATATTGAACTGTTGCTACTGAATTTTGATATTGAATTGCTGCTACTGAACTTTGATATTGAACTGTTGCTATGAACCTTTGAATGGTGAACTACTGATATTGAACCTCTGATTATTATGGCTGTTATATTGCTACTCTGTGGACCTTGTCTGACCCTTCAGATTGATACCCGAGCCAAATACTGTTAACTAGTCATGGGGGTTCCATGACCGTGTCATTGATGCACCAATGGCATGACTCTAGTGTGGTTGAGTGATGCTCCACACCGTCCCTATACTGTATTGATTATGCGCGCTTCACTGTTATTGTTATGGCCACTAATATTTCTGCAGGGGCGTATGGATGCATCCTAGATCTGTACTGTACTGTTACTGATATATATACTGTTATAGTGATGTGGTGCGTGTGTGCAATACACCCCCTCACGGTCTGGGAGCTAGCTACTCCACTGGTTACTGAGGTCTCCCCTCCTATTTGTCTGGTATTCCGAGGTCACCCCTCCGAATACGATGGTTACTACTGATTACTGGGCTGCTATTGCCACTACTGATATTACCGTACTGTACTGTTGGCTCGGGATAGATTTCTGACAACCCTTACACTGTTAATATACTTATATTGTACCATATGTTTACCCCAACGCACCATATTCTGTATTGACTGCCCGTTACCCTGTACCCTTATGTGACTTATTCTTCTACTATTCCATTCACGTACCGGGTTATTATTATTATTATTATGGTTATTGAATTTGATTATGCTTTTACATGTTTTAGGTGACAATCGTTTGCCCTGCTACTATATGATTAATATGTGATTGTCTGATCCATCTTTTGCCATGCTACTAACTGACAAACGGTTTACCATACTGTTATGTGACTCTTTGATTTGTCTGGTCCATGTTAGTGTATAAATGATTGTTTTGACGGTTTATCATGTAAACTCTGTTTTGTTAACCTCGTGGTCTATGAATATCTGTTAGTATCTTTTCCCGCTTACTGTTGATCTGCCATGTGTACATTGGTGTTTATGTTACTGTATGATTGGATAAATGGTTCGACTTATGTGGTCTGGCTTGTTAACTTGTCAATTTGCTCTGCTATGTCCTTAAGTCATTCAATTGTAGTGTTCATGATGAGTTCATGTTTGATACGTGTGGTTACCATGTCTGGCTACTGATAGTATTTCTGCTGTAGTGATACTTGTGATGTTATTAACTGTAGTTACTTGACTTGTATGATTGCCATGCTCACTACTTGTGATGTTATTAACTGTAGTTACTTGACTTGTATGATTGCCATGCTCACTTTCTAATTTAATTGCTTTCGCTTGCGTTTAGTTTTCCATTTGGCTTAATTATATTCTGACTTCCTGAATTGATTGTATGTTATTCTTGTTGAGTGAATACGGCGTTTGCTATGTTTGATTTTGTTTCGGTAATTGTATGTATGTATGCTTATATGTGATAAAATATATGTCGTGGATGCCTTGCCTTCCTTCGTTCTCCTTGTTATATATTCATTTTGGATATCTGTATAATTGTGTTCTGCAGGATCCTCATTGACTCATTGTTCTCATTTTTTTTGCTGCAACTTTGTTATCCGTTTCCTTTGTTTCATTTCGCATTTCAGATTTTATTTAGCTTTCGTTTTGTTATATCTGTTCACTGGGCTTTTTAAGCTCAGCCGCATTTCTTTTCCTGCGGCAGGTGTTAGGTTTGAAGATGGGCATTCGATGGGCTGAGAGTTGGATTATCTGAGTGGACTAAACCTAGTTACCATATTATTTGGACTTATTTTGACGGGCTTTTGTTTTGAGATTTCATTTTTTTTATCTTAGACATTTTGGGTTTTGTAATTTTCCTTGTAAATCATTGTTTAAATGACTTGATACGTTATTCTTAAGACTTCCGCTTTTAATTGTATGTTCTGATATGACACCAGAATGTGACACTTCTACCCTTGTCGGGTTGGGGTGTTACAACGAGAGTCTTCATATCAGGAAAATCCTAAACACAACATCACAAACAACCAAACACGAGAAATCGAATAGGCTAACCCCTTCACGTCACTTATTAGAAAATATAAAGGAGATAGAGGTAAGCATGGGGTGCCTCCCACGAAGCGCTACTGTTTTTCTTCACCGAGTCGCTAGCCTGACTCGTCCCCGAATTCATTTGTCCTTGGGGAAATAAGCGGAAGGGATACCCGGATCAAAGATGGTATCCTCACTCCGGAGGGAAAGAGAATGGGTGGGTTGGGAGGGAAAGACAATGTCGGGCATCAGCACAAATGGGATAACATCTCCCAAACTTACAAAAGGTATGTCAAGAAAGAGTGATCCATCATCCGGTGGTTTTGCGGGTGGACGAAGAGATGACGGATCAAAAAGAAACGACTCCATAGAAGAAGTCGGGAGCTCATGGTAGAGAGAAATGCTACTCGAAGGGTCAATAGTGAAGGCATCCATCGGAGGATCCTTATCTCGAATGACGTTTTTAGCATAAAGCTCACCTATGTCGAATATCCCGGGGTTAAAAATCTTGTCTTCACATGTGGGCTCAACGGGATAAGTGAGGGTCGACTCAACAGAGGAAGGAGAATCATCATTAAGCAAGCTTTCAAGAAAAAGGACATCTTGATTAGAGTCGCACCCGTCACTCTCAATACCCGACGGTATTGGATCATCAAGAAATAAGTCGATTTCTTCCATATCAGAATCATAAGGCGGATTATCAAGAATATCGTCTTCAACCACTTTAACCAATTCATCAATCTCCATAATATCTTTAGTGTCAGATTCATCACTTTCTTCATCTTGCATAACATCATATGACGGGAGAGAAAGGTCGGAACACAGAGATGGGACAAGTGGTGTGCTCTGAGAGCTAGCAATATCCACCACTTTCGTTGTGGTCTCTGAATCGGACTCAAAATCTTTGTCGAAAAGAGGATTAACTTCGCAAAAGGTATAGTTGTTCTTGAATTCAAAAAGAGGATTTGAGAAAATCCCGGAAGTAACCTCGGAGATGTCAAGAGAATCACATAAAAGCGAATCACAATCACTATCAGATATATCCTCGGACTCACTTGGGATTGGGTCAAGGCTCTTAACACTAGATGGTATGTGCTAAAACACATACCTTTTCTTTATCAAAATAGACCCAAAATAACCAAGAAAGAGCCATTTATTGCTAATATTTGTGGTTTTCTTGAGTTTGTGCTTGTGCAGGTATGGATATGCAAAAACACGCAAAAAGGAACCAAATCAGACATAAATCCGAGCACGAGAGATTAAAGAGAGCTTAAGCTGAGCCGGAGGGTCAGAATTATGCATTTATGAAGATTTCTAATCCATGAGGATGATTTGTGAAGATTTGAGCAAAGTTTGAAGAAATGTCAGATTTAGTCCCTGAACTTTCAGCAAATGACAGAAATGGCCCTTAAAGAATCAAAATTTGCAAATTAGCCCTTGGTCTATTGAGAAATGACAAATTCAGTCCTTGGAAGATACTTTCAGATTTTGCATGCTTGGTCCTCAAAGATTCAGAAATTACATCTTTAGTCCCTCATTAAGCCTTGGTATACTACTAGTCCTATATGTCCAAATCCATTGTCCAAGTATTAACACATTATCCATGAGTCCAATTCACTTAACAACTCACAGCCCAATTCTAATACCCGAGTCCAATTAAAAATCACCCGGCCACATAATACCACAGACCCGAAACCCGCTATTTTACCCGAATAATAACCCAAGTCAACGAACCTTATGCCCGGTCAACTGGTTTGAAATACAATAAACAAATAAAACCAAACGCGCCCCTTTAATCCTCTCCTTCCCCTTCCTCCCACACCCAAACACCACCATTTCTTCCCATCACCCAAACACCTCACTTAGTACTAGAATCTATTCAAGAGATTACCCACCTCTGACTTGTCAAATATGTATGCCACGTGGACAAATGGAAGCCTCTGATTGGCCGTGACACATCATGAAATGAGATGGTGCTCTGCTATTGGATGTGATGACAGTGGAAGGATTTTGTGGCTGCAAATAGCCTTCTAGGCTCTTCTCAAAGGAATCCAAGCAATCCTCTCTTCTCAGCTATATATACGACCCTTAGCTCACATTGATTTCTTGTCCAATTTCTTATGTTGTAGAGAAATTTTGACCATTTTAAATTCATGTCATTTATTTTTCAGTAGTTAATCCAGTTAGTGTAATCTCATTTAATATTGTAACTTCTCTTTCATTTAAATGCAATTTCCCTCTTTCCATTTTAATTCCTTTTAATTTGTTGTCGATCAGTTTTGTGTTAAAAGCTTTTAATTTCTGTTCTTGTTAGCTCACATAAGCTTTTGCAAGCTTATGTGAGACTTTGGTGGTTGCACTTTAGCTTAATCTCAAGTTTTGGAAAAAGGGTCAACAAAAGTCAAACGGGTCAATTTGAGAGTCAAAAGCAGTTGTAGGATAATGGTTATTATTCATCTGTTTTGTAGATGAGATTTAATCTAGAGTCAATCATTTTTAATCATAGTTTTACATTGTCACTGGTTTTACTTAAAAATCTGTTTTCAAAAGGGGTGTTTGGTTTAAGTTTAGTTGTTACAATCTTGGTCATTTAGGTTAGTCATAATTGAGTTATTCATGTTTGGTTTTTGGCCTTAGGTAGTTAGCAGTCAAGTGTTAAAAGATTTCAAGTCTACTTTTGTTTTATGCTTCAACTAATCTGTCCAAAAGGATCTTAAAAAAAATGGTTTTCCTGTTCTGCTCACTGTTGTTGAAGTTGCTTGGTCATAGATGATTTTCAGCTTATGATGTAAGTTAGTTTGATAGCTTTTGATCTTCTAAGTTCTCAGTGTTCTAGATTCCATGTAGAAGTTCCTCTAGAAAACCATTTTAGCTTATATTGATGCTTAATCTTAGCCTGCAAAAACTATCTTCTGTCATAACAAGTTCTGCATCAGTAGACTTATGCCCTTCTTTGCTGTCATATTTCAGACTTAGCATAGTGCTTATTTGCTCAGTCTAGTTGCTTATTTAGTTCCACTATTAGTTGTTCATTGGTATTGCTAGCTTACCTTAGGAATTATGTAGCTTATTTATATGCTTATTGGCCTGCAAATAACTGCACCTTTCTGTCCTTACTGTTACTGCATCAGCAGATTTTGATGTTTTAGCCATTTTGCTTGATCTCTTATTGCTTCATTACTTGTCCTTTTTAGCTATAATTTGGGTTATATAGTCTCTGCCAGGTGGTCTTGAGGACCATACTTTTGTTTTGCTCTTTAGCTTCTCAAATAAGCAGTTTCATTAGCTAGAAAGTAGGGTCCAGTAGCTTGTTTAGCTTATTATGGCAGTTAGCTTATTTCATAGATAGAATGCTCTTTAGGTGTTATGAGTAGTTTTAATCAGTTGCTGTAGAGTATTTTAAGGATAGTTTAGCTTATGTTTTAAGTTGGTTTACTGTAGAGCTTATTTGCTTATTTCCAATTGCTTATTTCCTAGTCAGTTCCATAGCAGCTCTGGTTTCTTGCACTGTAGCCCTTGTTTTTATATTTTTATCAGCTTTAGAATAAGATTTTAGAATTTCCCTGAAGTTTTCATAATTTTTAGTTACTGTTTAGTATTTTTCTTATTTAAAAACAGTTTTTAAGTCTTTTTAAATAGTGTTTATTGCAATTAATTGAGAAAAAGTTTCAAAAAATAATTTTTCAATTTTAATAGTTTAAGATAAATATAAAAAGCATAAAAAACATTTTTCCTTATTTTTCCTCTCTTATTTGGTATTTTTTACAATTTAAATTAGATTAAAATAGAATTAAATTCATAGAAATAGGAAATTAATCAGAAAATTACAAAAATAGTTTGGAAAAGTCTTTAGTGATATTTTAGATTTTTGAAAAGTAATTCCATAATTTTCCCTCTCTCTTTCATAATTTTTAGATAATTAGTTTTATTTTAAAAGTTAATAATTAGTTTTTAATTAAAATAAAATTAAGAAAATTCCTAAAAAAATAGTTTTAATTCTAAATTAGTTTTCTAATATCATTTTTAGCATAAAAGTAATTTTAGGTTATTTTTAGGAGTTAGATTAGACGTACTTGCTTTTTATTCGCGTTTCGTTTAATTCTCGTTTTTGCGTTTTAGTGTAGATTTGAGTAGTTTGCCATATTTCTTAGGATTTCCCGTAGATTATATGTTCCATTTGCTTTCCTTATCCCGTAGTTTAGATATTATCATTTTATCCCCTTATCTTATTCGAATCCCGATTATTGAGACGTGAGTTGGAAATTCCATTCAACCCTCGTTCGGAACGATCTCGGTGCTCAAACCTAACACGTTTGAGTTACCCACATACTACACAACTTCTTATTATTGATTTTTGATCAAATCAATTTTTGGCGCCGCTGCCGGGGAGGGCTTGTAGCGAGTTTTCGTATTCCGTCTCGAATCGCGTGCATTTGAAGATCCTTCCTCGTGAAGTTATCATTGATATTTGTACATATCCCTTTTATAAAAACCCAAAAAGATTTTCCTTTTCAAAATTTGTTTTAAAAACCCAAAAATATTCTTCTTTTATCCTCTGATCCGATAATTCTTTTCTCTTATCCCTCTATATGTTTAATTCTAATGGCGGACACGCGTACGATGTCAGAATTGCTCCAAGTACCCACCGAGGGTTACGAAGATGCTGTTGTTGTACCGGAGATTCTTTCCGAAAATTTCGAGATACAAACCGGTTTAATTCAGCTAATTATGTCAAATCCTTTCTATGGTTTTGAGAGGGACGATCCCTATGCTCACATCCGATGGTTTGATAATCTAATTTCGACTATAAAATATAAGGATGTCCCTCATGACACAATTAAGTTGATGTTATTCTCATTTTCTCTCGAGGGAGCAGCCCGGAATTGGCTCGATAAAGAACCCCCTCGATTGATCACTGCTTGGGAAGATCTCGTTTCAAAATTTGTAAATCGTTTCTTTCCTTATTCTAAAACGATAAACCTTAAGAACGAAATTACGAACTTCCAGCAGCGTTTTGATGAATGTTTTGGTGAGGCATGGAATAGATTCAAAGATCTCCTACGAAAATGCCCACATCATGGTTTTTCGGAATTATTCCAGATCGATATATTCTACAATGCTTTAACGCAAACCGATCAAGATTCACTTAACACAGCCGCCGGTGGCAATATCTTGTATCGTACCACTAGGGATATATTGACAATCATCGAGAACAAATCGAAAGTTCCGACATCAAGAAATAAACCGGTTAAGATGGCTGAGCTTACCAATGATATTCGATGCATGAAGGAAAAACCAGAACCCGTTGATACTGTTTCCAAAAGATGTGATTATTGTGGTGGTCCCCATCCTTTTTACGATTGTCAAGCCTCCGATGACGATGTCTACAATACTACAATAACCCAATATTGCAAGACTTTCGTTTTCGATGATGATGAGGATTCCATCCAAATGAAAGAATATTATGAAAGATTGTCGGCTGAAACCACTCCCGTTTCCGAGCCTTTCATTTCCGACCCTTCCCTTTCTCTCACGCCGGTTGAGAGAAATGACGTTCTTATGGAAGAGGTCGATGATTTTATTTCTACAGACATTATTGCACCCGTTGACTCTTTCATAATGGGGGATGAGCATCTTAGTGATGAGATCCTTATCCCAAGCCCAAGAGAGTCTGGGGTTGTTGATATTTGTGATGAGCCTTCTCTTGATATTTCAAACGATCATGTTGAGATGTTCTCTGATTCCGATGATGATTCTTATGGAGACATCGATTTTGTCGACGATTTACCTTCTGAGCCCGACATAGAAGATAATGATTTTGAGCCAGAAGAAGAAGAGATTGAGCCCGATGATATTGAGATCGAGGATCCAGCATTACGTGAAACATTGTCGAGAGTGTATCTTCTCATTGCTAAGATTGAAGCCCTTAACAATAATTCAAGTTCGCCTCCTATCTCCGTTAAAGATAGTGATTTCTCTCCCGAGCTTGAGACTTTCAGATTTGATGAAGAGATTAGTGGCAATCCCACTATTGATGATGTTTATCCTCCGATTCTTGAGCGATTCTATTTTGATGTTGATGTGAGTAAAGTTTTGAACGAGATTTCCGATACTCCGACAAATGACTCAATCATTAAGGAAGCCGACTCATTTCTTGCTCTTGATGACTTGATACCACCGGGTATTGAGGATGTTGTTATGAATGATCCCGAGGGGGATATGATGTTTCTTGATGGACTGCTCGACTCTTCTTTCTCTAATGAGTCAACCATCCTTTATCCCGTTGAGCCCGCATGTGAAGACAAAATCTTTAAACCCGGGATATTTGACATAGATGAGCTTTATGCTAAAACCGTTTTTCGAGATAAGGATCCTCCGATGGATGCCTTCGTTATTGAGCCTACATCTCTTATCCTTTACCATGAGCTCCCGTCTTTCTTGGAGTTTTCTCATTGTGATCCGTCATTCCTTCGTCCACCCGCAAAACCACCGGATGATGGATCATTCTTTCATGTTATCCCTTATGTGCTGATGCCCGACACTTTCTTTCCCACCCAACCCACCCAGTCTCATTCTTTCGGGAATGAGGACACCGTTTTTGACCCTGGTATCTCTACCACTTTCTTCCCCAAGGACAAATGAATTCGGGGACGAGTCAGGCTAGCGACTCGGTGATCAAAAACAGTAGCGCTTCGTGGGAGGCACCCCATGCTTATCCATCTATCTTCTTTCTATTTTCTAATAAGTGACGCGAAGGGGTCTGCCTCTTCGATTTCTCGTGTTTGGTTGTTTGTGATGTTGTGTTTAGGATGTTCCCGATATGAAGACTCTCGTGCTCGAAGTTTGTCTTTTCTCCACTCGAGTCTCATGATCGATGCTGATGGAAATCCGATATCCTAATCCTATCGACTAACGTTTATCTTCTAGCATATTTAATAAACGGCTTTTAGATTTTCGTGATACCCTTGCTTTAAACATTGAGGACAATGTTCCGTTCTAGTCTGGGGTAGGGTAATCTTCGATTTGATTTGACCGCACTTGCTTGTTTTTTGTTGTGTTTCTCTCGTAACCCCGTTTTTTCCTTAGAAATTGAAAAATTGTGCAAAAAATGAGAAAAAATTAAAATTTTTTGTAAGCTTTTGTTAGTCTTTTTGATTGAATAGTTTTGCTAGTCTCTTAGATAAGAAGCTATAAAATGCGAATTCTAGCTCACAAGGCCAAGATTTTGCAAGTTTCCCTGAGTGACTTTAAATATGCATAACTTGATTTCATTAGACGAAGCATTTGCTAAGTTAACATATGTTTTGACACCTTGATTGACTTTCCGCTGGAGAGAGTAGGAATGGAATTCTGACTTGACCGGGCGTGTTGAGCCCTAGCTTATTCCCTTAACCATAGATAATCTAAAAATTATCGGCTAAGCATCTGCGGATCTCATTATTTGGGATTTTAAATTTGCAGAGATCGAGAAATGATAGAGTTACTTATGAGTTTAGATGCTAAACGTGGAGTAGTTGGTTCTCTTTAGAGCCCATCGAAGGTACTTATGGCTTTTTGTTCCCACAAAATTGTTTCACCCCATATCTGTCTAATTAATTAGAGATGTTGAGTTTTTGGCGATAGTTAGTTCTTTATCTTCTTAAAAGAATCTTTGTTTTAAAAATTGGGTACACATCAAGGATCCGTAATAAATAATTGAGTAATAAGTGATATGTGAAATGTAATAAGTTGTGAGCTGCGGTGTCGAGATCGGACCCTTGGATCTTTAGCCGGGATTGAATGAGGTCTTAGCCTAGCCAGCCGGGATCCTCATTTCATGAAGCCTATAGTCTTGGAATTACCCCGTGAAGCTCCGTGGTTCACAGCTCATATAAATAAAAGTAAAAGTTCATGTGAAAAAAAAAAAAAAAAAAAAAAAAAAAAAAAAAAAAAAAAAAAATTGAAAAATGATGTTGAAAGTTGAAAATGAAAAATGAAAAAGTCAAAAGTTAGTAATAAAATTCCTTGATGTGGACCTCATTTTTACGACAATGGTTCTTGAGAGAAGACGGATAACTAATTATCGACTTAGCTTTGTATCTTTATCGGAATAAAAGTTATCGAAACGAGACTTTGAAGAAATTCATTTCTCACAAAAATAAAAAAAAATCTAGAGGAAATAGGAAAATGGGAACGAAAAGTAAGTACACAAGTAACTTCCATGGGTAGTGTTAGCATCTAGAATCATATGTAACAATGATTTCGGTTTTACGCTTAGTTTGGGACTTGTGAAAAATCAGGGACGATGTATTCTATCCGTATGGTCACTTCACGCTGTGTTGTGTTTTCTACTCCGTGATCCTAACGTGTCGTTTGAAAAATGTTGGAGTTATTGATCGACATGAAAGTTCAACAAACCGTCATTCATAATCAGAATACGCTTAATCGTAATATCTATACATGTGAATTAAAAGGTAAACGGGGCGTTTTTAGGATTAAGGGTTCTTAATCTCTTTTGAGGAATCTTTGCTACTTCTTCATAGGTTTAGTAGAAAGAGATTGAAATCCTTGGTTTTAGAAGCGTGAGTTGATTGCATTGCGTGAGGACACGTCAATAGTTTCGTCTGGGGTATTTTGGTATGTGCTAAAACACATACCTTTTCTTTATCAAAATAGACCCAAAATAACCAAGAAAGAGCCGTTTATTGCTAATATTTGTGGTTTTCTTGAGTTTGTGCTTGTGCAGGTATGGATATGCAAAAACACGCAAAAAGGAACCAAATCAGACATAAATCCGAGCACGAGAGATTAAAGAGAGCTTAAGCTGAGCCGGAGGGTCAGAATTATGCATTTATGAAGATTTCTAATCCATGAGGATGATTTGTGAAGATTTGAGCAAAGTTTGAAGAAATGTCAGATTTAGTCCCTGAACTTTCAGCAAATGACAGAAATGGCCCTTGAAGAATCAAAATTTGCAAATTAGCCCTTGGTCTATTGAGAAATGACAAATTCAGTCCTTGGAAGATACTTTCAGATTTTGCATGCTTGGTCCTCAAAGATTCAGAAATTACATCTTTAGTCCCTCATTAAGCCTTGGTATACTACTAGTCCTATATGTCCAAATCCATTGTCCAAGTATTAACACATTATCCATGAGTCCAATTCACTTAACAACTCACAGCCCAATTCTAATACCCGAGTCCAATTAAAAATCACCCGGCCACATAATACCACAGACCCGAAACCCGCTATTTTACCCGAATAATAACCCAAGTCAACGAACCTTATGCCCGGTCAACTGGTTTGAAATACAATAAACAAATAAAACCAAACGCGCCCCTTTAATCCTCTCCTTCCCCTTCCTCCCACACCCAAACACCACCATTTCTTCCCATCACCCAAACACCTCACTTAGTACTAGAATCTATTCAAGAGATTACCCACCTCTGACTTGTCAAATATGTATGCCACGTGGACAAATGGAAGCCTCTGATTGGCCGTGACACATCATGAAATGAGATGGTGCTCTGCTATTGGATGTGATGACAGTGGAAGGATTTTGTGGCTGCAAATAGCCTTCTAGGCTCTTCTCAAAGGAATCCAAGCAATCCTCTCTTCTCAGCTATATATACGACCCTTAGCTCACATTGATTTCTTGTCCAATTTCTTATGTTGTAGAGAAATTTTGACCATTTTAAATTCATGTCATTTATTTTTCAGTAGTTAATCCAGTTAGTGTAATCTCATTTAATATTGTAACTTCTCTTTCATTTAAATGCAATTTCCCTCTTTCCATTTTAATTCCTTTTAATTTGTTGTCGATCAGTTTTGTGTTAAAAGCTTTTAATTTCTGTTCTTGTTAGCTCACATAAGCTTTTGCAAGCTTATGTGAGACTTTGGTGGTTGCACTTTAGCTTAATCTCAAGTTTTGGAAAAAGGGTCAACAAAAGTCAAACGGGTCAATTTGAGAGTCAAAAGCAGTTGTAGGATAATGGTTATTATTCATCTGTTTTGTAGATGAGATTTAATCTAGAGTCAATCATTTTTAATCATAGTTTTACATTGTCACTGGTTTTACTTAAAAATCTGTTTTCAAAAGGGGTGTTTGGTTTAAGTTTAGTTGTTACAATCTTGGTCATTTAGGTTAGTCATAATTGAGTTATTCATGTT
Source organism: Chrysanthemum seticuspe (assembly GCA_019973895.1). Lineage (NCBI taxonomy): Eukaryota > Viridiplantae > Streptophyta > Magnoliopsida > Asterales > Asteraceae > Chrysanthemum > Chrysanthemum seticuspe. The sequence continues at coordinate 177,106,096 of BPTQ01000006.1, forward strand.
TGGTTTTTGGCCTTAGGTAGTTAGCAGTCAAGTGTTAAAAGATTTCAAGTCTACTTTTGTTTTATGCTTCAACTAATCTGTCCAAAAGGATCTTAAAAAAAATGGTTTTCCTGTTCTGCTCACTGTTGTTGAAGTTGCTTGGTCATAGATGATTTTCAGCTTATGATGTAAGTTAGTTTGATAGTTTTTGATCTTCTAAGTTCTCAGTGTTCTAGATTCCATGTAGAAGTTCCTCTAGAAAACCATTTTAGCTTATATTGATGCTTAATCTTAGCCTGCAAAAACTATCTTCTGTCATAACAAGTTCTGCATCAGTAGACTTATGCCCTTCTTTGCTGTCATATTTCAGACTTAGCATAGTGCTTATTTGCTCAGTCTAGTTGCTTATTTAGTTCCACTATTAGTTGTTCATTGGTATTGCTAGCTTACCTTAGGAATTATGTAGCTTATTTATATGCTTATTGGCCTGCAAATAACTGCACCTTTCTGTCCTTACTGTTACTGCATCAGCAGATTTTGATGTTTTAGCCATTTTGCTTGATCTCTTATTGCTTCATTACTTGTCCTTTTTAGCTATAATTTGGGTTATATAGTCTCTGCCAGGTGGTCTTGAGGACCATACTTTTGTTTTGCTCTTTAGCTTCTCAAATAAGCAGTTTCATTAGCTAGAAAGTAGGGTCCAGTAGCTTGTTTAGCTTATTATGGCAGTTAGCTTATTTCATAGATAGAATGCTCTTTAGGTGTTATGAGTAGTTTTAATCAGTTGCTGTAGAGTATTTTAAGGATAGTTTAGCTTATGTTTTAAGTTGGTTTACTGTAGAGCTTATTTGCTTATTTCCAATTGCTTATTTCCTAGTCAGTTCCATAGCAGCTCTGGTTTCTTGCACTGTAGCCCTTGTTTTTATATTTTTATCAGCTTTAGAATAAGATTTTAGAATTTCCCTGAAGTTTTCATAATTTTTAGTTACTGTTTAGTATTTTTCTTATTTAAAAACAGTTTTTAAGTCTTTTTAAATAGTGTTTATTGCAATTAATTGAGAAAAAGTTTCAAAAAATAATTTTTCAATTTTAATAGTTTAAGATAAATATAAAAAGCATAAAAAACATTTTTCCTTATTTTTCCTCTCTTATTTGGTATTTTTTACAATTTAAATTAGATTAAAATAGAATTAAATTCATAGAAAATAGGAAATTAATCAGAAAATTACAAAAATAGTTTGGAAAAGTCTTTAGTGATATTTTAGATTTTTGAAAAGTAATTCCATAATTTTCCCTCTCTCTTTCATAATTTTTAGATAATTAGTTTTATTTTAAAAGTTAATAATTAGTTTTTAATTAAAATAAAATTAAGAAAATTCCTAAAAAAATAGTTTTAATTCTAAATTAGTTTTCTAATATCATTTTTAGCATAAAATTAATTTTAGGTTATTTTTAGGAGTTAGATTAGACGTACTTGCTTTTTATTCGCGTTTCGTTTAATTCTCGTTTTTGCGTTTTAGTGTAGATTTGAGTAGTTTGCCATATTTCTTAGGATTTCCCGTAGATTATATGTTCCATTTGCTTTCCTTATCCCGTAGTTTAGATATTATCATTTTATCCCCTTATCTTATTCGAATCCCGATTATTGAGACGTGAGTTGGAAATTCCATTCAACCCTCGTTCGGAACGATCTCGGTGCTCAAACCTAACACGTTTGAGTTACCCACATACTACACAACTTCTTATTATTGATTTTTGATCAAATCACTAGACGATTCCGTTTTCGGAATAGTGCTCAGAGGCTCGTCCCCCATTTTGAGAGAGTCAACGGGTTCAACAATGTTTGAAGAAATAGAATCATCGACCTCTTCCAAAAAGATGTCACTTCTCTCAACCGGCGTGAGTGAAGGGGAAGGGTCAGAAATGAAAGGCTCAGAAACGGGAGTGGGTTCAGCCGACAAACTTTCATAATATTCTTTCATTTGAATGGAATCCTCATCATCATCGTCAATGTAAGTCGCGAGCCATCGGGCACGTCTTTCAAGTGCTTGTTCTTCAATTCGTATTTCTTCAATACATTTTTCAATCCGAGCTGCCCGTTCTTCTTCTTCAAGTAATTCTAACATAGATCTTTCATTGCGAGACGCTAGATTTTCGGCAAGTAATTCACCATAAGTTTTCTGATGATGATCTTTTTCGATACCATGTTTATCCATAAATGCTTCAAGTATATTAATACATCTTTGGAAATTATCTTGAGGAATTTGCGGAGGTTGTGGTTGAATCTCTTGGTATTGTGGAGGTGGGTCATAAGAATAGTCATAATTATCACAAGGAACTTGCTCGTAAACAAGCGGGTTCTGCATTTGACAATCGGAATTAAAGTGCGGACCTCCACAATACTCACAACAGTATGATTGTTGTGACGGGTTTGGTGAAGTATATGGATAAGGTTCATAACCAAAGGTCTGATTGTTATCTTGAGTTTGGCATTGAAAACCTTGGTGAGGACCTCCACAGTACTCACAAGAGTATGACTCCGTCTCATGGTATGGGGATTGTTTAAGGAAATCGGTCGTCTCATTGTAGGGATTTTGGTTGTAAACAAACTCGTTTCCCGTATTCACAATGCTACAACCGGGACAATTCCCACCATTTTGAGGTCCCCCACACCATCGACAACCATAATGGTAAGACGAAGACATCGAGAAGAATTATACGAATAAGAGGGTAAAGAGATAAAGAATTGACGGTTCAGAGGGTAAAGAAGAATATTTTTGAGTTTTTAATAAAAGCAAACATAAAAGGAAAACAAATTATGAAAAGGAAAATCTTTTTGGGTTTTTAGAAAAGAGATATTTACAAAAACAAAACGGTAACTTCACGGGGAAGGATCTTCAAAAACACGCGAATCGAGACGGAATCGAAAACTCACTACATGCCCTCCCCGACAGCGGCGCCATTTTGATTTTTGTCGTTTTCGTACAAGATTATTTTTCCGAAGAAATACAAAGGTATGTATTTCCCGGGTCGTTTTTCCAACGAGGGATGAATTGAGTAAACAACTCACGTCGCGTGATTCGGGATTCGAATGGGTAAAAAGGGAATTTTGTGTTTTCTAAACTACGGTACAAGGAATAATAAAGGAAAGCAAGTAAAACTACTGGATCTATTATGCAAACAAGGAAATTAAACTAGATATGCAAATTATAACTAAAACGCGATTTAACATAATTATGAAAACGTGAATTAAATGCAAATTACACTATTTTAACTCATAAAAATGAACTACCATTTTTCTACAGCTAAAAATGATATTTGAAAATTATTTGAAATTTAAAACTAATTTTTTTTTTTTGGTTTTTCTTGATTTATTTTGAATTAAAAACTAATTTAAGACATTTAAAATAGACTTGAAATACTAAAAATTAGGAAAATAAGCTAGAAAATTACAAAAATATTTTTCAAAAATCTTAAATAACCAAAAAGAATTTTAGAAACTGGAATCACATTTTTCTGACTTTTTCTCTAATTATTATGAATTAAAAACTATTTTAAACTAAATAAATTCTAAAACATATTATTTAAACTAAGAAAATTATGGAAAAATATTTTTTTGGATTTTTATATTTTTCTTAATCTAGGAAAAATGAAAACATATTTTTTAGAACTTTTTCTGAATTATTTGTATTAAATGCTAATTAAAAATGCTTAAAACTCAATTTAAATGCAAAAAAATATCAAAAGAACATGGAAAAATATGAAAACTTCCAGAATAATATTAAATAATACTAAGATGCAGAGAAAAATAACAGAAATAACTTTGGAGATCAGGAACTATGATTTGGGCACACAACTTGCAAGAATAAGCACTTTAAAATAAGCAATAAGCTAACTAAAGCAACTATAAGCTACCCTAGCCTAAAACTAACCTAAAATAACTAAGTTATGGCTACTGTAACTGAAATGGACCTAATAAGCACAAGCTAGAGTGAAATAAGCAACAAAACAGATTTCATAAGGCTAAATCCAAACGGCCTTATAGCACCTACTTTAAGCCCTGATTAAACCAGCTTAGAAAATTCCTAAAATTATACTAAAATATGCTTGCTAACCACAACCAACCAAATAGCTTATTTCCAGAATTTCAGCTAAAATGGACTTAAGATGAAGAAATTAAAAATCAAAAATAAAAGGAACTTAGGACTAAATAGGAATTGATGTGCAGCAGTAATGGGAATTGAGCAGGCTTAATAAGCTACTCCAACAAGCTCCTAAGGCTTCTAAGGCAAAACTAACTTATACACTAGAGGCTCCTACAGAAATAAAGCACAACCATCAAGATTAAGCAAATTTTAAGCTAAATAAGAACTTATCTGAGAAATAGAAAGCAGTGGTACAGGGCACTTTTCAACTCAAACCACCAACTTCTACCAACAAGCATCCTAAGCTCTAGATTTTTTTGAATTTTTTTCTTTTGAGGGAAGTTGAACCAACTACTGAAATTGCATTTTTTAATTTTTTCAAATTTTTATTACAACTGAAAATGATGAAAACTACTTGTTAAAAACTGAGAAAATCCACTTTTGATACTTATGGACAGATTTGAAAATGCATTTGAAAACACAAAATAGACTTAAGACACTTGAAACTATGATTGATAACACTCTCAAAACAGCAACTAATACCAAATATACCAAAAGCTACTAATCTATATAAGTGAGACTCTAATAACAGCTTCAAACCAAACACTCCTTAAAACTACCAAAGTGCATATGAAATCTGAGCTACACGGGATTTGACTTAAACAGAATAAAAGAGCAATAAAGTATCACTAATCTCAGCTATTTAACTCATTTAAACTGGATTCTAACTAAAATGGATTTGACTTTCAAAATTTGACCCGATTTGACTTTAGTTGACTTTTACTAAAAACTGAGATTTTGAAAAGCTAAAAACTGGATTAAGCTCACATAAGCTTATAAAAGCTTATGTGAGATTAAATGAACACGAATTAAAGATGAAACAACTCAGAACTTAAACTCAATTTAAATTGACAAATTGAAAAAGTAAATTTGCATTAATAAAATGAGATTACAATGCTGATTAACTACTGAAAAACATGTAAATTGACAGAAAAGTAAAAGATCAAAACTCCTCTAAATACATAAGGAATTGGACGACTTGAATATGTGGAGAAGGTGGGTTTTTATAGCAGAAGCTTAAGGTGATCCTTAGGGTTTCAGAAGCTCCCAGAAGCTCTAATCTTGACCATTGATCATCCCTTGGTCACCACTCCATTAAGCTCAGCCGTTTGATCTAGTCCATGAGGTGTCACAGCCAATAAGGAGGTTCCATCTGTCATTCTTGAGCTGTCACCTTGCCATGTCAGATTCTAGAATGTCCCAAGATGCTTAGTACGAGGTTTGGGTGCTGGGTAATTCTTGGGAGCAGGGTAAATTGAGAGGTGGGAGGTTAAACAGTAAACCTGGTTTTTATTTAGGCGCGTGTGTGTTTCTGGATTGGGTTTTTTAGATTATTATGACTTGGGTGGATCTTTGACCGGGTTTGGTTTGTTGACCGCGGGTTTGGTTGG